>CM056609.1:15844575-16174623 GCA_029721355.1 Tegillarca granosa
CAAAATTACCATACATTAAACTTTGAACTTTTATAAAACTACTATCAATTTGACAATAAATTAAACTTAGTATATTTAAAAATATTTCGCAATATATAGGCGAAACAGAAACAGAAGTATATGATTAAATGATATTTTTAATCTGGTTTCATGTTTTAATAATAAATAATGAAATTATACCCTTGTTTATCGAATGTTTAAAATCATTTTATAAATACTTCACCTATATAAACGAAAATATAATTTTACAGGCAACAAAATATCTTATTTACATTTTTACAAAGGTTCTAAAAATTGTTTTTATCTTTGATTGTTTTGTCACATAGGAAACTTTGAAGTAAAAAAAGGATTTGGCGATTACATGAAAGAAAAAAAAAACGTTACAAAATGAGCTTGGCAAATGTGCTACAAAAACTTTCAATTTTAATAAGTAATTTTTAATTACGTAATTTTACTCCACAAGTTGAATTTAGAAAAAGAAACATAGAAGTTATTATTATTTTTTTTATTATTATTCGTATTGTATCGTCAATGATGTTGAGCCATGAATAGAAGACTTGTTTAAGGTTTCAGGTTCAAATTACCGAGGTTTAATTGGCTTTTGTTAAAAGGAAGTGTTTTTATTTTATAAAATACAGATTTACCTGCATTTTGGAATACCTCCTTTTACTTCACAATCATTTAATGAACATTCGGTAAGAGTAGAGTAGATTTTGCATAAAGACTGTTTACTGTCTTCATTTGGATCGATTTCAATGGCTAAAAAAATTTAAAAAAAATGAAATAGACATGTTTAATTTGCTTAATAATAAAATATACAACAAAAAATACAACAAGGTAAAAAAAAACGTCAAAAATCTACCCGAATGGAAATAATTTGTTTTAAACGTACGTTTGAACTATATAAAGAGAACAGATGAGTTAATATCTTAACTTTACAGCCTTTTTTAACAATTCCATGTATAAAGTAGTTCATCTGATTGTACTTGTACCAATAAAATGATGCAAATATATGCTGTATAAAGCAGATATTTCGAAAATTTGGAAGAAATTTTAACTGAAAAACACGTAATAGTTTACAGCTAATATATGTTTGAAAAAGGCACCAAACAATTATAAAGGGACAAACAAGAGAAGAAAGACAAACACAACGAAACCACTGGTTCCAGTTTCACAATCATTCCTTAACTAAGATTTTCTTTCACTTAAATTTAGCAAATAAACATTTGTAATAAAACTAAATACAGATGTTACAAGCTTGAAGTGATCTTCAAAATGACACTTATATTCTTGAATATCCGGCATCACTTTCATAATCATTCACTCAACTGAGTGTACACTCAACTCAAATATGGGAATATTTCAGGATCAATTTTTATGACATTACACAGTCGACATTGTATATTTTAGTTATACTTAAATTGTTAAGTGTAGGTTTGGTGAACAAAACAAAACATTGTCTCAAGAAACTTAAAAGTTTTAAAATATTGATTAGGAAAATTTGGAAGATTTGAGTTTAGTGTGCACTCAACAGAGTGATTGATTGTGGAATTGGAGCCTGGACAATTACCCAAATGATTTAAATTCCAAATTTAAGTGAAGGAAAATTTTAGTAAGGTATGATTGTGAAATTAGGGCCTGACTTGAATTAAAACGTTACCTGGACGGGTACAAAAATAATTACACATTTGTAAGGTTAAGGAAATACTTAAATTTAAAAATAATCATTTTCAGTCAAAAACGTTGAGGTTAATCAAATTGTTTTCATATACTTACGAGGTAAGTCACCTTGCAATTACTGTTCTATTTGTAAAATTTAAGCAATGACAAGTTCATTTAATTAAATGTATTTAATTATATATTTAGTATGGAGTCAGATAGTGACGATAATGTGCGAATCCTTGAAAATGAACGAAAGATTAACACATTTCAAGACACAACGACAAAACAGATTCATAAAAAACAAAGATTTGTTAAAAAAGAAACTTTGAAAATTGCCACATTAAGTCACTCTCTTGGTATCAATTACTTATTTGCTTTCACTTTGAAAATAAATTTTAATATATAAATTGATACAAACTTAAATCATTAGATAACACAATGTTAGCCCCTTTTACTGTTGTATTGGAATTTTGAAACTTCAATGTTATTTCCCTTCCACGACATCAAGCAGTACTATGGCTATTTCAGCTGATTGCTTTTTATAAGCCGTCACGTTATACAGAATATGCAAGCTTCCTATGCTGAATAAAAAACATCAAATTTCAGTATTTAATTTAATTTTTCGTTCTTAACAAAACAGCATTCTATTTAAGTATCATCCATAAAATATGAAAACAAATTTCCATGAGATAATATCAAACATTACTTGATTCATTTTGTTTCTTTTTCAAAACAATAAAAACGAAAATAAACATAACAATTTTACGATTTAATTGTATTTGTGTGGTATCTTTTGACGTCTGTATTTACCGAAAATAAATTGGATTGAAGTTTTACCAAGTCAACTACTCATACAGAAAAGACAAATGATAAAATAAACATACAAACGTCTGATTATAAAATTTTATATTTAAAAAAAAAACGTTCGAGGTAATTGCAGAGAATATTACAATTTAATGTATTTTGTTGCCAAAACTTACTGTTTTAATCTTATTTTAAGGTGTTTATTTTAATTCATTGTAAAATGTATTGCAAAAAAAATATGATTTTTTGCTTTGATAATATCTTTTAATAATACTTAAATTATAATTGCTAAAAAAACAAATTGTTCAAGTCCTCAAAATTGAAAATATAGTTTACCATAAAATTTGAGATGATTTTGTTTGCCTTAAAAGTTTTCGTTTTGGTCCATGTAGTATTTTCCAAAATTGTTTTGGTTAGCTGGTTAACTAATCTTATATGCAGTATGACTGCAAACAAGTTTTTGCAACGAAAAATTAAACATATAAGTCTTATTTGTATTAACACGTGTATATTATAATGATCGTTAGTTTTATGTTTAATCCTCCTTCAATTATAAACGATGCCCGATGACTTGACTGTGCAACATTCGTAGATTGCTTGGAACAAAAAAATATGACTTTAAGTTAACATAGTAACTATCTGTTTATTGTCGTTACCTCAGTTTGATCACCTGGATAAAAACATTTTCAATCCGATTGTACATATTCTCTAGCTGAAATAAAACAAATGTCCTTTAATTTCTCTCAAATTTTAGCAACATTAAAAGTTTATGTTTTTCAAATAGAATCAACTAACAAATCTCAGTGAATTTGATTTATTATAGTGCTTTTGTTCTTTTCCACTTAGAAATAGGTTAACTATAATAAAAATACAAACCATTTTCTGTGCCTCATCCTTGTAAAACGTCATATTCTCTTTAAGCGTTGGTGGTGTAATGTCTATATCAATCGTGAGGTTTACTTGTAATTTAATTGATTGATTTTCTGAAACATTAAAAATATAAAGCAAGAAAGATCAATTGAGAAAAGTGCATTTTTATTGCAAACCAAACCATGAACAAAAAAAAACAAGCTGAGGTCATATAAAGACATAAACAATAAACGCATTAATAAGAAAACTACCAATTAAGATCAGAAGTAGAAGAACTTATTGGACAAAGGTCATTCAATTATAATCAATTGCACTAATTTTTATTCTAATTGAATACAATATTTTTGTTCCATGCGAGGAATGAGCAAAATTAATGTATATATATATATATATATATATATATATATATATATATATATATATATATATATATATATATATATATATATATATATAATCACTTTACTTTACTTTAACAGAAACAAGTTCTTTGCAACGTCAAACGTAACACCCAAATTATGCAAGAGAATACAAATACATATTTTGACCAATAATTAACACTAAGTTTAAACTGGGACTAAAAAAGTCCATTGATCACATTTGTCATATAGCTTTAAAACGTCTTTCATGATCGTCATTATCCACGTATAATTCCAAATATGATGCAAAGTCATTGGAAAATATGACATCCTCATATTCTCTTATATGTGTTGAAGAATTGTTAGTTTGCTATATTTACATTTAAAATCTGACGCTGAATAGATTGTACTTGTTTCTATAGAATTTATAATTCGAAGAAACTTTGCATATTGTTTTGAAATTTTTATTTTTTACAGAAAAAGACAACACTAAATCAAATGGCTTTAAGTAATTTTTCAACAGTCAATTATTTTACATTGTGCGAGACTTCACTAAATTCCAAAAGTCTAATTTAAAAATCTAAAGGTAAAAAAACAACAATAAAATGAGATATAATGAATAAAAATAAAACAAACATACCAGTCCTTGTCCATATCACAATCCCCAAAACAAAGTAAAAACTTTGCAAACTGGCAAAATATGTTATACACGTGAACTTCCATCATGGAAGTGAGGCCGGGTGCACCGGAAGGGTAAGCACCTCCTGTCTAGCTAGCTAAACCCGTCACGTGCAAGTCAATTTTGAGAATAAAAGGAACAAAGAACTATGGTAAGTCAAATATATCCAGTATAAGTTGGGATACAGTGACTACATACTTATCAACAATATTGTGATGACCGCCATAAAACTTTTTAAGGGCCCTGAGTAGCCTAGGCTTGCAATATCCTTGTGTCAACAATTTAATTGTAAGTAATTTGCTTCGTTGCAGAAAGTTCTCATAGTGAGAACAAGCTCTACCGTATTAATGAGAAGCTTAAACCGTTCGATGAAAAATATACTTTTTGTTTCTATAAATGATCACTTTACTTAATAACAGGTTTGGTAAGTTATTTTAAAATGAACGGGTTTCTTTTTTATTCAGTAATTAAAGCGTTTTCAGCTTAATATTTTGCAATTTATATCTAAAGAACCAGAAACTCCAAAATATTTGGTCAGTGACACTACCTTTATACAGATCAAATAATATTACGGTATGCCTAAATAAACTACTATTGAACAAACAAGTGATAGCTATAAGCAAATGGAGATATTCCTAATTTGATTTAATTCGTTTCTTTGTTTGTTGATTTTATACTGACCTGGGATTGTGTTCTTTCCTGTTAAATGTGTCTCTGTAACATATTTACTTGGGAGTTTATTTGCCTGTGCTGTTTGAAGAGTTATACTAGCAGTTTCTACAAAATAAACAAAAACGTTATTTCTAAGTTTTAATTAATAGAGTCCTTATTAATTTTTTATATAAAAAAGAAAACTTGTTTTAACTGTTAGTTTAAAAAGATCTAAATCACACATTCAAAGATATATGTTATACTATACAGTCCTATTTCATGACAAGAAAAAATGTGTTTAAAAATAAATAAATAAATAAAAAAAAAAAAAAAAATACGACCTGTCCTTCAGAAATAAAAAAATAAACAAGTGGCTCGATAGGTGTTAACAATTTTAATATATTTTTTTCTATCACTAACCATGTCCCTGATGTCGTGCGCCTTTTTTAAATTCAAGTTTTTCAGATACGTTTCGTTCTTTGATTATATATGATGTTGCTAATTAAACAATATATTCGATGTTCTGAACACCCCACTGAAATTTTAGTTAAGTGTTAGAGGATAGAACATAACGAATTTAATTACATGCTCGTTAAGTTGATTGTTTGTTATAAAATATTAAATTGGTAAAGACAATAATATTAATTGCAAACTCACAGGAGAAAAATAATCGATAGCTTTGTTGGTAACAGTAACAAACGTACTCTAATGCGGGTAAGAAGTAATTACATTTTTAAATTATGATCGATTTCATATAAATATAAGGTTGCAATGCATGCAGAATGTCACTGATGTAGTACATAATATGTCACAAGATAGCATAGCTTGAACATAAAACATAAACGTTTTTATATTTGATGGAGTAATGTAAAATTTGATACAAAACACTTAAAAAACTTTCACGTAAAAATGTTCAACCCTAAACGTTTCATTACTGGTGAGAATATACCTGGACAGTATACATTTTTAAAGGCAAATTTTGTGTAAAGATTTGCCCTTAAACAAATTGCTACAAATTAAATTTTTCATTGCAAAAATCCATAGAGCATGATTTTTTGCCTATTGTTTCTACCAAGATGTGACTCCTATCAGGGACAGCTTTATGTCATAGAAAATAAGTATTTAAAAGTTCACTGCATTCCATTGCTTTCCACGACTTTTGGTGTCTTGATTTCAGAAAAATAAAGTCTCTTTCAAATTAACTGCGAAAGTCACTGAACCGAGAAAAATATGACACGATGACTTTCTTATTTATTCACCAAAAATAACACACAATGACTTGCTTGTTTAATCATCGGTTAAAGCAAGTTGTACATATTAACTTCCTTATTACAAACTAACAGATCATGACATTATAATCTCCATAGCCATTTAAACTAATGAGGTTTTTTAAATAGTTTTATCACATTTACTCATATCATTTTTAATATATAATGATTACAAAAAAATGTTCAGGAACACTTTAAATTATCAGGCAAAAAAATAACACGCATTTGGGTATAAAACTACGCCAACACTTCTACATTTTTGCAACATTTACTCGTACATAAAATAAAGCTCCACATTGCAAAATTGAGTACAGCATTACGATGTAATTTATTGCCTTGTTTTTCAACCAATAAAATGTAATCCAAAAAATCAGTTATGTAAAAAATAAATTGTAGCGCGTAATGAAAAAGTTTGCACACCGTTTTCCATGTTATGAATCAATAAACTTGTTAAAAACACACGTTATTACTTATAGTTTAATTTAAAACACTTAACTAAAACATAAAACAATGTTTGTTTAATTTTTCTTGATTTTTTCTAGTTGAAATAAAATATCTTCCGCGTTGGAACTATCATCAACAAACAGTTTCAGCCAATGGAATGGAAAAAGTCATACGTCTTCACGTTTCACGTTGCTATGGTTGCGTAGTTTATTGGAGTATAACGTGAAAAACGATTGCGTGAGTTTACTTTAATTTTGTATTTCATTATGATATAACCGAATTAAGACATAAAATATTATTGATCTACGCTTTAAAAACATATGGCGGAGAAGTATGTAATAAACTTATTATTTTTATTATTATTATTAGGATACGTGAAAAAGTAGATGGTTAAATCAATAACTCGCTCCATCACCCCAACTACGTTTGATTTCTTGGATGCGATACAGACTAGAGCTAGTAAAATATATGTAACAAATTCGAAACGACATTTAAGCTACTATTTTTGCAAATAAAAAAACGAAACAAAGCAACATAGAAAATAACACTGCAGTACTATTTTATTTCACATTTTAATAATATGAGGGCCTAATTTGTTACTAAAACTGTTAAAATCAACCATTTTATTTCATTCTTGATTAGGTAAAAAGTCTAGCTAAATAAACGAGTATTTAGAAATACCATGAGATTTCAAAAATAAATGCATTTAAGGCTTTGGAACTAGTACGAAATTGTATTATGTTATAATTAAAATAAAACAAACATACCAGTCCTTGTCCATATCGCAATCCAAAAAAACAAAGTAAAAACTTTGCAAACTGGCAAAATATGTTATACACGTGAACTTCCACAAAGGAAGTGAGGCCGGGTGCTTTTTTCTACGTCGTCTAGCACAATACAAATATCAAAATTATACTCTTTTCATATCAAACATCTCAATTGTTGATTAACTTTTTATCTAGTATTCCGAAACAAATTTTTGCTGTTCTACCGTGATGGTCACTTATATTAAAGAACACAAGAATTTAATGGAAAACACCAAAATGCATTAGCAAGAATAGTTTTTGGGGTTAAATAAAGTAGCATTGTTACTGTGAAAACGCGACTATGTCAGTGTACAAGATATTTTGTAGTTATATTCAGAGAACTTTATTATTTGTCGCCATTTGAAATAATTTTGAATATACAACACATAATTGTAAATGAATTTTATTTGTCGTCAATACCTTTGCATGTCTTTCCATTGTGCATGTCCAAATAATAACCAGGCTTACATGAACAGTTATATCCAGGTGTAAGATCAGTACATATTTGATCACAAACGTTATCATTTTCACACTCGTTTATATCTGTAAAATGTATTACATTTGAAACGCTCTTAAACAATTAAATAAACAAATATAAATAAATATAAAATATATAATGTAATTTAAATAAATACACGATCAATAAAAAATATTAAAAATAGCAAAAATGGCTAAAACATTGTATTTATACAAGTTCCTGTGTTGTATGTAAAATGCTCATCGTATGGCTATAAAATTCCGAACTAGATGAAGAAGTAATTTTTTAAAAATGTTACGTAAAACCCTTAAGTTATAGGAAAATAAAACACAAACATACCAGTGCTTGTCAAAATCACAATCCCAAAAACAAAGTAAAAACTTTGAAACCTGGCAAATTTAGTTTTACCTGTGAACCTGTGAACTTCCATCAAGGAGTTAAGGCTGGGTGCTCAGGAAAGGTGAGCACCGCCTGCCTGTCTAGCTAGCTACACCTGTCACGTGCAAGTCAATTTTTAAAATGAAGGGAACAAGAAACAATGGTAAGTCAAATAAAATATATCCAGTACCAGTTTGGATACAGTGACTATATATATATGTATATATAAATGCGTGTGTGTGTGTGTGTGTTACAAAAGAATTTAAATTAAGTGAGTAGTTTCTACTTTTCATTATACAATGGTTCATATTTAGAAATACCATGAGATATTTAAAATAAATGCTTTTAAGGCTTTGGAACTAGTACGAAGTTATATCATGTTATAAAATAGTTTTTCTCTACGTCGTCTAGCACAATACAAATATCAAAATTATACTCTTTTCATATCAAACATCACAATTGTTGATTAACTTTTTATCTAGTATTCCGAAACAAAATTTTTGCTGTTCTACCGTGATGGTCACTTATATTAAAGAACACAAGAATTTAATGGAAAACACCAAAAAAAGCATTAGCAAGAATGGTTTTGGAGGTTAAATAAAGTAGCATTGTAAATATGAAATCGCGACTATGTCAGTGTACAAGACATTTTGAAGTGATATTTAGAGAACTTTATTATTTGTCACCATTTGAAATGATTTTGAATATACAACACATAATTGTAAAAAATTTTTATTTGTTGTCAATACCTTTGCATGTCTTTCCATTGTGCATGTCCAAATAATAACCAGGGTTACATGAACAGTTATATCCAGGTGAAAGATCAGTACATACTTGATCACAAACGTTATCATTTTCACACTCGTTTATATCTGTAAAATATGTTACATTTGAAACGCTCTTATACAAATTTTAAAAAATAACAAATATAATAAATATAAAATATATAAGGTAATTTGAATAAATAAACGATCAATAAAAATATTAAAAATAGCAAAAATGGCTAAAACATTGTATTTATACAAGTTCCTGTTTTGCATGTAAAATGATCACCGTATGGCTGTAAAATACTGAACTAGATGAAGTATTTTTTTAAAAATCTTACTTAAGTTATATATAAATCAAACACAAACATACCAGTCCTTGTGCAAATCAGACCGAAAAACAAAGTAAAAACTTTGAAAGCTGACAAACTTAGTTTTACACGTGAACTTCCATCAAGGAGGTGAAGCTAGGTGCTCCGGAAGGATGAGCACCGCCTATCTGTGTAGCTAGCTACACCCGTCACGTGCAAGTCAATTTAAAGAATGAAGGGAACCAGGAACTATGGCAAGTCAAATAATTCAGTAAGTGAGTAGTTTCTACTTTTCATTATACACTGGTGCATATTTACTGTCACACGTAATTCCATCCTTATTAAGCATATAGCCCTGTCTGCACGAACATTTTTCTTTTCCACCATGGACAGCACAAAAATGGCTGCAATTATTTGGAGATGAACATGTCTTTTTAACTGTAGGAACAAAACGTAATTTATTTTAATTTTTTAATAAAATTGTATTTGAAGTATTCTCTGTTCTACGATTTTTTTTTAATTTCATGAAGAGAGAGTCAATTTTATAATGAAATCCATAAACAAAAAATTTAAGATGTTTCGATTTGTATATAAATTTCAGAGGGAAATAATATCATACGTACTTCTTTGTTTTTACTTTATTAACATTTCAAAGATAAATATATCATAAGATGCTTTCGAATCAATATCAGCCAACCAGACAAGTTGAAGACCAAAGGAAAACCTTCTCTATTTTAGTTGCGCAAAGTGATTCCATCATAATGTCTTAGATATATGATTAACTTTGTTCATATACTTTTATCCTTAATTTTCTTTATTCCTACATTTCAAATCAAGCTGGGTACAAATAGTAACGATAACTGTGGTTATAGTAATGGTCAAATAAGGAAGGAAAAGTTTAGCCAGTATGATAGAAATAGTAGGCCTTTTACCCTTTCTTAATGAGTGGAAATGACAGATTCAAATACAGCCAATAATTTTTTTTAGATTTTTGTAAGCACTCACCAAAACATGAATTCCTGGTTGTTGTATTCAGTGAATAACCGTTGTTGCACAAACACTGAAAGCTTCCTATTGTGTTTTTACAAATTTGGTCACAGTTGTGTCTTCCAGTTTGGCATTCCTCTATATCTGAATTAGACATTAGAAATCGGTAGTACATGTGTAATACAGTTTAAAAAATTAGAGGCCCACAAGAGGCTAATGGGCCTTTACGCTCACTTGAGAATATGTCAAAAAATTGTTTGCAAAGTGCAATAGACAATATATTAATCAAAATTTAACTGGTATTTGTGATATATATTTACTACCCCTGAGTTGCTACCGCTGCTGGTGGAGTCCGAGGGTATCCATAACTCGGTAGGCAGTACTTTATGCTGTCAGAAAATGTACCATTTAGCAAACTTTTCAGCCGTCTTAAATTTTGAAATTTATTCAACACTAAAGTTTGTTCCCTCATGCAAAGCTTTCTTTAGCTGGATTTGGATTTATATAAATTTCGAGATTCATTAATTTTCAACTGTTTGGCTTATATTTTTATCTATGAAACTTTTCGGTTTTAGTGTCACTGATGATGAATTGCCGAAATGTGAACATCTGGCACATTAAAATTCAACTGGTATTTGTGTTGTATATTTTCTAAAACTTTTTAGTTTTCTCAAGATTAGGAGTGCCACAATACTTTATAAGAAATATCTAGTCACATTTTATTTAAAAAAACCTAACATAGTACAATGAATAATTTCGAAATCATATACTTATGCAGCTATGTCCTGGACCTTTGAACCTGTAATCTTGAACCATATATTAAACTGATAGTCACGTCAATACATACAATATTCTAATTTACATGCCTATACAAATGTTTTAATGATCGTCATGTCAATACCTACAATATTCTTATATACATGCCTATACACAATGTTAATAGTTTTCAGGATAAGAAGCAATTTTAGTCTTCTTATGAAGAAATGACCTTGTCCTTTACACGTATGAGCTTGAGCCATATGTTAGAATGATCGTCATATCAATACCTACACTTATTCTAATAAAATGCCTATACAGAGATTTAATGGTTTTCAAGATAAATAATATTTTTGATCTGCTTATGCAGCTATGACCTTGAACTTTGAATATATTACCTTAAATCATATATTAAAATGATTTTACATATCAATACTCTTATATATACATGCATATACCAAAAGTTAACAGTTTTCAAGATAATTAAAAATTTTTCTTATGCAACTATACCTTGACTTTTCAATCTATGACCGTGAATCATATATCATAATGATCGATATATCAATGCCTACAATATTCAAATATACATTCCTACTCAAAAAATTATAATTTTCAAGATCATTAGAATCTCCAGTATTCTTTTGTAGCTTTGACCTTGACCTTGGAATCTAAAACCTTGAATCATATGTCCACATGATCGACAAATCAATACCTACAATGTTCTGATATATGTCTATACAAAAAGTGAATAGTTTTTTAGATATATTGAAAATTTTTTTGATTTTAAGCAATTTCCCACCTAAGTGCTTTGCTTTGTCCTTATTTTGAGCTCCATGGCTACGATTCGCGCAAATCGGATACTGGATGACCAAAACATATTATAAATGAAAAAACTAAGGTATATCTATTTTACATTCAGGGGAAAAGATTTTTAAAGTTTTTTCTATTTCCCTTTTATGAGGCTCGAAGGGGATTTAACTCCTTCGTCTGAAAGAACTTGACCCAGGCGTGATGATAACTGAGTTTCATTAAATTTGGCAGAGTGGTTTTGGAGGAGAAGATTAAAATTTAAAAGTTTATAATAAGACGGACGAAAATAGATAGAAATAGCTGAGCTGAAAGCTCAGGCACGCTAAAACAAAAATGTCAATGATCACAAAGCATTAATTGATATTATTGTTTCAACCTTTGTAAAATAACCTACTTTTTTTATAAAAATAGATAAACATTTTATAAAAAAAAGAAATTGAACATTGCTTCAAACAATAAATATTACATCGTTTGTTCATATCATTATCGCCATTGCACAACAGTTTAAGCTTCTTGAAGGTTAAAACAACAGTTGTCTGTGGTCGACTTTTAATATTCTTATACAATTAAAAGTTTAACTTTAAAATTGTAAATGTTTATCTCGTAAGTTTTAATTAAGTTCATAATGAGAATTCACTGTCCTTAAATGCCTAAATATTCGGCTCCAAGACTGCAATTCAAGCACTTATAAAGGTGATACAAAATAAAGTTTAAAGGTCTTCTAGACATTTTCGTATAATTAACTCTTGGCATGAAAGAAACATTGTAAGAGAATCAGTATTCAATTCAAAGAAATTTCTAATTTCTGCATTTTGAACAGAATCCATTCACAAGTCCTAAAGAAAAATAAATTTTAAAAAAATTAAAAGATAAAAAAAATTCATAAACATTTGGTAATACATATAGTTCTAGTTATAGCATACGCATTCACGAAAATAATACTTAATTCAAAGACATCAAATTAAACTTTAGTGCTTACCTAAGGTGTCTAAAGTGAATCACAACAATCAATAATAAAAACTAGGATTTATTGAACAATTTAAATTTCATAGGGTTACACACCTTTACATTTGCCATTGTCGGTCAAATAAAATCCAGGAAAGCAACTGCAGTTATATCCTCCTTCAAAATCGCTGCAAATCTGCGCACAATCACTCTTATTTGTTTTGCACTCATCAATGTCTGAAATCCATGGTATTTTTTTCATTAAAAATAGTTATTTTAAAAATATACAATTGTCCTAATGCTCAATTGTGAAATATGTTGAACAGTTTGCTCTTCAAAAATTAATGTCACAATTAAAAAGAGTTTAATTCCCCATAGAGAACAATGAACAACACAAAACTCAAAATTTAAAACCTAGCAACAAAATGAACTCTTTTTCGCCCTGTGAGATATCCCTAAGACCTTAACTCATAAAATTAATGTTAATAGGAAAACTAAAACTATATCATTCAATTTTTGTCCGTCTTCAAATTAAAAGGCAGTTAAACAAAATTTTAATATGTTTATTGATAATTTTTTTTTTCATTTTAAAAGTAAATTAACATATTTCGAATTTAATCCCTGAGTGAATTAAGACATATGACACATCAAAATTAAGCAGGTCCTTTTGTTCAATATAAAACCATCAATTACTATTTGTTTGAGTATTTTTTAAGATTATTACTCGGAATGTTGGTATAATATCTAATGACCAGGACCTTAATGTTTTTGGAACAATTACGCATTAACAATATTTAATTTATTTATAATAACTCATAAAAATTAATCATATTATTTAACTTACTAGTACATTTGGATGATATCTTTGAATACCCCTGATGACACTTGCAGAGGAATGACCCTGGAATATTTTCGCAGTATTCTAGTTGTTTATCACAGGGATTATCGGCGCATTCGTCTATATCGTTCTCACAGTGAGCCCCATTATAACCAATGTGGCAGACACAACCTTTTGTACTGTCACAAGAAACTGCTCCGGGAGCACAATTACATTCGTTCTTGCAGTTTGGTCCCCAACCTATGCCATTGCATTCTAAATAAACGTTAATTGGTGATAACTTAGAAAGGAAAGCAACTTATTTATACTAAAGTGCTTTCTTAAACATAGTTTTGTATGATAAAAAAATTATATTAGTGCTACTACTTTGGTGGTTTTTTTATTTCTAAATTATCAACAAAATTGGCCATACCAATGAAACAGTTTCTAGAAAATTAATCATTTTGTTAGAAATATAAAAGAAATGACAGAATTGTCGGAGAAAACTTAAATAGTTTATTTTTTCATTATAAATTGTAGACCGAAGGTTGTATAATAATTTGTCTTATAATTATTTGTCTTTAAAAACCTTTATTTTTGAATCATGTTATAATTATAGCATCGGTATTTCAAATATCTTGTGATCCATGCTCTGGGTAACATAAAATAACTTTTTTTTTACAAGAAATTAATGGCTTCTGAAACTCTGTGTGTGTGTGTTCTTTTTTTATCATTTATTTTTCTTTGGTTTAGTAGTGTTTTAAAAATTCATTTGCTGGATATTTTTCTTTCATCAACGGAAAGTATATATAAGTAACCTTTACAAGTTCTTCCATCGTTTTCAAGACGGAATCCATATGGACACGAACATGTATATCCTCTATCGATATTACTACAGCGGTCCTTAAAACTACATTTGTTCGTTCTGTTGTTCAAACATTCGTCAATATCTACAATGCAAAGAATTGTCATCTGTTCAAGATCAAATCGCAATCACAAGTGCAAATTAAATCGTAAGAAAAACAAGTAATTCATGAGCAGTTTGCATCGCTGCATAAAGTTTCCGTAGTGAAAACAAGCTCTATGATACCGCATTAATTGTAGAACAAATACACCATAAGCAGTAAAAGCATGTTAATTTATACATAAAAATGACAAGTTGACAATAGAAAAATTGCAGTCATCACGTTTGCAATAAACTTAAATAGAGCCTTTCTTGTGTGTTGTTATTAAGGTATTATAATATTTTGATACAAAAGGAACTTTTGAAATTAGTATTAACTATTAATTTCAACTTAAATAGGTGCGTTTTCCTTTTCCTTCTTAATCTCGATTATTAGGAGATAGAACGTTACCTTTATATATGAGAGTGGAATTGAATAATTTGGTGACAGCCTTCACTCCAAATTTAATTAGAATTTTCATAAATTATGTTTTGAAGAGAGAAACAAATTAGCAAACAGTGGTTCAAATTTTTGACATACAAATTTGTACAAAAATGTTTGTTGAAAAAATTATATTAAACATAGAAAATTAAATAATAAATAAGTAAGCTGACCTTTTCCATGTGCCGTCTGATTATTCTCATTTTGTTTGTTCATTTTTAATTGAAAATTTTATACGTACAGGATAAAAGTGTTAAAAACCATATTTTACTTAAATTGATGGTGTTAAATTTTCACTTCTGTAATCTTTACTAAGTTTCGTGTTATATACAGGGGCATTGATTATGTTTTATTAATGTCTACTTAGACTTGCTTTACGGTAAACAGTTAATAATTTCTAAATGCGTTACCAGACAACGAATACGCTTAAGTGATTTGTAGATACTAATGCAACGACATGCAAGTTTGCTATATAAAAATATTTTTCATTAAATATTTTCTCATAATTCATTGTCTTGTAATTGTTTGAAAAATCGACTGATAAGTAAATATCTCAGATTCAGCAGGTGATTGTTAGCTGTTCATATTATAAAACAGTCTCTGTTCTATCTAACATTGTTTTTTGGTTATGTAAAAAAGCATATAAAATGAACTTATAAAATTAGACGAGTCTTAAAGATTCTTAAATACCACAATATACACATCACAGGGAATCACTCATCTTTGTCTTTTATCTTTTTGCTTGCATTTGTTTTCATTATATTTATTGTTTTTACTATTTTAAGTATATGTTTCAGTTACAAATATAATAAAATAATTAATAACAAGAAGGTCTGTATCCGTTATAAGTTTTTTTTTCATTTAAATTTCAGACACCAATACCAGAAAACAAGTTTACAAAAAACTTTATGGTAATATTTTTAAAATTTCAATTCAAAGAAACGACAACAATGTAAAATTTTGATGCATTTTACATCAACCAAGAATGCACTTTATAAACAGAGTCGGCTCCGAGTAGCACCTTATTAGCGACATTCTAATAAAATTACATAAACACAATGCGCGTCATCAAAACGTTCGCCGGAAAGTTACGAGCGTTGTCGTAACCTATGACTATAAAGGATTTTCTTGCATTATTGTAATATATAAATAGTGTATATACAGTGGGCATAACAGTATGACATGTTAATATTGACACCTCGATCCATAAGGCA
This sequence comes from Tegillarca granosa, assembly GCA_029721355.1. NCBI lineage: Eukaryota > Metazoa > Mollusca > Bivalvia > Arcoida > Arcidae > Tegillarca > Tegillarca granosa. The sequence continues at coordinate 15,860,964 of CM056609.1, forward strand.
TCGGAAATAGAGACTTAAAATGTTGATTGATGATGTTCAATCTACATATACTAAATTCAGCATTTTCAACTTCATAGAAAAATTTAAATTTTCGAACTCTTAAGTACACGCTTTTTTCCATAAGCTTCCCTGATAATTAATAAATTGTCTTTTTATATCTCACCTTTACATGTTTTCCTGTCTGAATCTAGCTCGGACCAAGATGGGCAGGAACACGTGGAAATGCCATTGTTAAGTGTACAGGAGTAGCTGCAGTTAAAAGATGGACAATGTTCGTAGTCCGACACTGAAAACACATCATTTTAAAATTATTAACCACGTTTAGTAATGAGACCTTTTACTATAACTCATCAAAATACTTCATAAATCTAACCGAAACCTGAGCATTATTTGATAAATCAATTTATATTATTATGTATTAAATTTAATTAAGTCAAAATAAGATGTTTGGGTCTAATTGCATAATATTAATTTCTAATTTCTGCTTAGTTCTTTACAATGCGATTATTTTTATTTAATTTAAATCACATATTATTACTTTTTTTGCAGTGTGATCTGTCGTCCATTATCGAAAAACCATTTTGACATTGACACTGGTAACTTCCCTCATTATTTATACATATTTGTTCACATGGATGACCTATAGAACATTCGTCTATATCTGAAACATCAAGATTAAAATGTTAAACTTGGTATCTGAAAAAACAAAGGAAACTACAAATTTATTAAACTAAATAAATACATGTTAAACATGTAGAACGCAGAAAGTTCTTTCGTATGAACCAAAATCTTAAAAACGTAATTTACCATAGACAAACTTTAACTACAATATTTGTTAATAAACGAAAATTAGCAGAAACTATGAGAAAAAAAGAACATTTTTAAAGCAAAGAAGAATATATAAACACAGAGAAGTGCATTATACACGCATTCCATAAAATGTTGATATATTTTTTATAAACGACAAGCACTCTTCTGATACTTCTAAGCTTTAGCTAAGAGTATTTTATTGCAAACCGAACACATTAAAAATTACTCTCAGTATACTAGTTAAAACATAAAAGTTTTTTGCACATATATAGTCTGATGTATGACGTCCTTGTTATCAAAACACACGAATGTTTAGTTTCCAGACATATTTTTTTAAGTAAACATATTTATAATGATCAGAACATAATGTACATATAACACAATACCTTTGCATTTATATAAACCATCATGGAAATATCCTGGATTACAAACACATGTAAAGTTTCCAATTGTGTCCACACACGTTGTTGTCTTTTCATCGCATTGATTTAACGTTATATCATTGCATTCATTGATGTCTGAAGTAGCAAGAAAATATAAAAAATATATTGAGCCATATTAAAGACAAGCCTCCAGTTTTTCTACAATACCTTCTATGATATAATGGTAACGCAACTAGGAATATAACAACATATAATAAAACAACTTTAAAAAAAACAAATAATTCCTTAGCTAAACGTTTGATGGAACTAGGTGTAAGGAATATTATCCAAGAGAATGGCAAATGAATGTACTTTGAAGGCTCTTGTAATTATCTTAAGATTAAAAAGTGGAAAAGTAAAAATAAAAAAACTTATTGTTAAATTTTAAGACAACTTTTTATATTAAAAAGTCGTAAACTAAACATAAAGACAAAAACTGTGATAATGTATTACCTTATATATCTTTTGAAATTTCTTAAAACCATTAAAGTATGAAATATTTTATAAGTTTGCTTTAGTCGAATCAATTGCCATAATTCACAGTGTACATAAAAATAAAATACATGGCTCTGGTTGAACAATCATTCCTTAACGATTTTTTAAACTTTATTCTTGAAAATTTAAAATCTGAATAATTAAGTTAATTGTTAAGATATTCAGAAATTTAACGTGTCATTTTGAAGATCAATTTAATCTTTTAACATATGTATTCAGTTGTTTCACAAATGTGTATTTGTAGTTTAAAAAGAGATTCCCATAATATGCCAAATTTAAGTTAAGGAAAATCTTAAATAGGGAATGATTGTGAAACCGGGGCATGGAAACTGATATGGCAACACGACCAACAAATGAACTTACAACATTTGTGATATTGTTTTGAAATACTCACTTTTGCATATTTTGTTTTCTTCATAGTAACCGTCTTTACATCGACAGTCATAAGAACCATATGTATTAAAGCATGTTTTATACGGATCATTGCATATCCCAGTAATTTTACATTCGTTTACATCTTGGTTGCATTTACTTCCAGAAAACCCTGCATCACATTGACAACCAAATACTGGATCACATTCTCCATTGACACAGTTACAATAATTGGCACAATTTATACCCCATTTTCTAATTTCGCATTCTGATAAAATAAACAAGAATAAAAAATGTTTTAGTTAATCGCTAAAAAGAACAAATTAGATTTTATTTCGAATTTGTTTCAAGACTATAGAATATCTATTTATTTTAAAATGTTTTCTTTCATCAAAAGATCCCCTTCTCGAAGCCAATAAGGCGATAACCGGAAGATCGTGATAAGATATTGTGACAATAATGAAGAAAGTTTAAACTGTCAAATTTAGGAAAATTGCTTTTTACGCCTTTCTTCTTTTTATGTTTCAACTTTTTTCCGAAGCATTTCTTATCAATTAATTTCAGATATTTTAAATGTTTAAAACTAGTAAAATATTTATTTTAAAAAATTAAACAAATGTTTTAATGCTGCAGTTTAATATCTAACAGAAATATCTGTTTAATTTTGAATGTGTCATATGTGCAATTTTCAGAAAGTTCATTCCTCATAAAAAAATTTGATAAATACCAAAAAAAATTAAGATAAAGAGTTTATTTATTGATTGATCCGATACTTGACAGAGGAACTCTTTAGGTAAAACTTGATGTATAAATCTGACACATTAATTTTATGAAGATATATCAAGGTACTTTTTATAAAAAAAACAGCAGAATTATAGTATGTAGTATTAAAATAAGTCAAATGTCATTAAAACATTTTAAATAGTACTGAAAGTACTGAAAGGCTGTACAAATCTACATGGATAAAATAAAAATAAACAATATAAAGGTAATATCAAATAGAATTGAGAAAAATTAAAACAAAAAGGGTTTCAGTTAGTATTCTATTGCAAGTTATGGTAACGATCATATCATTTCGTCTTTTTGCTATTAGTTCATGCAAAGGTTAATAATACGTGTTTTTTTTGTTTTTGTTTTGAAATTGAAATATTTTAATATACCTAATGCTTGCTTTTTAGACGAATAGATTCTAATATTTTCAGGGCTTTTGGTTGTTTCAATTGATGAAAGTATAACTCGTAATAATTAAACAGGTTGATTAATTTTATTGATTTAAATACTTTTGCAATAAACATTAAATGAGATGTCCATTGTAACTGATATAATTCTAAAAATAATGTCTAGTTGACATTATGTATTTCAAATAAGTTCATTTAATTCATTATATTTTGCAGATCGTATATAACCAAAGTGATAATTGATAAAAAAAAATTGTACAGCGAAATACATTTTTCAATCAGTACAAAAAGGAATAACTAAAGCAAAATGAGCATAAGTAATGTCTTTACACCATAAAAGTCAACATTTGTGTTAGGAAGTGTTAAAACATTGCATAAATTCCAATCTGTTCTGACATTGAACTGAAATTTATAATGAAGAACAATGCAAGAAAATCATTGACCAAATCTCACAAAATGAACATATCATAGGCTTAAGACCCTAAAAAGCCAAGTAACGTCGGTTTTTTTTTTATCTAAATATAGCCATCGGGGAAAAAAATTTTGAAATATTTTTTGCACCCCGAGGTCTTGTTCTAGATCTGATATTCATCTTAATTGCTCTGGCCCAAGGATATTTCTGACAATTGTTCAGATAAATATACCCCAGTAGTTTCAAAGTAGAAGTTAAAATGTGTTAATGACGCAAACAAGACAATATGCAGAGAACTAAATTTTAATGTAACACAGTTCGAGACAATGAATTTATTTGCTTATTTTAAAAGAAAGATTGTGTGTTATCAAAAAAGTGAAACGTGATATATTACTATAGTTGAATTGTGTTGAGTAATGGTGTTTCACGTCCCAGTCAAGAATATTTCACTTATATCGAGACGTCGCCAGCTATAGGCGAAAGTGCAGAAATGTTTTGCCTGTGCGTTGCGCTGATGGCACTATACAGCAGGGAACCTCGTTTATTTTAAGTTCCCATCCAAAAGAACCGTGACCTTTCATTTCGTAATGCCGATTGCTTGGAGAAAGAACAATCACTACCCACTTTCAAGTCTTGGGTCAGACCCGGCCGGGGTTGGAACCCACGACCTTTCACTTACGGAGCAAGACTTTGCCACTTGAGCTAGTGCATAGATATAGATACAGACAAAGCTCTAATCTTATCTTCACGGTTTACAGAATTCTTACACTATGACATCGTTGAGACGTCGCCTCCGTAAAGTGATTTTCAATTACAGCTGCTCTTTGTTTCGAGCGATTTCCTTATTAGTTCATTTATAGGGTAAAGTTCTACACTCGGGTCAAAAATTCTATTCTTAAAAACTATCTGTCTTTGTTATTGACTAGTTTAACCGATGTTCTTCTTGTTTATGAAATTTTGTTTAGAGTAAAGTAGTCTTCAATTTAATATAGTCGTTGAATCAACAGAGTCAATGTTTCGGACAGATTAAGTTTTAATATAGTCATATATAAGATTGCGAATGCTACTATGTACTAATATTACTTAATTATAAAAGGAAAAACAAAATTAGTATATTTTAAGAATAATAATGTTTCATTTTATCATGACATATCCATGTTACCTCTACAGGAAAAACCGTCAGTATCTAACATGAAACCCGCATGGCAGGAACATACAAAACCTCCTTTGGTGTTGTTGCATTTATGCTGACATATTCGATTGGTACATTCATCGTCATCTGCAGGATAATTTGATTTGATAACTAATAAATGTGTTGCTTGGTTTAAAAGAAGCAATTACAAAAAATATAAACTTAATAGTTAAGTTGAATAAATCTTTAACATTTTTAACAAAATTTAAACAAAAAGTATGAAAATAATTTTGGTACACCTTTCATGTATACTTTACAATACATTTATAAATATTGTTGCCATTTATAACGTTTTTTTTACCAAATCTCAAATTTGTCTTTGATTTTTATAATTTTATTTATTTATGTTTTCTTTTGTGTAAAATTTTATTGTATTAAGTTGCATGAAATTTTCTGTATTTTTGTATGTTTTTTCTGTGTCACACTTCAATACATTTGATATATTTTAGCATTATCAGAAGCATATAATTCTACCTTCACAACTTCTCTCGTCAGACGATAAGTGAAACCCTTTTGGACATATGCAGTGGAACTTTCCTTCTTCATTTGTGTCGCATGTATAACTGCATGAAAGGTCTTTGCAGAAATTTTCTTTATTTTCTGTTTAAAACAATAAAAACAGTGAAAATTAGAATTAATAGATAATTTAAGCTTTACAGTAAAAAGTTCATAATTAATGGCAGAATGTAGCATTATAAAATGAATAAAATTACGATATTAAATAACTTCAATAATAATTTTTAAAAAAACAACTCAGAAAGTAACAGTTAGCTTTTATATGTAAAATTATTATATTATCAATACTTTCCCCTGCAAAATAGTTTCGTCAAGGTGTTTATTAATTTTTTATTTCATGTAAATTTTTTAACATGTAAAATTATAATTTAATATGAAATTTGAACTTGCTATTTAAATTCAGACATACATGATTTTTATAATATATCCGTACCTTTTGTGCATGTTTTGCTGTCGGAGTTAATTGTATAGCCATGTACACAAGAACAATTATAGCTTCCGTCTGTGTTGGTACACAGCTGCTCGCAATCGTTTTTCATATCACATTCATTGATATCTTAAAATGACAAATTACAAGTTATATTTTATTTTAACAATCCAGGATCCAATCAAGCAATTTTAAAAAAATCGAATTAAAGGCAAAAACCAATATAAGGTGTGTGAAGGATCACTAGTTTTTATTCAAATGTGTAATAAAATTAAAATTTTACCTCAATTATTCTGGGGTTTTTTTATTTTATCTATTTTTATTGATTTAATTTTTTTTTTTGATAATTTAACTACAGTATTTTGGATTTCTTTGATTTGATAGCGTTTTTTTTTTGTTTTTTTTTTGCACAATGCACAATCTGCTCGTGCTTTTTCTACTTTTGACTATTTCACACCATACATTTACTTAAAATTTTCCAATTTAAATACAACTATCATTACTACCAACTAAAATCAAAATCATTTGGTAATTTTTTTAAGAAAAATTAAAAAGTTTTTAATAAATACTGGTGTTGTTTCCTTTGATTAGTATGTCAAACAACCAATAGTTTATGTTGCCTTTTGCTCACATTTCCTAATATTGTCAATACGAAAAATGATATTCCCGTTTTAAGAAAATTACCTCAAAAGTTTTTATCTTGAACTAGAACTTTATCTTAATACTTTCTTGGCTAGCATACTGAATAATTACGCTAAAAATAATAACGGTGAAGGGAACAAATCCTTTTTGTTCTACTTTGTGTACCTTTTAAATCTAATGTTCCTTAACTAGTTTCGTTTAACTATTTCTATTCAGAAAATACTGATTTGTTAAAAGGCTACTAATATTCCTCACAAAATAAAACTTCCAATATTACGCATCAGCGGTACGTTTATCAAATTTTCTTCATATGAATTCTTGTAACATATGAGATTATTTAAAGCTATGAGATTGTTCAATGCCACAAATCCACTTGCAGCAATTAGAACTTTTCCAAGACTTTATTACTTATAATAATCAATTATGAAAATTCTTTTAATTTTATATTTACGTTAAGGAAACAAAAATAAATTATAATATTTTTTGGACTTAAACCAAAGATGATATAAAATACACGTTTTTATTGCCGTATATTGGTAATGCCTCACTGGTTCTTAAGAAAAAACTCAAAAACATTTTTAAATAAAAAAACATTCATGTAAATATAGTATTCTCGTCTTTTAAAGTAAGAAATTACTTCTCACTTAAAGACAGAAGTAATAGTCACCTGAAGGCATCTGTAATATATAAATTTCAATGCTTGGATGATCCAAGTACTACCTATGTAGGTAAGACAAAAAAGATACCTTCAAAGACGAATAAATGAACATTTTAAAACAGGGAGTGCCATGTTTAATCACACTGATACTTGTAAGACATGTAAAGAATCCGGTATTACCATGCATTCAAAACTCTTAAAAGACTTTTCAAAAGACTTTTGAGTTGGTGATCCTAGAGGCTTTACATATTAAACTTGAAAAGTCCACTTTAAACAAACATTAGCAGGAGATGGGACAACTTTCTTACTGAATGTGTTCCAATAACCCTTAGGCTATAGACTTAATTGTTTATGTAAATATATAATTGTAATCAACCTATAATTGTACTATGTAATTACATTGTATGATCTGTTTAACAATCGAATGTTTATACAGTAAAGCTTCGATCGCTCAAACGTCATTACCTCGAATACCCCGGATAACTCGAAGTCATCTGTTGGTCCCGACCAATTTCCTTTAATGTCCTATGTAAATAAACCTCGATGGCTCGAACTTCGTTAACTCGAATACCCCCGCTCGCTCGAACAATAAATATTTTTCAAAAGTATAAAATTTGTGAAAATTCAACTTCTTTCGCTTGAATACAATTTCTGTCAAAAGGACATGTGGTCCGCGTCATTGAAAACAAAACACGAGCTGAAGCCATATTACAGATTTCAACAAAAGTAAAAGAGTGGAACAAAACAATTATTCTAGACAGGTACCTAAAATTAATTAACTTATTCATTATTAATTAACCTAATGAGAGAGTGTCGATATATTCAGTTCTTTTAATCTTTGAATCCGATTACGACACGCGGGAGTGTTTGATCGGTACTTTTAAACACCTCAGTCGCTCATGCGTGGTGGTCAGAATTCTGTAATTTATATGTCCTTGGAGTGTGTATAGTAATGTGTATTTCCACTTTTTAAAATGACCGGTAATAACATCGCCTTGTTTAGTTTTATATGTGCAATTTGAATAAAGTAAGTTTATTTTGTATCATAACCTGTTGAAATTAAAATAAAGTACCATATTCTAGCCCGTAGCCATATAACATAAAATGAATTTGGTATTTTTAATTGGGACATTTCATTCTCTTGGATTTTTAAAAAAAAAATATTTTGTGATAAATAATCGGGAATTTTAATTCCGACATTTCATTTTTTGACTTTTTAGTTAATTTACACGTATAACAAATTTAAAGTTTCTTTGGTCGTCGATAAACATGGGAACCTGAATCTCCGATCATATCTCGATGTTCGATCGCTCGAACCCCCGATGACTCGAATATTTGGTTGAAGTCCCTTGGTCTTCGAGCCATCGAAGTTCTACTGTATATATCTTGTCATGTAGTTTATTAGTTAGTTAAAATGTAAGCTTGATAAGGAATACTGAGTATTCGAAATACATATCAATATGAAAAAAACATGCTGTCATTAGTTTTTATTTTATTACAAACAAAAAAAAGTATGTTGTCTTTAAAGTGTTTGACGTGTTTCTAAATTATTTACATTTTTTACAAAAAAAAATGGTGACATGGTCTTTAAACAAGCTAATAAGAGCAGTTTCTTTCTATATTACTTATTTTTGTATAATATTGCCTTACCTATACATTTATACCCATCTGTCAATGTGAACCCTGTTTCACATCCACAAAAGAAACTTCCAACTGAATTAACACATTGTTGTGTACAAATATTACTTTCAGTTTCGCATTCGTCAATATCTAGAAAAACGAAGAATAATGCAATAAGAAATTAAATAAATATCTATATACATATTGCTTTGTATTAAAACAATTGTAAGAGTAGATAAGTTTTTATAAAAAAACAAATAACGAAAGTAACAGATATGAAAATATACCTCACAATGTCATAGATTTTTGACTAAAACCAGTAGTTCCAAAAAAACTATTTCTACATAAACAACTGCCTTAGTATTTTTCTAAGGGATTTAGTTCTCTAAAAAGAAAGAAAACATTCTAAAAATTTATGTTAGCAACACCTCGTATATATATATATATATATATATATATATATATATATATATATATATATATATATATATATATATATATATATATATATATATAAACCCATTAATCTCCAAGTCTGGTCAAGTTTTCGGCATAATCGGCATAACACGATTTAATTTTACCCAAGTTACATAGACACACATTAACAATGAGGTTAAATAATATCATAATAAATTTTTAGTGAAGTATACTCTAGTATACACTGCTGACTTCTGGCAAACAGAAATATAAAAATGGATAAAGATTTAAACATCATTTCTTAATTTAATGAGACTGACTTGTTCAATATATTTAATTAAACCAGATGAGACAGATATTTTTGTTGCAGTTTTTGTTAAACTCAAATTTGGAAACTTTTTCTTATCTATAACTTTTTTTATATTGTGATGAAATTATAAGTTACAGGTATTTTAACATTTACCAGTAAACAGTGGGTGGTTTATGGCAATTCGTGTTTAAACAACAGTATTATGTGTTTATTTTCTATTGTACCTTTTCTATCATAACTTTTTTATCTTTTCCTACAATTATTTATTTTTAAAGTACTTAATTACTTTTTATGTAACTGTTGTAATAAAGGCATAGTGATATTGCATAATATTGTAATTGGATAAGATTCTTCATTTCCAATCGTCTATGAGTTGATAGGTTACTTAGTAAATGAACTGGTTTTTACCGTCATTTTACAAATACAGGTGGTGAACAAAAGGGAGCAAATATAAGACATAAACTTTGTTCTTACTTGTTTAAAATTAATTGAATATCAAAGAGGCTTATTGAATATATCTTAAAATCAGGTAGTATCATATCTACGATGGTCGATAGAAGCCAGGCATAAAAAAAGCATTTTTACCATTTTTGTACCGCGTTACTCTTCTTTATGGTACATAGACATGACATTTTAACGATTTGTGTACTTTTCCATGGTACAAAAAACAGTAAAAATAGCGTTTTGGTGTACCACGTTATACTTTAAAGGGGTACATAATAATGCGTGTCTATTTTTTTCTACAGCCGAAAACAACCATGGGACATAAAAAATGCGCTGTTGCACCTTTTACTCAATGGAATTTAATTTATGTTATAGGTCATCGAATATATCCGCCTGTCTCTGAGTAGTATGAAACTCATGAATTACATCTTTGCTACGCTATAGACAGTACACACCTTTTCTAATTTATTGCCATGTAAAATATGCGTGTATGTAAAAAACAATTGCATGTGATCATAGCAAACAAGGAATAAGAAAAAATTTAAATGTTGTTGTTCCGATGCAATGATTCCTGATTTTCTAGCAACAGCAACAATATATATATATTGTTCCGAATGGAAAGTTTAGAGGCCCAATAAATTTAGTTTGTTGATATTTAAGTTTTGCAACTCGTATTGTTTGATTTTTAGTTTTAGTTTTACGTGATTTTCTTTTAGGTAACACATTATATCACATCGGCAATTTCTTTTCACCAATTTTAGCATACATAAAATTGTTCAGTTTGACAGTAATCTCGCAAATATATATTCGATCTTAAAAAATCTTCATCTTTTTATACTTTTTTCACCAATCTAAAGATAATTTATCCAACTATCATGTCATTTCGTTCATCAAACAAAGTCTACTATCTTTTACAAAATACATTTACTTTCTTATTTGCTTTCTCGATTCGGAAACAATTTACTACTGCATTTGCCGATTAAACAAATTTCAACATACCATGACTTTTTTAAGTTTGAAAGTTTATCAAATGTTATGTCATGCTCGGAGTTAAATTGTATGATTATAGCAATCGTGTACGTTACAGTAAAATAACGTTTTTGCGTTCCATCAAAAAGTGTAATGGGGCACACAAAAATAGTTTAAATGCTATATTTATGTCTGGCTGCCGTCAGCTAAATGGCCAAAAATACACGAGAAATGACGTGTTTGTGTAAAGTGTATGGGGGTTATAAAAATGACAAAAATACATTTGTGTGTGTAACGTGGTACACAAAAATAGTAAAAATGTCGTGTTTGTGTACCATAGTAAAGTCTAACGCGGTACACAAAAATTGTAAATGTTTATGCCTGATTTCTACCGAACATCGAACAAATCATTTAATTTTACAAAAAATACCTGAACATTTGTTTTTGTCATTTTCCGTGTAACCCTTTGGGCATAAAGAACAATTAAATGGTCTTCCGAAGTATGCTTCTTCTGCTGGTGTCAAATCAGTGCAATTACGTCCATCTGAGCATGGATGTCCAGAGCAGCCGTTTACGTCATTCTCACACTGATAACCTAAAATGAAAAAAAAAGAAATATTCAATTTAAAGAACTTGGAGACAAAAACAGAAGGGGATAAAATGCATAGAACAAAATGTTGACTAGATTATAAAAATAGAACGTTTTTACTTTTTTTTTAACTTGTGTCATTTTATACTACTATCTTCATGCGTACTTTATTGTGTGTATTTTGGATGTTAAGAAAAGTGTAAATCATATGTAGTAAATAACCCACCTGTCCATCCTTGCTCACAAACACAAATAGCATATTCAAATAATGTCGTTTGGGGTACTGACTCGTTAAACATACAATAACCATGGTTACTGCAATTACCACACATTGTCACTTTAACATCCAATGGCGTCGCAACAAGACCAAAGTTGTCAATGACTGTTATTCTGAAAAAATATAACTTATAATGTTGAATGATTAATTTATTAAAATTTTCAGTCGTCTAAAATCTGAAATTTATTTTAAACTAAGGTTTGTTCCCTCATGCAAAGCATTCCTTAGCTGGATTTGGATTTATTTAATTTTGAAACTTTAGATTCATTATTTTCAACTGTTTGGCTTGCATTTTTTATGTATCAAACTTTTCGGTCTTAGTGTCGTTGATGAGGAATGAATTTCCGAAATGTGCACATCTGGTACATCAAAATTTAACTGGTATTTGTATTATATATATTTCCTTCTTCTCTTCACAAGACGACAACAATTAAACTTTTAAAGCATGTATATAAAGCGCTGTTGTATCTAGAATAATTGGCAGACACATCGTTTTCAAATATTTTAAACATAAATCCAACCAATTATCTCTCTATAATCAGATTTTACATCTAGTGTCATATAATAATGACCTACATTATGTGTAGTTAGTACATCTGTTCAGGTTTTCTTTTCTTTATTTTATAAGTCCTTATTCCTTGATGATCATTTTATGTTCCTTGTTTATGGGTGCTGTGGTCTGTATGTGTACCTGCCGGAGTGAGTTGACGCGTCCTTGGTCCTGTGTGTTTCTGCTACGCGTGTGTGTGTGTGTGTGTGTGTGTGTGAATGTTAAGGCCTGTCACCACCTTATATAATTTATTGAATTATAAATGATAGATTGGAAGTTCATTATTTTGGACTTATCTGGATATCATTAAGCGTTCTGTGCTTGATACACCCAATTTTTATCCAGACTACTTATAAGTCAATAACATCATGCAATGGTTCGAATTAATTCCACTAAAGTTACATGTAAGAGGTAACGGTGATTTATTTATTAGAAGTCTGAAGGCTTGATGACTGGACGATTTCAACTTATGTATAAAATTGGTCGAAAGTTTAATTTTAAAATGAAAAAAAATACTTTGTTTTCCTATATAATTCTTATATCATCAAACTGGAAAGCACAATATAACAAATAATATATTAAATTCAATAAAACGTAAAAAAAATTAGTTACCTGATATTAATAGGAGTAGTATCATTTGGTGTCCAGGTATAAAATGATTTAGTTTCATCCATATTAAAATTCATCTTAGGTCCAGAAATAACGAGGTACGAAAAATTCCCATCATCTCTTCCATATACTTCTATTTTTGTAGGAATTCCAATCGTAGCCTTCACCGTTCTATCACCCCAAATAACTGGCATTTTATTTTCTTAAATATTATTATTATAATTATTATTATCTTTTTAAAAGGTGTTTGTCAAAAGTTAAAAGAAGTTAATAGTTCAATTGCAATAAAACAAAATATTTAAAAGTAAAAAAAACGAAAGAATTTTTTGATAAGAAATATAAACATCGCTCCAGCAAACATAACCAAGAACGCAAGGAAAAAAAGAAACAGCCAAGCAAATAAATACAATAGAATATAAAACAGTGCTTTGACCACTGACTATAAAACTGCCCACATTAGACATCAACCAGAGTGTATTTACATAAATGCAGTTGTAGCATTGGGCGACCGGTAGTTCCTAAACGCACTTATATGAAAACAATGAAAAAGAAATAACCATCAACCTATACAACATGGATCGCAACAAACAAAATAGATCTCATAGAAGATAAAATAAATGGAAATGAAAAAGTTCCAAAAAATGTTAATGTTCTACATAAATTGTACCTACCAGACGACTTTACTATTTCAATCGCCTCTACTTTCACTCTCCCAGAATCTCTTCCTATGCTCTCGTCTTTTGTAAGAAGGTAATCATAAATACAAGCAGCTGATGAGGTTTTATTTCCACACACCGTTTTGGCTTTTACTACGTCGTCTTGTTCAAAGTCTTCGATAAATATTGGTATAAAATCTCTGTCTCGATAAGCATCTGGCGATTTTCCATGAGGATATTTAAAGACGGACTCGGTTTCATTAATTACCCCTAAAATATTCACATATGATAACTATACACTATAATTATAGTCTTAAATATCAATCAGCAATAGAAACATCAACAACCAATCGAATTACAAATTATATTCTATCCCCTTTCTTATCTGATACTGGTTAATTTATAGTTTTGTGATTCATGTGATGTCAAAGTTTCTAAAATACCATTGCTATCAAAATTTAAAAAGTCGTTTTACCCTAATCAAAGTCTGAATTTATTATTGTCAATAATGGAGTTTCACTTTTTTTTAAAACAAAAATCACAAAAGGAACAAAAAGGATTTTGTTTCAGATATTGGTTGTAAATGCAAAGTCATTTAACAGGTTTTTGCGTGATATATCATACTTACAATGTTCGCCAAAGTTGTAGAAAATTTGTCTTTCTGTTCGTGTTTGATTTTCTGTCAGTATTGTTCCATTCGGTAAAATGAAATCGTTTTTATCATCACCATCGAAATTCCCAACCAACCCAACAGTCTGGCCAGCAAAATCTTCTGGTACAGTTGTCGAAAATGTTAACATTCGTATGCCAAGTGTTATATTGATTTGAAGACCTAAAATTGTTTTATTGTACATTGCTAGGTAATATCACAATCTTTTTTTGTTTATGTTATAATTATAGAAAATTTTAGCAAATTAATAAAAAAAAAAGAGGAAAATTTCTTTCAGTGAACCTCAAATTTATAAGTCAAAATTTCTAAATAAGGTTGTTTTAGAAAACAATGAAAATAATTAATGTATTAACCAGGGATCTCTTTTACCAAATTTAGTTTATTTTCCATTGTTGTTTTGAAAAAAATAAACATGTTAAAGAGTCCGCCTAACAATGCATCCTCCGTAAGAAATAAATAAATAAATTTACATAGTTTTGCCTTGTTGGACAATTGTTACTGTTAATAATTTTTATTTCTCAGTTAATTACATATCGCTTAAAACATAAATACATTTTCAGTAGACGTTTTGAAATTACCAGTCACATACGTTAAATGCCATTCGTATCAAGCTATTGAATTTTCACTAATACATATATTTTTTTATGTAGCATTAATTTAAATATATTTCAAAATATCGAATTTTTTTTTTAAATTTCGAAGCACAATAAAATCATTAATGCATATTAATGCGCAATACATACCTGAAATTCCAAATACTACTATAAGAGTTTCATTGTGTCTCGACAGTTTTATATGTTCAGTTATGACAGAAAAATCGAGGTTTTGGTTATAAATCGTTGTATAATCATACTTGTTTGATAACACGACCAGTTCTGAAATCGATTTAACATTGATTATCAGAATATATATATATATATATATATATATATATATATATATGTGTGTGTGTGTGTGTGTGTGTGTGTGTGTGTGTGTGTGAAAAAAGCTTCACCTGCTTTATTCTTTTCTATTGAGAAACACATTGTTTGCAAAAAATAACATAAACACAGAAGTACCGACTTGTGTTTCTAAACGTCCAAGATCAGTTTATCTACTTATAGTCAAATAATACAATACTTTTTGATATACAGTAACTTATATTTTAACAGAAAGAAAATAATGTACGGGGCAATGTTGATTATATATCATTGTTTGCGTTTCAGAATGAACCATGTACTACATTTAGTACAGCAATTTATTTTATTTAGTATATGAAATGAGATATTTTAAGTAAGATATTTCCAAAAATGTATGACAGCATATAATGCATATTTTCATACTGTTGGAAAAAGGGTGTGGTATAAAAATAAAAAGGTTTTTATTTCAGACTTTTAAAAGCGTCGCTCAGACAAGTTTCAAAGTTTTGATATATAAACATTTTCGAAATCAATACTGTTTACCTTTTTAAATAGCAATGCTAGGTATGCTAGTAGCTTTATATGGAAAGTGTTGTGTTGTAAATAAAAACAGATAGTGTCTTATAGACAAACATTTCCTTAAACATCAAAAATTTAAATTTTGATTCCGGTACATCAAACAATTTTTAAACATTTCTTTTTTCTTTTTTACTTCAAAAAATCTCATCTATCCGATTTCGATACATACATACATACATACATATATATATATATATATATATATATATATATATATATATATATATATATATATATATATATATATATATATATATATATATATATATGTATGTATGTATGTATCTATGTATGTATCTATGTATGTGTTTTTCTTCATATTACAAGTTACATTGATTTTTATCAATATATTTTCCAGTTATGATAATTCTTTAGTTGTTTTGAAATATCTTCTAAACAATTCTTGCTTTTTGTAACAAATTAGCACTCACTTTTCCTGTCTTCCGTTAACTCAACTTGGAATGTTGTATTTTCTTCTTTCATAGCAAAAGCAGTAAAAACAGTTGCATTGCTATATGTTCCATTCTCTTTAAGAATTCGTTCTGTTCGAGCTTGAAGCTCAAAAGTAACGTTTTCATTAACTATCTTCATAACAACGTATTCTCCTATTCCGTTAAAAGTGTACTGTTTTCCGTCTAGAGATTCAATATGAGGGTCGCCATAGAACCAACCTGGAATGAGAGGTTATCGTAAACCGACAAATAAAAGTAAGTGTTAGATTAAATGAAACTTAGATTATTTTCTATGGAAATTTTAATCAGATGCAGATAAGACAAGAAACGATAAAAAACATTTAGAAACTTGACTCTAAAGATCTACATAAAGGACAAAAAACTAGATTCAATTTTTAAAAAAATTCAGTGATGTCGTCATTCCGTTTGGGTTCTAAAAACCCTTCATAAATAACTAAATAAATTTGTTTGGTTATTCGAGGGCTCTTTATTAATCAACTTTAATTCTATACGTAGTATGTGAAATCGGCCCATTTTACCTTACAAAAAATAATTTTGTAAAATTTAAAGCAACCACTTTTGCAAGGATACACTACACATTCAATAAAAATTGGAAATTAAAGAAAGAAATTCGATACAGAAATGCAAAGAATCATTATCTAATTTTTTCCCTTTATTTTCTTTTCTTGTTTGACTGTTTTATCATTTTCTTGATTTGTGTTGTGTTTCTGTCTATGTTGGTTATTAAAACTAAGTTTTTCAGTTGCGAATTCTCTTTTTTCTTTTAATAATAATTACAGACAAATATCAGCAGGGTTTATTACAAATAAGACTAAAAAACCACTTTAATATGTTTTTCAGGGACATCGTCTGAGGATTAAAACAAATTAATACGGAAAAATAATCAGGAAATAATTAACTTTATCTTTACGACAGATCCGATCAGTGCTAAGTGATAAACTAAACAAGAGGCCTATGGGCCTTAACGATCACCTGAGAATATGACAAAAATCATTTGCAAAAATACATACAATATTTCAATGTACATGCCTATACAAAAAGTTAAAAGTTTTCAAGATAATAACAATTTGAGTCTTCTTATGGATCTATGACCTTGACCTTTAAACGTTAGATCTTGAATTTTATATCAAAATGATCGCCATATCATTTCCTACAATATTCTAATATATATGCCTATGCAAAAAGTTAATAGTTCTCAAAATAATTAAAAATTTGAGTCTTCTTGTGCATCTATGACCTTGACCTTTCAACGTAAGACCTTGAATCATATATGAGAATGATCGTCATATTATTTCCTACAGTATTCTAATATACATGTCTATACAAAAAGTTAATATTTTCCAAGATAATTAGCAATTTCAGCCTTTTGATGCATCTATGACCTTAACCTTTAAACGTATGACCTTGAGTCATATATGAAATTAATCTTCATATCAATATCTACAATATTCTTATATATATATGATTATGCAAAAAGTTAGTAGTTTTCAAGCTAATGCACAATTTCAGTTTTTATAAGCAAAAAATATTATTTCAGGGTCAACAACTCCTACATGCAATATCATATAGTTACAAAACTTTGTACCTTTTTAAATTTTGTCATGGGGAACATTTTAACAATGTTTTGATGTTATATATATCTTAAAATTTTGAAAATAAATAGCTTAAAAATGCAAAATTACAAACAAAGCCATGACCTTGAACTTGACCTAAACCCTATTTTGAAGGTTATTTTAAGAAAAAGTCAAAACTGAAAACCGATTTCATTATCTGTTCATACAATCAAGTTATAATAATTTGAAGTAATTTTAATAAATTTTTAAAATTAAACGCAAAAAACGCGTAACCTAATTTTTTACAAAATTTCACGAAGTGAACAATTTATAAGCTTAAGACCCTTAAGGTGCCAAATATCACATCAATTTTTTTTTCTCCCATCATCGGTTTTGGAGAAAAAATTTTCTATTTTATTATTTTTTTTTGGTCCCATAGGCCACCTTAAACTAGTTTTGGGAGCCATGACAATGTCACTAACAAATCTTAATTGCACCGGCCCATATATTCATCTGACCAAGTTTCATTGAAATCTACCCTGTAGTTTTAGAGAAGAAGTCGAAAATGTACAAGTTTACAGATGGACGGATTCACGCACGCACGGAGGCACGGAAAACGGACAGTTTCGGATTACAGAAGTACCTGCCTTATTCATGATTGTACTTTCTACATAAATCTTTCACAATATTTTGTTTTTAAAGTATAAAGTGTATTAATGATTTTCATGTTCGATATATTTATAGTTTTTGTCCTTTTAAATTTCGAAATGAATGATAACAGTATCCTTAAAATATCAATTTAATTGTTCAGAAACAAAGATATAACGATGGGAAATTAAAATTTTAGTTCATGGTAATGCATGCATGTCTAGATAACGATTGAAATAAAAAGAACTTACGTTTATTTGAACTAAGATTTTGACCGACTACAAAAAATTTCCAGTCAAATTTAAAATGGAGAACTATTGGTTTCTTTCATCTTGCGTTTCTTTCTGAATCCACTTAGTGGTATTATAATTTGTAATTAATTCTTAGAATTTAGATAGGAAAATCAAAAAGTACTTTATGCTAGTTATTGTGTCTTTAAAATAAGTTTAATGGATATTTTTATAACAAAACATAAACTCATAATCTTTAATATCTGGTTTCCTTACTTCATATCAAAAATCTAAAACATTTATACCGTTTTTTTCATTATTCAGACAATTGTTTTAATTTTGATTAGTTGATCAGGTAAACATATAATGCATCACATATAATAAAAATTATAAATTACTTACGGTATTTAAAAGGAAGTTTTCCGTAACAATTACCAACTTCACGTAGTGAGAAATAACGATTGCAAAAATTTGACCGTAAGCAACAGTATTCTTTAGGCAATGATTCCTCTATTGCAAATGATCTAGGAGCAAATACTGGATGAAACATGTGATATGATCCAGCTGTAGGATGAATTGTGATGTACGATCCATAGAAGTCATTGTAACAGCAAGACTAAAAAGAATTATGATAATTGTAAACAAAAGATAAGGATTTTGCCAACGAAAAAAGGTTATATAATTAATATCTCAAATATTTGACATCAACACATATATAAGATAAAAATATAGCAATTTTGTTTTATTAAAATATGCTATGGCTCTTACAAACTGAGACTTTTAACTTTTGCAAAGATTAAAAAAGGACATTGTTTACATAACATTTTAGCCGATATGAATTTAGTTATTTAGTTTTTATTTTTACCAAAAAAAAAAAAAAAAAAAAAAAAAAAAAAAAAAAAAAAAAAGTGATAGTTAAAATGACAAAGCTTTTCACATTTCATATTTCTGCTGAAAATTATGTATCAAAAATTTGTATTTCAAGATTCATTTAGAAAAATTAACTTTAATCTTTTTAACCGGTGCTTTGATATCGAATGCAAGAGTCCTATGTATTTAACTTTTCGAGGAAGCATTTGTACAGAGAAATATATTCTTTTTTAAATTTTAGTTTACTTTGCTTTGAACTACTTAATCAAATACAAACCCGAGTTGCCGGTAACAGTGTAGTTGCAAAAAGTGTAAAACATGATACTCCTTTGGTGGGAGAACGCATTTTTATCCATCGCCAGTCAAATCGTATATTGCGTAATGTACAAGGACAGTTAAATCGTTCCAATGAAATCCGATTAAATATAGTTAATTTGTCATCTCTGTGTTTGTTATACCAATTATAACACAGCTGTGTATAGTTCTGTCTATTACCGTTATCATTTGTCAGTTTGTATACATAGTAACCATTTAATCCAACTAAAACAAATAAAAAACCATTTCTCATACGTAAATCAATATTGGATCATTGCTCAAATCTCAATATATATTTATAATATATTTAATGTACATGAAGGACGAAATTAGAATAATTCAATTATTATTATTACGTTACATTTATTAACTTAAATTTTAAAAAAAAATCTATTTTTTTTTAATCTTTTCCTTCGTATTTTTAATTGTTTTGTTTCTTATTGTAAAAGCTCTTGAAGTTTTCCAATAAACCACCCCTTTTTGACAGAATTGTTAATTTTGATAACCATTATTTGCATATCAATGAGTTACATTTATTGGTTTACTATAAATCGCTATAACCTAACAATAATGTTTTTATAATGGAATAATAGACTAGCATCTTTGTATTAAGCAGCACTTACTTCGGGAAAAATAAAAGAAAAAGCAAAAAAATTTTATTCATTTTAAATAGCTTTTATACGGATAAAAAGAAATTTAGTAACAACAGTTGAACTTCGTAATACGGAAAGCACTTTACTTCGATTACCGGGATGTTCAAGTTGTGAAAGGCTGACGTCTTTATAAAAATATACGTGACTTTTGATATTTTTTTTAATTATGTATATTAATAAGCTGTTACTTGATACACTATTGAATTGACACAATTTTACTTATGGTAAAAATTGTAAATAATAAGAAAAAATTAGAAAGACAACTAAAACGTCTACAAAATGAATATAACTCAAAAGAAAAATAAAACGACCCATACAAATAAAAAACAATCAGCTAATGTCAGGGGATTTAATACCGAAAAACAATTAATTTTAAAAAATAAAATAAATACCACAAGCATAAAGCAAGTTTAAAATCATTTGTACGGTATAAAATTCAGTAAATGTTAAAACACACGCTTCACATTGATTTTTAATTTTATTTTTAGTTTTTACGAAGTGTACAATTTACAAGCAGTATTATTTTGCAAATAAATAGGAAACATTTGAATTAGTTATAAATATGTTACGTTCTGGCAATAGTGTAAATTAATGTTCCAAGATTTAGTCGTAAAATGACATTTGCAGCATATCATTAAATGTTTTACTGTTTGCTTTATAGGCAAATTACTCGGCTTATAATGATGATCACACAAGTTATGTAGTGCATATTTGAATGAACTTCTGAAAATAAGTTTTAAATGAAAAGTTATCGATGAATTGTATAAATATAACACAGTTCTTTCTTAACCTTTCTGATTTAGTTTCTACAAATGCAGTACAACCATTCAAAATCGTTTACTAATTTTTTGGTTAAATTTTAACGATCACGGTGTTTATTTAAATACCTAAATATTAAATTAAGAATGAATTAACAAAAGACGCATAAGAGATATCATTTTAGTTTATGATATTGTTGTTAAATATCAAGGAAGTCATCAATAGATGCCAAGTGATGCATTATCGTAATAGTATATGAACTAGTAAATTTACAGTATAGTAACAATTGTGAAACGAACAGTAACAAACATAAAAAACATACGTTGACAAGATTGTGGGATTTCATTCGTGATTTTTTAAATAAAAAAGGAAGGAAGCTACATTTTAAATTGACTCAAAAAGTTGTATAAGCCATGAGCAGGAAGGGCCAATTTGATTTACAAAGCCATTAATATATATAACCTCTTTATAATGTAATTTGACATAGTTACCATTTCCCTTAAAAGTGTTGATCTCAAATGCAGCAGCATTGAAGGACAAATCATTCATTTTGTAGTTAGACAAACGATATCCCATTGCAGCTTGTCTACCTTCAACACTGGTCACATTCATAGACATATAATTGAAAATAGCATAAGAGCTTATTCCGTTTGTTGCAAGTATACACTGGAAAGTCATTTCCTAAATAAAAAATGTTGACAACTGGAGCATGTGCTAGATTTGATTTGACGAATTTTGAATACCTATGATGAAAACTATTTTACAGTTCAATCTTTATATAGTGTTAAAATAGGAAACATAATTTTATCACATAAAATGTTTTTTACATAAACTACTTCAACAGGGACTTATTGTTTGTAATTGTTGAAATAAAGAAAAAATGTAAAATGATCAAAAAAAGCAAAAACATATAAAAAGAATAAGAAAATAGTGTACTTATTGTTCATTTTTCGAAAAACGTGTATCAAGTAATGATAAATATACCTCAGATTGGGTTGAATAAAAAGGTGGTAAAACTTTATCCCACGTTGTTATTAGAG
The DNA here is from genome assembly GCA_029721355.1 of Tegillarca granosa. Taxonomy (NCBI): domain Eukaryota; kingdom Metazoa; phylum Mollusca; class Bivalvia; order Arcoida; family Arcidae; genus Tegillarca; species Tegillarca granosa. The sequence goes on from CM056609.1 coordinate 15,883,218, forward strand.
CCCATACTGCATTAAAATACTTAAGTTTATAGAAGTGGCTTATCTCCTCAGAAACTTCTTTTAGTATATACCATGTATAATCACCGATATATCTAATTTTAGTTTTGTCGTAGACATGATAATAAACGTGAGATCTTCCCTCAGGGACATAAATATCAGTCCAAAATGGTGCAATAAAATCAATACCGACAACTTGCTTGAAATTGACAGGTGTAGGTGGGTTAAAATTTCTTTCCACTGAAAACAGAATAATTCCATTTGTTCCTATCTGTAAATACACAAGAAATTAAAACAATGACATTTTTCAGGATAATTAATATTAGTATTTCAAATTAAGAATGTGGTTTTTAAATCTTCATTTATGAAATAAACGTTTTATAAAACTTGTGATGCAATACTATTTTTTTCAGGATAAAAATAGGTTAATTCATTTAATTTTTTAATCTTTTTGGCTTATGTTTTTATCTGTCAAATTTTTCGGAATGATTTTTGAAATGTGCACATATGGCACTGAAATTTAAAAATTATTTTTGTTTTATACATTATATGCTCTCTATTATCTCTTATTTGTTTCAATTAAGAAGCTCAGCATTTATCTTAAACTTACTTTTAAATTATCGAAAAATCTGTTTTCTGTTGGAAAGCCCAATGGTATCAAAACTATTGGTGATAATGTATCATCTCCGAATATCATACTATCACCTTCATCATTTCCAAATCTAAAGAATTCTTTAAAGATACAAGAAAAATGTAAGAAATATTTTGATATTAACTTGATAAAATGAAACCAATTAAGAAAAAAATATAAAGGTGTAGCCTTGCCTCAACCACTTTTTAACACTATAAAATAAAAACAATAAAGTAAACACTTAATAAGAATAAAGATAATCATTTAGATTTCGGATACAGATTAACCGAGATGATAAAATGTATCGAACTGTGATGTTTCTTAAAACAATCCGATTACTATCTATTAATCATCGACTAATCCTTCATTTTTTTCCAAATTGATTCTTTAATCAGACGATGGTTGTGACTTTGACCGAAGACGAAAATTTGCAACATTTTAAATTATTTTATACGTACTATAAACAACATCCCGTTTTAACACTATTTTGTTCTATATTATCATAAAGATAAACATTAAACACAAAATAAGTGTAGAATATTATAAATTAACATCCTCTTTAATTGGGCAGGTATGCGCTACCGTAGTTAGACCCTTATATAGAGATCAGTCCGAAGCGACGAACACTCTCGCTATCTAAGGGCGTTCTGAGGGCATGCCCCAGCGGGTTTTCAAAATAAATAATGCATCTTAAGACTATTTAAGTTTATGATTTTTCATTATAAATGCGAATTTTAGTATTTGTTTGTTGTTCAACTGTGAGATGTTGACTTAATATGACTAAACCAAGACTGCCTGAATGAACACCTTTATTAAATCATCAAAACACCCATAGCCGCATACAAAACATGTATGATGCAGTGATCCGACCTGTGACATACAAATTATTGTATCCATTAATGATCATATGGCCTAGTCCAAATATTTTCTGACCCTAACACATATAATGCCTGGTGGCTATGTATAATGTGAGAACACTTTCAACATAAAAACCCGGGATTTCCCGATACTAACTAGTGTCGGAAGGGGTGTCGCCATATTTCGCTTCTAGGTGAAAATATTAGTGGAACTGATGAAAAGTTACTACGTGACCTCTTAAAATTTACAATGAATTACTTTTGAAGAGAAATCATTCGATCATTTACCTAATCTATAGGTCAATAGATCTATAGTTCAACTAATATTTTAGTCAAAATCGATATCTTGCGGTACCTCTTCTAACACCAGTTGGTATAGCAAAATCCCGGTTTTTTATGTGGAAATAGTTGGGACCCTACACACAGCGGCCAAGAATAAGGCGTGTTCATATAAGAGGAAATTCGGACTAGATGTGACAGGACCCTTTGTAAAATAAAAAGTTGCGATAAAAAGATATAAATGGCATTAACTGATATATTGCATTGATCGAATATTATTGGAATGGAATTTGTTAAATCCAATCTACATAGTGTGATCACATTATTTCACAAATTCTCTCTAAAAGTCTGTTTATAAGAAAACAGTAATCAAAGAATGGTAATGAGAAAAAAAAGAAAGTAAACTTATCAGCGCTTTTATTTTAAAAAATTTCAAAAAAAGGATTAAAAGATCATAAAATTAATTGTAAATTATTATAATCTAATTCACTCGAAATCTTGAAATAATTCTTACAATGCATCATTATGGAATTATCATGAATTACTAACACATATTAAATTTTTTGGTAATTGTTTTACTGAGGCAACTCCATCGGTTGTCTCAAACGTAGCTACGGTAATGGCATATAAAAAGAGGATTATCAAAATATTGTTAAGTATGATGTCACTATATCCAAACTTTTACTGGATATATTTGATTTACCATAGTTCCATATTCCTTTCATTCACAAATTTAAGTTTGCAGGTGACGGATGTAGCTAGCTAGACAGGATGTGCCTACCCTTGCGGCACGTCTGGCCTAATTTCCTTGATGGAAGTTCACAAGTATAATAAATTGGTAGTTTTCAAAGTTTTAACTTTATTTTTCGGGATTGTGATTTAAACATAGACTTGTATGTTGAGTTTTATTTGTTTGAGATAAATTTGCCCAAAAAAACTTTAAAAATATTAAAAATTTATAATTAAAAAAAATAGAAATGAGATTGTCCTGAGGAATTTGCAGCTAACAATATTAATTTTTTTTTTTTTTTTAAAAAAATGCTTACAATAAATTTTGTGTTTTTCATATCTTTAAAGATTTTAATACTCAAAGAGAATTGCACATAAATCTAAGAAATCTTTTTAATTGATTTTATCATGTGTAATAATATGATTATTTACCTCCCGGTGTTCTTGGTTGTGAATTATTTTTGTTTGGATGAACTAAAAATACAAAAAATACAAAATGTTACTTTTAAGTTGATTATTTCTGTAAGAAAAAAAAACTCGGGTTTCTGAGCTAATTACCGATTTTTCAATCTTGTGCTTAACCGTCAGTGTGCAAAAAATTCTGTATGCAAATAAATTATATACTAAAAAATCTCAATTACGATTTGTAATTTGCAACTAGATTAGAGTTGATCAAAATTCAAATTTTTACCTTACACAATGAATGATTTGTTTAACTAAAAAGGTGTTTTAATGGAAAATTAAATATAATACATCGCTTACTTTTGCTCCAAAACTACTTTGTCTTCGTGATAGTTATGACCATCGAATAGATTTTACTGTAGGCGGTCATTCTCGTTTTCGCAATCTTTGAACACTTTAATGATTCATTTGTTTGGTAATGCACGGGATAAAAATTCCACGAATTTGCAACCAGAGAAACAAACCAATGGAAAATATCATAGAAAAATGCACATTTCAAGACAATAATTTTAAATATTTGATTAAAATGTGAGTGTACCATCAAATGTTAAGGAACTAACACATCAAACTCGGTTAAACACAAATCACACAGATCACAAATACCTCTATTTAATTTTTAGTCACAGAATTTTGTTTTGAGACATTTGCCTTACTATATAAACATTTTTGTATTCTCTCTTTTATTTACATAAAAAGCACTGTTTTATTAACGAAATAAACCTTAATTTGCTCTTTTGCCAAAGTGTAAAATGTTAATGTATCATCATTACCGGTTGTTATATTATGGCACGCCTTCAGGAAATCTGGGCAGCAATGTTGCTTTTCAACACAGGTATCATTACAAGAACACTCAGTGCCATTGAAACTTGCAGTACAATAACCACTGGAGAAGTCATCCGTACAACAGGCGTATGATGTCCCACAACCTAAAAACACAAATATAATAATTTTTCAATAAAAAATTAGTGTGCTTTTCTGAAATGCCTTGACGCTTAAAACATGTTTCTTTTGCTTAATGTTTCTTTTCTTTCTGAAAACTATAAAAAAAATTCAGTTAAAGGATATCAGCTACGGGTGGTTAGAAAAAGATTATCTCACAATAAGAGAAACATTTCTTCAAGTTTATTATACTTATTATTATAGTATTCTTATAAAAGGACTTTTCAACTGTTTTTCACACTGATAGTAAGAAAGCGTCATCTCTCACTCAAAATAATGTTTTTTCTTCTTCTATATGTATATCGCATATACGACAAAACAAAGCAAAATATCCAAATATATCCTAAAAGTAACATCACATGTTTCAAACAACAAAAATATATTCAAATTGTGAAGCGAATATGTCAATCCTTCGTCAAAGTACAAAAAATAAACACATTAATACAAGAAAAAAAAATACAGTAACGTTTAAAAAAAACAACTAACCTATAAACAACAACTGAAAACGAACGAACCAGCTCCACCAAAACACAAAGAGGTGTTTAAACAGGGTTAAAAAATGTCTAAATTTATGAAAAACATTTAAGATAAAGGTTTGTGCTATTATGCAAAGAATTCCTAAGTCAGATTTGGATTCACATAATTTTTAAACTTTTGATTCATTATTTTTAAATTTTTAATTCAAGTCTTTTTTATCTATCAACTTTTTCAGCACCTAGTGTCACCAATGAGGAATTATTTTCCGAAATATGCTTATATGGCACATCAAAAATTAACATGCTATTTTGTTAGATATCAATGCTGGAAAACCCAAGAAATCTTTTACATAAAGCAGTTAAGAAAATAACCTTTATATTGCAATATTTGTACAACTTGCTCGAAAAATAATTAGGACACAACGGCGAAGAAACCTAAAAGTGAGCATTTCGTAATTTGTAGAAAAACTAAAATTCTAATGATGCCTCTAATTAAATATCTTAACAATAGTTAGAATTAAAAATAAGTTTATTTGTTCGGATTCCCTAAGTTATGCATGTAAACTTGAGCGACGCTTGAGCTTTAAATAATAATAGACTTCATAAATATTTGATCTAAACTTAATCTTTAAAAAGGAAATACACTCACTGATTGCAATAATTGTCGAACAATTCGTTAAACTTCAATGCAACATTTCAAATGATTGAATCTTGTTATCAGTCAATGAAAAGGGAGAGACAATTAATATTAAGGATGTATAAGTTTAATCAGCAGAAAGAAGTACGTCATAGTATTTATTCTTTATACATCTGACATTTCAGTGTTTTTGTACATTTTGTTACAAAATGCAAAACAGTCATTGTTGATGAAATGTTTCGAAATTGAGTAATGCAATCATAAACTTTGAAACTGAAATATTCGAATTTTCATAGAACATTTTTTAATTTAAAAACACGTGATTCCTCTTGTTTGAAGAAATGATAAACTGTAGATAAGTTTGTTATTTAAATAACATAAGAAAGCTAAACTCAGAACATCGCAATTAAAACAATTACAATTCCGTTAAGTTTGCTATTTGTATCTTGATCATATTATTTAAAATTATAACATCTATATCAAGAGGGAACGCGGTCTTTGTGATATGCTAAACAATAATATTATAATATAGTTTAGATTATTTTATACTGTAAAAATAAATATCAACACGAGATAGAGCTGTCTTTTAAAACATTCTGTATATAGTAAATTTCTTCCCTAAAATATATATGAATTGATGTAAGAAACAATTTTGTAGTTCAATTCGTCTGTTAATATTTTCTACAGATTGGTTGACGTAACAAGCATATATGTAACATAAAAGTATGATGCAATAAAGGCGATTATCGTCATGGTGTAGAAGTATATGAAAAACAATTTTTATAATTTAAAAATACTTTGGTTTATATGATCATTTAATTGTTGCATCACAGTCCTATTAAGATTATTTTTCATAAACTACATTTCTACAATTAGCGTTAAATAATTTTTGTTTTTTATTTGGACTTTTAAACAAAAGTACACAGACTAAATTTATTTTTTCTTTTACCTGAAAAGCAGTCAGAAGTGTCTATGTTAAATCTCTTCGCCAGTAATCCTGTATTGGGATCAAAAGGTGAATATAAGTCAGAGAAGTCACACTGAAAATAAGGTTTTCTAGCTTCATAATGGCACTCTACAAGAATCGAATTCAATATCCTGTAAAATAATAATAATAACAAATGTTATCATGCATTTATTATCTTTAAATTGCTCTTTTAAAGTATTAGGTATATAAAAAAATTCTACTTCATTTAACATAATACCCTATCAATGGGCCTTATTTAAAAACCTTTTTCTAAATCAATGATTTTTATTTAGATTTAGATGAAAATTTGCTTAACATTCTTGTTGCGAATCTTATGATTGTTTTAGGACTTTGATTTATTTAGCAACTTACTGGCATATATTCGACTGGTTTTTTAAATTCCGTCCATGTAGAATGTCAGACGTTCTTCTACATACCCCTAGTAGATATGCCAATTTAGCCTCTTCGTCCTCGCAAAATGATTTGTCGATTGATGTAGGAACTATATAATATAATAGTGGAAGAAATTACTTTCAACTGAGAAAAACGATTTATTTCATTTAAGTTTAATTAAACATATATCATATCTAAAAATAAAGTTTACCTTGTTTTTGTTTAAGCTGTATCAATACAACAGATACAGAAGCAAAAACTCTTTGCATTGTCACAAAACATGTTATTTTAAAACACAAACATATCAGTCCATGTTAGAAAATAATTGTAAATTAGCAAAACGTAAGATAAAACAGATATGATAAATGAAAAACACAACAACGAATAATTAAAAAACAAGCAACGGCCAAGAACATGATACAAAGTATTAGAATTTTAAAATCAGCATCAATTTGTTAACCGCTATTAGAAGCTTATTATTAACCTTATTTTTAAGGAATTGTATTTATAGAATGTTACTGTACATATTTTGATATTTTGTCTGTTTTATCAATAAATATTTTATATACTTTATGTTTTTATCAAAACTTTTCTATATTTAACATACCGTTGCAATTATATATAATGTCGTATATTTTCGTCGACTGAATTACATGTTGGGTAAGAAAATCATGGATATTTTGGTCAGTACAAGGTTTATAATTCTTAGTCCATCCAAATCCTGTAGTCATGCATTGAAGTATTTGCATGTAGTAGCTAGAAAAGCAAAGGAAACCCAAAAAACAAAAATCTTGGATAATTAACTTATTTAAAATACATATATCTTTTCTATAATTCAATTTGTTCATTTTTGAAACACAGTTCGTAATTTTGACTGATACAAAGAGGGACAACAGAAAAGAATTGTTGATCTTAAAAATCTTCAATCTTATACCAGGCATTTGTTTTTCGGTAAAACTGTAACTTTTCTGAAATGTAAATATATACAAACATTCAAGTCAAACCTTCAGAAGAAAAAATACCTGCATCCGTCAAAAGCATTGGCCAAACCCGATCTATTGAAAAAATTGTGTAAATCTTCAAAACAAAGCGTTGTTGTTGAATACAACATATATCTTTCTAAAGAGGGTACCGCATTGCATATTTTAACTGATTCTGAAAAATAAAACAAACGTTTATATAGTAATTACGTTATCAATTGAAAACGCACATTTATCTACAACAATTATACTTTGGTTAATAATCATTACTTAGACACCTATTTTAAAAGTCTTTCATCTAAAAATTATATATATACAAGTAATTCAGAAAACAGTAATCAGATTCAAAAATGCAAATAAGTTCTTGTAATGCAAAACTGTATTTTGTTGTTGATAAAAGTATTCTTTGCAAAACATAACGGAATATACCGACAAAACATATCATTAAACTTTGCCAAATATAGTTAAAATGATATTTTTAGGATTAATTTATTATTAATATTATGTGTATGAATCACTGCATGTAATTTCAAATTTCATAATGAAACTTTTAAATCAATAACAAACCTCCTTTACAAACACTTATATTGATGTTCCAAGTATTATGAAACCAGTCGGAGTTTTCAAGGAAGGCATTTTTCCGTTGAGTAACACTACACCTTATAAGACTCGATGCATCATACCAGTTGAAGCAGTTATAGGCTTTGTTGTCTAAATATCTAGACAAAATTAAAAATTTGATGAAATAAGCCAAATATCTAATTGAATTTTTTCATATTAAATACTAAAAAACCTAAATGTTAGTGGTAGCCAAGCTACACAAGATTTCTCTCTTTTACAAAATCTGTAAATGATCGTATTCATTTATTAACTAAACAAATTAGGGTAGTCCTTTAAGTATTAAGTGGACTATTTATGTATAAAGAAAGATGAACATTTCTTTCGATATTAAAACTGATTATATAAGTATCGAAAGTTAAAAAAATATAAGAATCCAATCCAGCTAAGGAATGCTTTGCATGAGGGAACAGACCTTAATTTTATATAAATTTTAAATATTTAGACAGCTGAACAATTGCATGAAAGCAATAAGAATGCAAAGTCAAAAATTAAAGAGAAAAGTTGTCCACAAGATTTTGCCGCAATATTTATCATCAGATCATTATTATTTCTAATTTGAAATGAAGCGACCAATGTGTTAGTCATCAAAATAGTAGTAATTACAGCCTTTATATTCTGAAATTCACATTACAGTCATAACAAAATTATTGAGTTTAATATATTTGGTCTTCACGTAATAAAAGTAGAAATTAAGTCAAATGTCAAATAGGATACTATATGCGTCAATCAAATATGGTAAAAAATATTTGCTTTAGTAAAATTGATGATTTTATATAAACTTATTTTTTTTGCCTTGCTTAAAAGTTGAAAATACGTACCCACAAGTTAAAATTTCGTTTTCCGTCGGTTTTGTACATTCGCGATTGACTCCAACTTGGAAAAGCATTCTTTCGTCACTGCAGAAATCCGATAGCGAAATCGCCATAGATACTAAAAGATGCAAAACGTGTTAAAAGCAAAACAAATTGCGTTTACATTCCACACCTCAAAGTGAGAATTTAAAGTAGTGCACTACCTTATTTATTCATGATCAAACTACATTAATATAAATCCCCAAAATATTATTTTAACAATTCAGTGTCAAAGATGTATTAATTTATTTGTTATTTTGTCCTTCTTTTACCAGTAATCGGGTGATGTCGTCTCCTGTTCAAATACATATTTACATCTTGCTTAACTTTTAGGAGACATTGTTATAGTAAATGAATTCAGGGTTCAAGTTTCAAAATTTTCCTTAACTTAGATGAACAATCATTTTTGGTACAACAAATAAACATTTTTAACAAAACTATTCACAGATGTTGGGAGCATCAAGCGGGCTTCAAAATGTTATCTGATGATCTGAACAAATAGAAAATGAAAGAATTAAAATTTGAGATTTGCCAAATATCACTAAGCCAAATTCTTTGTTTAGGAACAATTCAAACCACTGGAAATTAAGTATGATATTTACCCAACATCTCAATATTACTATGCAAAATCAAAATCATAATGATGTTTTTTCTATGTATTCCTAATACATTTATAAAAAAAGTATCTTTACAATGATTAGTATTTTAAACATCAGCTAAAATAATCAGCAATCATAATATTAAAAAGTTTATTATTTTCACTTGCTTGTGTGTGTGTGTGTGTGTGTGTGTGTGTGTGTGTGTGTGTTTGTGTGTGTTATAAAACAAACTAAGTTGCATTTATTCACATATTATTGACATTCCTCAGATAATATCTTACCGTTACATCTACTTGTGTTAAATCTATAGAAAGAATAGTGATTGTCTCTGATATAATCTGATAATAGATAATCCAACTGCTCAAGTGGACATCTGCTCTGGGTTTGGACACACTTTAAGTAATAGGAATATATCCTAAAACAGAATTATGCCTTTAAGTCTCTGAAATAACATTTCCCAAGGGGTTTGTAATAATTTCAACTGGAGACGGGTTAATATAAACTTGTGCTTGTTCCTGAATCCAGTTTACAGTTTGGTTTGTTCTTCTGTTTTTACAAATTAAAAAAGTATTGTTTTAACTAATATTTTTTAACAATTTTCTTGAATTGGAAGCGTATGCTAGGGATTCTGTTGTTTTTTTTGTGGAAAAAGGGTTGTTGCTCTTCGTGAAAATGAAAAATTGGCAACTTTGTACAATTTGACAAAAGTTGTATTTGTGGTGGATAAATTATTTCACAACAGAGATAATCTTATATAAATGCTGGTAAAAACTAAGTAAGTTCTAGAATGATTTACAAAATCTATCACTAAAATGAAAATTATATTGCTTCTACTTTATTAAGAATGTCCATTTATTCTGTCATTTTGATATCTATCACTAATTCATTGAATTGTTGTATTTATAAAAACTACTCAAATTTTTACCATATTAGCCTTCAGCTTATTTACAAACCAATTTACGCACAATGCCTGGTTGTAACAACCACATGTTAAGGCATGTATTATTACATATATTTTTATATGGTTAAATTTTCCAAAATAACCCAAAATTGCATTCAGGTAACCAATATTCTTAATCCCTTAATATTACTGAAGACCAACTAAATCAATACAGATAAACTCAGCAATCATCCATCCTAAATGATAAAACTTTAATGTTGGCTATTTAAATCGTTTTTTTTTAAACAATATTTTGTTTAAGACAAATAAAAGGTATATGGTTTGGCGAGACAAATCAGACAGTACAACGCGAAATGATAACTTTAGGTACATAATTTTACATTGTTTTTCTTGCTACGCAAAAATCTTATTTGTACTTATATTTGACATAAAGACCAATAAGATAGTATGTGCAGTTTATCTGAATTGCCTCGTTAATACTAAAAGCGGTCACCTGAACATGAGTAGCACTCAGTAAAGGGAAAAAATTATTAAGTCCATAACCGGGCCAAACACTGACGTGGAGAAATCTATTAATGGCATTTACTGCTTGCTGTTTATATATAAATATATATATATATATATATATATATATATATATATATATATATATATATATATATATATATATATCTGTGTGTGTGTGTGTGTGTGTGTGTGTGTGTGTGCGTTATATGTATTTATGAGAAGGGATAGTGGTCCCTAAGTTAAAAATAGCTTAAACGAACTTGCTTGAATTTAGAGAGAATTTACCCTTTACCTGCACACATCGTCTTCATTCATTGTTTCTGTTTTGTTGAAGTTGGATATTAGATATTTGCAGTCGTTTTCGTCGATATAACTCATTATGTGACTTGTGCATACTGAAATTAATCCAAAAGTGTTTTTCATCATCAAACGAGACTTTTTAACAAAAAAATTGAAAACTCCGGCCCAACATTTTCTCAATTACCCAAAAAGTACAACTATGACCGCCTGTGCAAACTATAATTACAATCATTATTTTTTTTTAATATTATACCAAATTATCATTCTGAAAAACTTAATAGTTTTGGGAATTATTTTTCTCCAATCATCATTTATATTCGTCGGATTTGCGCACTATAAAGTGTAATTGTCTTCTTGTCTAGACAACTGCTCCAAAATCAAATAAATAACAAACAAACAGTAAATTTGTTTAAGCATACATTGGAAAAAGAAATGTTATCGTTTTTTAGAAAACATATACTTATATTAAATGTCCTTTTAATTAAAGTAAGGTGTCTTAAAGAAGGTTTACACTTTATCTTAAGATCAATTTAAAGGTGATGTGTTAAAGGATGATGATGAAAGTAATTTAGTTAATTGTAAAAGATCTGGAATTATTAGGCTTTTTTAAACTTTTTGTAAGCCCCTTCAGTTACTGAAATAATTGTTTTGGAGAATATTAATATTCTCAATTTTTTTTTCAAATAAGCATGTCAAGTTCCTTTGACAAAGGTTCAAAGTTTTTGTACAGCATCATTATCTAATACTCTTAAGGCGACTAATCATAAATTATTTACAAAGCTATTTTTACGTTTGTTCTTTATTCTGTTTGTTTCGGATGTTCCGCTTATATTACATATTTCCTTATTTTGGTATATTTAAGTTATCAAAGTTATAAAAACTACTAGAAATAATCGAAAGATCTCAGAAATGTAACATAGTCTTTCCGGCCGGTTTGGACTTTATCCTGTGCACATAAGTATCATACCCTTTGGCTGTCAGTCGGTTTATAAAGAAAGTTGAATAATAATACTTTTGAAGTTGTTATTGACCTGAATTTAAATAGCAATTAGTATGGTGACCGGTGCCTTTCAAATTTGTGTATAGAATTGTATGATTATGGGAAACTTCAGCTCCCTATAAGAGCACAGTAGCAAAATGTTAAACATACTAGTACAAAACGCGCACATTACTTTGTTTTTAAATGTAAGCCTTGAGACAAAATATTTTTAAACCTCAAGCTTGAGATCAATAAAAAAATACTATATAAAGTGAATATACAACGTCAAAATATAATATTTATATAATCATCGAACTACCAAATCCGACATTTTTTTTAATTTCAAGATCAATGACAAGTAATATTTGAAAAAAAACCGTAAAAGTGATATGAAATTAGTAAATTTCACACCCATGCCAAGATTTTTTAGTTAAATTGAGATGGCCATTTCTAGGACGGTATAGAAAACAGAACCCAAATGCTTGGAGTTTATAATAACTTTCAATTTTGTTGGGTGTAAGATTCATGGTTCGTGGTTATTTATTTATTGATTCGTTTATTTATTTATTTGGTTTTTTAGTCTTACTATCATTTGCAATGAAATATAGCGCCCCATTGTTTATTTTTACAGCTTTACAATGCATGATAAAGTAATTTAACAATGTAACGAAAACATCCTAAGATTTATTTAAACAAAAATTAAAGATGGCAAAACAAAAGTTGCCTAGTTAATCGGTAAGCATTTCAAATAATTAATAATTGTAATGTTATACCAAAAACATTGTTGTTCAACTGTTGTTAAATTTGTTACATTTTGTTTGATTATAAAATGTTATAAGAATTAACTATTATAAATAGCATCAGATGTTTATTTCATATTGAGATACGATAGGCATATGGTTGCATTTACTTTTTTTTTCACTTTTTAATTGTAAAATATGTTTGGAGCTCAACGGAAACTATACCAGTATATGTTTAACATGTTTATTTAAGGATCAATCTGAATTTTGTTTTAGTTTATATTGGATAAACTAAAACAAAATTCAAATTTATCCTTATAATTACATGTAATTCATTAGTTTGTTAGTTAAAAACAACAACAACTGAAAAAGCAAAACTTATCACTTATTTGAAGCAAATAACTTGGATATTTTTTCATATTTCCGTCGGATTGTTTTTGTTTACATTTTCCTTGGAAGTAAAGGGAAGTAACTATAACGTCAACAATCAGAAAGTAGTTCCGACAGCATCATGACGTCATCGTCATATAAACTTAAAAAATTAGTTTATCCAATTTGATTAAGAACCAATAAAATTGCTGGATTTTATCAAAAATTTAATTATATAAGCATATACTAACCGCATCCGTCGTAGAAATCTGGACAACAATTATCATATCCATGATGACAATAATATGAACACGAACATTTACTCGAGTTAAAACTTGCATGGGCTTCCCAGGAATTTGAAGAACCTATATAACAGGATCTAGAAGACAAACAACCTGTAAGGATTGAAATAAAACAAAGTTGTCGAGGAACGATACATAGAAGATATGCGATTTTTTTTTTTTTTTTTTTTTTTTTTTTTTTTTTTTTTTTTTTTTTTGCATATGACTGGATGTTGCATCCATAAGTTACCAAGTTGATAATATTTAAATTAATATCAGATGCACATTTTTTTTAAATAATCTAAAACATATCTGCAGTTTGATAAGAAATACCTGATAGCCAGTCATTGTAAAGTTATCTATTAAAAATTGTATATTGAGAAGCAACCTGGAGTTAATAATAATGTATGTGACTTCAAACACAGTATCACACTAAAACGTTTCCATATCCGCACATATAGCTGAACAATTTTATTTATATTTACACATATAGTAGAACTTTATTAAGCATGTAAATTTTTAGTTTCAATAATAATTCTTCTTCGCCATTTTTTAAAATTAATACACGTCATTATAAATAACAATTTCTAAAAAAGGCACATTTAATATTGTTAAATTTAAAATAAATAAAAGGTTAAGTCGTATACTAGCAAAAGGTACCTTTAAAACATTCGCTCATCTCAATATCAGTCCCATATTTGCTGTTCAACACAATGGCGTTATTTACAATTGCCGTTTCTCTGTCTGCAAACGTGCATCCAAATTTAGAAACGATGTCCCAGCTATAATAGTGACAGGATTGCAAAACTGCGTTGGTGTCCCTGTTCAATATCAATATTCAACACATTACAAACTTATTTGTATAATTGGGAACAATATTTTTAAATATAAATTTATTAATTTTTATATGGCATTGTACTATTACAGTGTTCTACTATTTATTAATTTGATTAATAAATACAACTATTTGTTTGATGTTAAAAAGGCACTTACGAGCAAATGTCTTTTTTTACATATCCCTGCAAACGATATGAATCATCACAAAATCCAACCATACCATAGAAAATTGCTAAGGAATCTCCACAAAAACTTTCATTTAACGTTGATGTTACTAAATGCAAAATGAAATTGTTTGTGATAAGCACTATTCTTAAAGTTACTGAAAACATATAAAACACTAAAATAGCTTACAAATTAAAAAATTCTCTACTGCCTTACGGTTAAAAGAAAGCAAACCATTGTCGTCGATTGACATATTAAATAGATACCATTTAAATAATTTATTGAGCTTACAAGACTTGAAAAAAGGATGATTTGGATCTGCTTTATTGCTTCATTTTCATGCAAAATCATTGGTTTGATGGTATTAAGACTCTGATATTATAAAGGTTAAAACCTGTATTATATGTAAATTTTAAATTCAATAAACTTTACCAACGATCCGTTTGGTAATATTTGAATAGGCTTTTCCTTATTTAGACAAAATGTTAATAAACAAAAGTTTTGTATCAAAAACTTGTTATTTTTATGTTTAACCACGCCTTCTGATACTTAAATTGCGTAAACAACCCTGAATATTGACAAACTCTTAAAAATTCAAAGTTAGAAGGAAAGAATTACTATGTAGATTTATATTTAGTAACAAAACTTGCCAGTACGATATCTTGTAATGTTTATCTGTTTTGCACTGTATTGCTTTACCTAAGTAAAATGAGTTTCTACATGCTGTCAAAAAACAGCAAAAGTTGCAAAAAGATACTTCAAGGAAACACATCAAACACGGATCATTATGTTGTTCGGAATTTACCATTCGGGTATTTTTTTTAAAAAAATTAAAAGTTATTTTTTATCTCTTATCATTCTTGAGCAAATAACTTAAAGCAATAAAATACACAAAAAGTTTTATTCAAGGGCAATCATTCCAACAGTATTGTCTGATGTATCTAAACCCAATATATCATTAGATCTTGACCAGCTGATTATTTTTCAAAAATAGAATAAAACGTCCAAGATTAAAGGCATATTTAATAACAAAGAAGTGTAGGAAAACACTATGTTATAACCTTGACATTTGACATTAACCTTCTTCAAGTCGAAATTAAATGTAAATATTCCGTTATTTTGATTTTGCATAAATTGACGATAAAAAGATTTTCACAGTTTAAAACCTAATTTTCCAGGTAGGTGAAGTCATAATTGGTATATACCTTGCAGGCATGAAAAGAAAGTAGATTCGCAAACTACGCTTTTCCAAAGCTTACATTATTTTTTGATCAGTTTAAACACTATGAAAATTTACCATTACCATTACAGTTTGGAACAAGTATTTCCATTGTTGATTTTGTGTAATATTCGCCCTTGAACCATTTTTTGATACTCTGAATATCACAACCACCGTAGACGGCGTATCTCTGTAGTCTTTTTTTAACACAGTGCATAGCATAATTGTATATCCTGTAAGTAACAAAGATGAAGTTTTCTCAGATTCTTCATTATGCATTGATTTTAATTGCTAGAAAGCGAAATATCTCTTTTTTCAACCAGCTACATACGCTTTATGACGTGACGGTACAGGGTTTTCAAGAAACTAAATATGCTAGATGGCCTAATATCTTTAATATTTTTATATTGACGCCATAATATATGACAGGAATATTTATTTTCTTCAGAATATTTCAAGTTTTGTGATAAAGAACAAAATTAAGAACTTCTAGAAATTATAAATTCCTTGCGTGAAAAAATCTGTATATACATACACACACACACACACACACACACATACACACACACACACACACACACACACACACACACACACACATATATATATATATATATATATATATATATATATATATATATATATATACAGTAGAATTTCGATGGCTCGAAGTCCAAGAGACTTCGGTCAAGTATTCGAGCCATCGGGGGTTCGAGGGTTCGAGCGATCGAACATCGGGTTACGATCGAAGGTTCAGGTCCTCAAGATTATAGGCGGACATAGAATCCTCCTCAACTTGAATTTGTAATACATCTGTACATGTAAATGTATTTAAAGGTCAAATAAAAAAATGTCCGAATTAAAATTGAAGTTTTCATCTCGAATTATTAAATATTTATAGATAATGAAAGGTAGAAACGTAAGAATGAAAAATACAAAATTTATGATTCATAATGATATCTCGACAATCTTTTCAAACTGTTGACCTGCAATTTGTCGTATGTTTTATGGCTATGGGGCTGAAACATGTTATTTTGTTTTAATTTCAACAAGTGATGAAAAAAAATAAACTTTATTCTAATAACAATACAAAGCACAATTAATGCCGGTCATTTAAATCACAGAAAATTACGACAATACATATTACTCAGCATACTCCAGTGACATGTAAATTACAGAATCCTTTGTGCAATCATCAAGCGTAGACGACTTAGGTGTTTTAGCGATCAAACGCTTCCGCGTGTCGTAATCGGATTAAGAGATTAAAGAACTGTAAATCGAGCGCTGTCTCATTAGGTCAATTAATTATCTCGAGTAGCACTCAACATTTCAGGTAACTGTCTAGACTAATTGTTTAGTTACACTCAATTACTTTTATTACAATCTTTATTCAGCATAAAACATTACAATGTTTATAGCTATCATTAATCATAATCAAATACAAATGTTTAGCGCACAGGATACATCTAAATATAAAGTTAAATTTTACAGTAGAAACTTTTACATTTTAAACCAATAGTTTTTCTCTATGCTTAAATGCAAAATACAAAAATTTTGATAATTTATTATTTAAATAGTGACTGGAACAAGTCATAAGATGTTTGAATTTATGGATATTTGGCCAATGACAAAAATACTTGGGTAAAAAACTACGTCTGAGGTCTGAGTAAGCAGGACAAACTAACAAGTTTTCGGCAGTTTTCATGTTACAACATTTACAAAATCGAAGGTTGTGTTCAGTATTGTTATATCTACCCTTTTCTATATTAAGATCATGACTACTGATTCTTAACTTTGTTACAAATTGTCTAAATTTAAAATTATCAATAGAAGTTAAATACGATTCAAAAATATGTTTTTCTTTAAGAAATAAATAAGTTTTCATTTTAGAATAACTGTTCAATGTCGTTTGCCACCTTTGAAAGAACTGATCTTCTAATCTTTGTTTTAAAATATTAAAATCAACATATATATGATTCTGGTTTAACCAGAGATCATTCATACCTAAATCTGATAAAAAAGTCTTAACATTGTATGCCCAGTTCATTTTGTTACATTTTCCACCATCAATGTCAGAAACTAAGAGTGTATACAACTTATATTTCAATGATTGCTTATTGGACAATAACTTTACCCAAAATTTTAGGATTCTGCAATATCTATAATGTAAAAAATTAAATCTACCCAATTCACCTAAAACAGCAAAATTACACGCTTTTATGTTCACACCTAAAATTCTCTTACAAAATTTCATATGCAAACGTTATTGAAATCTGTAATATGGCTTTAGCTTGTGTTTTGTTTACAATGACCCGGGTCACACGTATTTCTGAAAAAAATGTATTCGAACAAAAGAAGTTGAATTTTCAACAATTTTATAAGTTTGAAAAATATTAATTGTTCGAAGTTTATTTACATTAGATATTATAGGAAATTGGTCGGGACCAACAGATGACTTCGAGTTATCCGGAGTTTTCGAGGTAGCGACGTTCAAGCTATCGAAGTTTTACTATACATATATATATATATATATATATATATATATATATATATATATATATATATATATATATATATATATATCGCAACTTCCATAAAAACTTACCGACAGCCTTCGTTTAAAGTAAGTAATCCTGATCGATTAAAGTAACTATTCTCTCCCAAATTATAAAAACAGTTGTAGAATTCTGAATATATTTTATCTCTATCGCTAACATTTTTATTACATATTTCCTGTCCGTATTTAACTCCATCTAAAAATAAATACAGTCCATGTTAAGCTATTAATAAGAATTTTATGTAGGTTTTTCGAGCCTTTTAAAGGTTTTATCTATTAATGTTGTCTACTTAAAGATTCAGAAATAGACAATTGTTCTTATCATTTGCGACAAAAAAAGTTATAAGAGTCTACTATGTAAAAAGAGAATATTAGAACCTCTACCTTAGATTAAAGACTCTTGGTTTTATAAAGATCCTATAGAAAGATCTACAAAATTATTTTATGATGCTTATTATCTCCTGTGTTTCTTATGCAGAATATTTCATCTGAAAACAAAACGTTACAGACGGCAATCCCATAACGTCTACGTCAATAACCCTGTATTGTTAACGGATATACTTATGACGAATCTTAACCTGACACATAAATGAATTTGTTAATTCCTAGAATTGCCTTTCTTAATGCCACCGTTAGACTATTGCTTCTAAGATGTGTACATTGATAGGATTATATATGTTCCGAGAAAAATAAGTTCGTATTTTAAAAGTATCAAATAACAAAAGTTAAAATCGGTTGAAAAACGACCGCAAGATATCATTTTGCACCATGTAGGCCATACTAAGAGCAATTGCTTATTCAAACAGTTAATTCAACAAGAACATTGTCAAATTCTGATCCACTTTTAGTGGAATACATGAGAACATAAAAATTAAAAAGCCATCAAACTGCACAGAAAGTGTTTCGTAAGACTACACTTATTACTTATGAAGTTTTTATTGTGATCAAACTTGCCAGATGGGAAATACGTCTTGCAAGTGGGCTTCCCTGGATCTGTATTTATGTTACATATTGCAGTGTCATTGTCATAATTTCCCACTGGATTGAGAGGAAAAATAAATTTTTTTATTCCTGGTATTTATAGTCGAAGCTCAAAGAAACAAATTCATGTCTTCAGATCTAATGAAATATATCAAAATATTAGAAGTTTGGGTACACGCGTTCAGAGATAATTAAGAATCCAGAGAACACGAAAAGTAGCTTAATGTTTATTTTACACAAAGTATATTACCAGACCTGACGGTTTAATTCTGTTACTACCGCAGTAAATGTTCGTTTGAAATAAGTTAAATAGCTAAATAGATTTTTTATGAAACCACTAAATTGTGGTGACTTGCGTGCCGGCTACACATTACTCTGGGACGTCATTTTAGATTTTTGGAGATCGACCGACGTGTAACATGCAGGTACAATCCACATAATACCTTATAGTTTATCTATCTGAAGTTATTGTATGATGGTACGTTTATCGATTCTATACCCTGTAGATCATGGAACGCTGGTTTTAATATCAGGAATATGATAATCATATAAACTATACCTTGCGAGCAGTTGGTGACATTTATTGAATGCTTATTTTGAAAATAATCTGCTTCAGATTCCACAGCCAATTCTCTTTGTCTTATAGAGCAAGTCATATTTGTTGGTCTATAATGGTGATCCCAGTTTTGATCGCAATTGTCGACCAACGTTTTGATGTATCTAAAAACAAAAATGTTTTTATACATTATGATTTTTGATGGCATATTTCAATAAGTTTAGTTTTAAAGTCAGTTAGATGTTTTAAATTAATTTTTTAAGTCCTTCCTTGAGCTGTCTATAATGACTTTTGAGTGTCAATACAATACAAAGCGAACAAAGTAATGCTTAGTTTAGTTTGCGCGGAGCTAATTGTTATTGAACTAAAATCCTCGTTTCTAAAGAGTTTAGAGGTAAAATTCAGATTTTGCAATTTTTTAATCACGTTTGTTTAATTAAGCCTAAAAGAAATGTTAATCTCTTTCGCGTATTTCAAGTCACTGGCAAAAACAAAAAAATTACAAAACACGTACATTTGTAAGCATTCACCTAAATAAAAAGCATTTTTAAGCTCAAACGTTTATTAAATAAAATCATTGCAAAGTAAGCTGTTAAATACGTTGGTCTTCATTAATTTTTATTTGTTAGGTTATTTCTTTCATTTTCTTCTCAGGTTGCATTCTTGGTTCCAATAGTAAAGGTCGAGTATCTGTTTTAAACTTTCAGTTTTTCAATCATTTAGAATAAAAAAAACCGAGTGTAGTCTTTTTAATGTTAAAAAATTGCAAACAAGTTAGATCTATATTTGTAGCAAAGTTTGATACCAACAAGACAATGAACTGCCTGATAAACAACGTCAAAAATTCCTTTTACACCCTTTTAACAGTGTGTTTACAGTGAAAAGCTATTTATTATCTGTTGATCAATAACATTCAATTCATTACTTTAAATCTAATAAAGGAGAAAAGAAGGCTCTGTAATATGTGTGATGCTTACAGTTTTTACCGAAAGGCTTACTATCCTTTATTTGATTGGAGACGTACCTCTAGTCTACCAATGAGATTTACTAGATTAACCTTTAAAACCACTAAAACATAACAATATTAAGTTAATGAAAAATTATACGTGTTTTTACATATTAGATGAGTAATGGCAGTTTTTGCCGAATTCAAATTAGGTTGGAATAATCGCAGGCATTCGAATAACGCAGTTCGAACAAAAGGAGTTTTGGAATAAGAATTATAGTGTAGGGTGATCGGGACCTACCGGAAACTTCAAATAACCTAAGATATTCGAATGATAGAAGTTCGAACAACCGAAGTTTTCATTTTACGGACACATGCAATCGAATATTGAGATCAGTGAAACTTATGCATTTTATCATGCCTCATGTCCTTTGACCACCATTTGTATTGCTATTGTGTGTCAACGTTTTTCACTTTTGTTCATTCATCTTGTTTTCTGACAATTCAACCGATAAATGCTCCGCCATTTATCGTTCGCAAAAACTCTCTTTTAAAAACGCTTGAAATTGGTAAGAGTTTATTAAATTAAATTAAAACAGCAATTTCAACTCATTTGATAAACTATTGTACAACCATTTATATCAATCAAGCATTGTGAATTAAACGCTAAAAATCTAGCTAAGGAATGTTTTGTCTGAGAAACAACCATGAGTTTTACATAAGTTTCAAAAATTAAGACAGCTGAAAATATTGCTACGTTATGCATTTTCTGACAGTACAAAGTACTGCCTACTGGGTTAAGGATACCCTCGGAGAGTTTATCTCCACCAGCAGTGGTACTAAACTCAGGAGTAGTTCAAAACAAGTACATTTCAAATTTTAATGTGCCATATCTTTATATTTGGGAAATTCATTCCTCATTGAAATAAATAAAAAAACATTTAAAATAACTGTGTAAGAGTTCTTTAGTTGTTTGTTAATTTAAAATTTATCAAAACAAATGCTTTTTTAACTAATTGCCAAATTTAGCTTTCTCTGCCATACGTAGCATGTTTGCTAAAACATTTTAATTTTAATGGAAAGGAGAGTTACAAATGAGAGTTCTTTACTGTTTTGTTTTAGTATTTAATATTTGTAGGTAAATGTCCTCTGCAGTCGCAAGTGACAAAATTTGGAAATTTCCTCTGTAAATGATTGAGTATGTGCATCAGGCATGAATTTGAAACATAACAGAATAACAAGATAGTTTCGTCCTTCCTGCAAATATGTTCCCTGTTTTGGCTGGAGATACGGGTATACCCATGAGTTCCTTAAACAAACTTGGTGCATCGAACTCTTCCTTTACAATTACTCTAATTTTTAAACATAGACTTTGTGTTCGCTGCAAAAGGTTCCATAATTTTTATGTTTCTTGTGATGATGTCTTTTGAGTTATGTTCCATTTGAGAAGTTGAGTTTTTCTACATTTGAAACAAAGTATACGCATTCCTATATTTTTATACAGAACCCGACTATTATTACTTTTATTACTTAGTACTTATCAATGTTTATATCATAATCAATGTAAAAATATCAAATCAAAATTGTAATTCTTTTAAAAGACGTAGAACTCACCCGCATTCAAAAATTTCTTTAGAATTTAATGTACACAGATTTACTTCTGTAAGGAATACTGCACGTCTATCAGAACAGTAATCCATCGTAGCAAACTCCGTAACTAAATTTAAAAAAAGAATTTTTTTCTAGTAACATTAACTGAAAAAAATATTTGCTTATTTAAAAGACAATATATATCTCATTGCATATATGCGCCAGTGAAACTTATTTCTGAAGTACCAACTAAATTATTCACGAACCACATAAACTCTTTTCAGTTAAACAAGAGATGGTAAGCTATACTGTTTACATTTTATAATCATTTTTCTGTTTTCTAAAACATTTATGAGAATAAGCTCATTTCAGTATTTCTAACATTTTTTTTCGATAGACATTAGGACACAATGATAACTAAGTGAATGCATATCATACAGCAATATAATATAAAATGTGTGTGTGTGTGTGTGTGTGTGTCGCAATTTAACTAAAGAACTCACTATTACATAGAGTTGCGTCGAATGCAATACCTCCATTATAGATATACATGTGTGCTTTAAAATAGCTTGGCACCCACTTTTGCAGAGACTCCAACGAACATTTGTAATTGCCATCAGTATTGACCTTTTCAAAAAGTTCTTCAATGCATTTTAGATAGTATGTATATTGCCTGAAAATAAAACATATAGAACCAGTTTTCGGGGTTTTAGATTTAAAGAATTGATTTAAAAGATTCTGAACATCAATTTTCAACGGTTTATTTCTTATCAATATATTTAGAAAAATTATCGAGTACACGATGAAAAGATCAAAACGATGATATGTAAATTACATTGGATTAACTGTTTTAATTGGGTGTCGATATTTGTATTCAGATGAAGCACAAAAACTTTCATTTCTTTACTTATTCATGTAACATACTGTAAGATATATAAATTATAAAGTAATATTTTTTATTCTATTACTTGTCTAAACCGGAAGTTCCACAGCAATTTACATTTCTGTCCCACATTGTTAGTTTATATGCGTTTATTTAAATGAACATGTGAATTCTTTGACGTTTTCTACTTTTTTGTCCAAAAACAGACCTCATAGGCAAAACCCTGGACAAATTCGATACTTTACAATTTAAACTGTTTTGAAATCGTGATTACAAATTGCTTTATTTTTATTCACCTGCACATGTCTTTGTTGGACATAATATTTCTAATGTCAAAATAATAAACAAGGAACCGACACCTGCTCATGCTGATATTGTTCTGTAACATCGGGGTGCTGCATATGTCAACTATAATGTTATCACCTTGAAATTAACAGAAGTAAAAACAATTATAAATTAAAATTACCCGAAGAAAAACGTACTCTCACGATTTTTAAACTATTCAGAAAATCGATAGTTGCTTATGTTAAATACCAATGAAAAGTTTTTTTAAAAAGGAAATTACATTTGTAATTAAAAATGAACTACGTAAATGCATAGCAACTAAGAGTTCGAATTAACGAAAACAAAAAAAACCGATAGAAGACACATTAAATTACCAACAATAAAATATACTTTTTACTTAACTGTTTTCATGTATTTCTCGATTATATGGTAAATAAATGCTGACTAACTGAATTCAATTAAGAACAAATCCGCGACAACTCTTGCATAATCAAATTCGCTATTATTCATATTCTAAGCAGTCAGGACAAAATAGCATAGTTCTTTGTTGGGGTTTTTATGACACTTGGCATTTAGCTTCTTATAATAGAGATAAATCAATATATTAATAAAACGTACCATTCCAGCATAATGACATATTAAAGTTCCAGTTTTCAAGGAACCAATCACTCTCGTCTTCAAATGCTTGTCTCATTTCTCTTTTTGAGCATTGGAAATAATCGTCAATTCCATATTGGTTATAGCATTTTAAAAACACAGATCCAATGTAACTGAAATTCGAAATGCAATTCAAATTTTATTTTTGAATTTGGATTCATTTTTAAATACTTATAATATATTAACTGCTTTAGATAATTATTAATAGATTTATAATTATACGAATGATTTTATAAGTTTAGAAATAGATTTAGCTTTATCATATTCGGAATCAGGATATATTTTTCTTTAGAGGGGAATTTATTATAATACACTTTCCTGAAAGGGTTTGCTTGTTTAATATTATCATTTATAACTGAATCTAAAATCAAAATGATATTTTAAAAAGATCAGATATAAGAGTTCGTATCAAAGTAAGTTTAAATTATAGTGACATGTTTGGATATGAAAATATTATTCAATAATATATTTTGTTTATTCAAAGAAATGGATTTGTTTCTGACAAAAATACAAATAATAAACATTATAATTAAAAAAAACAATTTTTACATTCTTGATTACGAAATAAAAAAGTAAGAAAATGTTATAAATTCTGTCTTGTTATAGAAGAAATTCCTCACTCGCATGATGAAGGTATCTCCTGTGGAACACAAACACTTATACCAGATATTAAGATTGCCGCACTGTCATTGCAAAAACCATCTGATACAAGTAGTTCAGAAACTAAAAAAAATTAAAAATCGATAAAAACATAAATCTCAAGATTATTGAACAATATAAAGTAATAGAATTTATTTAAAAAAATATGAAAATCAATATCCTTTAACGAAAATTACTGGATTTGGTAGCTTTCTCTACAATTTATGGCATAAAAATTATTTAATTGAAGGGTGGGATTCAATAATGCGATTTTATATGTACGGTAAAACAAATAATATTGGTTAGAAAAGAGATATACCTACAAAACTAATGCAACAATAATAGAAGAAGTTAAGAAAAAAATCATATGATTAATATCAGGACACAAAACATTGCACAATAAGTCCCTTAGGTGTCACATAACTTCTTCTCCGTTTTATCTTTTTGCTTTGTTTAGCAACTTATTAAGATATAAGTTAATTCGTTAAGCACTATAAAGGTAAAGCATATTTATATACCATATGCATTAGTTAAACATGTTATTATATGAAAAACAACAGAATAATAAATACCTGTACACTCCTTGAAGAATTGTTGTCTTATTCCTGGTTTATTTCTTATATAATCAGGAACATAGTTATGTAAATAGGTTACTCCACATGTCCCATTTAGTTTGTTTGATATACACTTCAACACGTGATTGTAATATCTTCGATAAGAAAATGTAGAAAAACAATACGGCATGTTATTTTAAACGTATAAATAGAAATCCTATTGGTCAAAAACACATCACTGAACATTCCCCCAAAAAATGAGACGTGACTGCACTTTAACTGGCTTAATTTTTACGTCACAAAGATAATTCAGTCCTCTTTAGAAGCGTTTTCATAGAACATTCAACAACTAATTTGTAACAAAGAAAAATGTGGTTCTAAGATTAAGAAATACACTGTGCATCCTTTTGAGTAGTTTTCATCTAACTTTAAATAATAAAAAACACGTAATAACCAAAATTACAAAAAACAACAAAACAAGTGCAAAAATAAAAAAAAATGATAATATCATGAAAGATGTAAAACTAAAATATTGATCATTTCTGGTTTGATTGCAATGTTCATCAAGTCAAGAATTATTTGTTTTAATACGGCACGTAATTTCAGAAATAACAAATCAGTGTATGTCCCCATCCCTAACAATCCAGTGTAAGCAGTATCATACATAATTACGTTAATAATGTTTAAAGTCTTAAATGTTTTTATAAAACCTCTTAGCAACAAACAACGAAATAGGATAGCAAAATATAAAATAAACATTTATTGAGGCAACTGATTTTATTTTACTAAAAAAACTTACAAAAAGTAATGATAGTTAATAGAACACCAACCTACATCCTTGATCAATTGACAAAGCACCTGTCAAATTCAAACTATATAAACCAGTCAGACATGATATAAACACGGTATCATCAGTATCTGTAAACGATTCACAACTTCCATCTACAATAGAAGATTATCACCATCGGAAATGCTTGTAAAATAAGGAAATTTTAAACAATATCTTTGCTTCATAACGTTGTAATTGTGTAATGATTGTATAAATCAGGATTCGTTATAATGTCTTCGTAAATGTTTAATTTACAGTACTAAAATAGGTACTTCTTAAGGCAAATATTGATATTATTTTTTAAAATTAATCTTTGGCATTATCTGCATTGTGGACGGTCTAATTATTTTTCCATTGTTTTTTTTTATGAAATTGTGAAATAAATTTAGAGGAATTTAAAATATTAAACGTTGTCTGAAACATTATGCACTTTAAATTCTATTATTTATCAGTAACTGAAATAAAATAATATTGACGCCTGTAAAGTTCTAATGGCTGTGTTCGATAATCAGTACTTGGTGACTTCCGATCTGATTTGACGAATTGTGTTTGATTTCTGAAAAAAAAATTGTTAAAGCTGTTATAAAAGATTTTAAGAGATGCAAATCACGTCTTGTGATGCTACTTTAATTCTTATTTGTCTTCATCTTTCGTGTCAGAAAAGCGGTCACAATTTTAAATTTTTATATTGCATTTTGTGTTTTTTTCTATTAACAGTTAATTAATTTCTTATAAACTGGCATAACAGAGAAAAAGAGCATCTATACACGAAGCATACAAAACAGATAAGTCAAGTTGATGACTATAATAATATTAATATTCGAGAAAGCCCTACCTGTAGCCGTGGAAGTAGATGCTGAAGTGCTAGTCGTCGGTGTTGTTGAACTTGTACTTGTTGACGCTGCATTGAAAAATAACGAATGGTTATTGCTTTTTGCCAAGGAAATAATATGTGGTCATGATGTGGTATGATACAAAATCGTTTTCAAAATCTAGTTTTTAGATAATAACTTATATATTTAATAACATTTTATAACAAACACGTAGTGTTAGGTTATAAAATAGTTCTTTGTCAATCAGTATTCGAAGACGTGTACACGTGAAAACCTGACCATATAGAATGTGTTTATTAACTTTTTTAGCCTTAATGCAAATTAAAAGAAATTCCAGTAGATGTATAACCACGTCTTCAAAGGCTAATGCAATAACGGTTTGATTTTCATTTTTCATCTTACAAAATCATATCTCTCAGTAGAACAATCATAAAAAATTAAATCGTTTTGTTTTCATACTTTATACAAACACTTTACAATTTTTTTTATTAAATGCGTTAATTGTCATAATAAAGTTTTAAAAAATGTCACAAATTTCATTTCGCTACAAGTAAATATAACCCCTTTCAATTGCATTGTAAGTGGTATAGTTATAATTAAAACTAATAAAAATGTTTTGAAATTTTAAGCAACCTAAATTTCACCAAATATCATAAAAACTCAAACAATCATAAAATAAGAAAGAGACACTAGGCTCAGATCTTAAAATTTCTACTGCGAATACCAGTAGATAAATTTTAATTAAACCCATTACAAGCGTGAGCTGATAATAATTTTGAAGGCACACGTAAGCTAGAAATTTGTAAATGAAAACATCAAAACTATGACATTATTCAAGTGGACGTAAGAAAAAAATAAACATGATGGAACCACTAATTATATCAATACAAATATCAAGGTATGGTAACAGGACTGCTAGAGAACCCAAAACCGAGAACCCCAAACCATCTTGCTTAAATGAACTTGATTGATACATTCGAACATTTAAGTGAAAAAACAAAAATTGATTTTCGAAAAATACCTAAGTTGATTTTTATGGCATTATGGCATTAACCCAGTTAATACATCTGCACTTTTTAGTTAAAATCCATTATTATTTTACCAAAAATAAAACACTTAATGTATATTATTCATACAAGTGTTTTTAATCCACTTTAGATTTTTGTATTCAGATTATGACAACGAAATCTCATCTTAATAGTCTTATCCCCTTCTTTTGTCAAATTAAACTGTCACACGTAAAAGATGAAATGGAAAGATGGCAGTAAAAGATTTCACATATAGATGCAGCAAAGACACTTCCTGTGAATAATTAGGCACTAATGGTTTACAGTTATAAAAATTGGAAATTTTGCTTAATTATTTAAAGCCAAATGACGTTATAACTTTTTATTTTAATATCATTTGTTGCTAATACAAGATACCAAGTCAGAATTTTCTTAGCATCTTAACATGAATACTGAATTAATATTGGATAAATGTTATTGCAAATTTTACGCATAAAAAACACAAATTACTAACGCACCATTTTCAAATATCGTTATTTCCTTTGTTTGATATAAATGTATTTAGATGAATTAATAGTTTTTTAATTGTTATTCATTGGTAAAGAACATTTCAATCGAATGTAAAAGACAAATAACAAGTGAATTTCAGAATAAATATCATAATTTGCAGCTGGATAACCTTACAAGCGTATATTAGAATGTAAAAACAGTAAAAAACATAGATATCAAACCGTGTGAGATCGTCAAACTCAGTAACACCAGGAACTTGAAAATATCCATGATTCTGATATATACAGCTCAATCAGGCGTCATCTTTAACAAAATGCCTCTGTGCGAAATAAAAGAAATTTTACTAGAGCTTGCTTTTCATAAATCATATCACATGTTACATTGGTAGGTTATCTCCAAAGGTTTTGTGTGTCTATCACCTTTTATTGATTTTTGGCTAGTCTATATTGCTTGAAAGAAAAACAAATTTACAAAAACCATTAAAAACTGTAAGAAAGATAAAGTATTCAAATTGCCTGTTTATGAATCACAAAGCATTTTATTGTCCTAGTCGGTACCCTACTGTTGGTGTAAAAATAAGTGTCACTTCACTTTTTGAAAATCGATAGTTTTCTTTGCATATTTCGTTTTTCTATACCAGTGCAGAACTGATCACCTCGTTACAAGTAAACATTTTTGACTTGGCTTTAAACTGAATTAGTTTATCCACTCTAATGTATATTGTATAAAAAATTATAATTAAGATATACTATTGACCAATTTTCAAACGCAAACTTCCTTGTGGTAATTGATTTAAATAACACAGGCGTCACTTCACGAGTTTTAAGTATATTTGAGGTTATAATTGGTTTTAGTAATAATTAACACAGGTGTCACTTTACGAGTTTTAAGTATATTTTAGATTATAATTAGTTTTGAGTTCTAAGTATATTTTTAGATTATAATCAGTTTTAGTAATAATTAGCACAGGTGTCACTTTACGAGTTTTAAGTATATTTTTAGATTATAATTGGTTTTAGTAATAATTAACACAGGTGTCACTTTACGAGTTTTAAGTATATTTTAGATTAAAATTAGTTTTGAGTTCTAAGTATATTTTTAGATTATAATTAGTTTTAGTAATAATTAACACAGGTGTCACTTTACGAGTTTTAAGTATATTTTTAGGTTATAATTAGTTTTAGTAAAAATTAACACAGGTGTCACTTTGCAAGTTTTAAGTTTATTTTTAGGTTATAATTAGTTTTAGTAATAATTCAATAATAGTGATAATACTAAATACTTGGGGGATCTGGACCAAGCAGAAACGTATTACGTGAAGTACGCTATTTTTGACATGACCTGATATTCATTAATTCTGCCTTTGATAATCTATATCAGTAATCCGTCTAACGAAAAATGAACTTTAATTTCCTTTATTTTCTGAATTGAAAAAAAAATGTTTTTGGTACTAAAGAGAACATAACTACAAATCCAGTGCATTATTTACTTTTCATTGAACCTTCAATAAAACGTTTAATTGATAATGAAATAAAATTGAAAATGATGCTGGATACAAAACAAAGATCCGTATTAAACAAAGCGAAACGCAAGTTTATGGCAATACTAAAACAGATTCCATACAACAGTAGCAAAATTTTCAGCTGTCTAATTTTTTGAAATTTATTTAAAACTAAGGTTTGTTTCCTCATACAAAGCATTCCTTAGCTGGATTTGCATTCATATAATTTTGGAATTTTAGGTTCATTAATTTTTAACTGTATTTATCTATCAAACTTTTCTAGTGTCACTGATAAGGAATGATTTTCCGAAATGTGCACATATGACACATCAAAATTTAACAGGTAATTTTGTTATATTTCAACAGCCAACATTTTTCTGTATTTTGCTAATTCCGGATTAAAATGCGATTACGACTACAATCACAATTATTTTTCTGTAACAAGATTCTGTTAAACTAATGCACAATTAAGCTTAATTAAGCTTCCAACGGTTCTATGTATCTTGTATTTTTATTGTACGCCAAATTGTTTCCAGTAGCTCGTAATCTCTAGCATGACAAAATGGTTCCTAGGAAGAAGTAGTGCTTTTTGTGGGTCACAAGTTGAGGACGTTATGGTCACAGTAAACTAGTATCTGTTTTAATATCCAGTAGTTACTATAGCTAGCTTTTTCACCATAAGACCCAACTGTTACCAGTAGCTAGCTTTCTTACCGTAAGAACCAAGGGTTACCAATTTCTAGCTTTCTCGTCGTTAGACCCAATGGTTTCTAAAAGCGAGATTTCTCACCGAAGACCCTAGCCACATTTCTAACTATATACCCTTACCACCTTAATTATTATATACCTTAACCACTCTGCTTATTCTATAACACTACTACAGACGTTGTAGTATACCCGTATCATTTACCCTTACCGCCCTACTTATGATATACCAAAACCACCCAATTAATTCTATAACCCTACTAAAGTAGTAATTATATATTGTTATGATATACCCTAACCAACGTACTTATGAAATACCCTAACCAACGTACTTATCATATATCCTAACAAACTACTTATCATATACCCTAACCAAACTACTTATCATATACCCTAACCAAACTACGTATCATATACCGTAACCAAACTACTTATTATACACCCTAACCATTCCTCTTAATATATACCATTACCACCCCACTTATTATATACCCTAACCACCCACTTATTATATATGCTAATTACCCTACTTATTATATTAGTATACCCTGATCACCATCCTTATGATATGCCCTTACTACCCTTTTTATCATATACCCTAACGACCCTTCTTATTATATACCCTAACCAGCCTACTTATCATATACCCTAAACACGCCACTTGTGAAATACTCTTACCACCCTCCTTATGATATAACCTAAACCTCTGCCTTATTCTATAATCCTGCTTCTGTACTTATCATATATTCTAACCACCACACTTATTATATATTTTTACCCCTCTACTTATTATATACCCTAACCACCCCACTTATTATATATGCTAATTACCCTACTTATTATATTAGTATACCCAGATCACCATCCTTATTATATGCCCTTACTACCCTTTTTATCATATACCCTAACGACCCTTCCTATTATATGCCCTAACCAGCCTACTTATCATATACCCTAAACACGCCACTTGTGAAATACTCTTACCACCCTCCTTATGATATAACCTAAACCTCTGCCTTATTCTATAATCCTGCTTCTGTACTTATCATATATCCTAACCACCCAACTTATTATATATTTTTACCCCTCTACTTATTATATACCCTAACCACCCCACTTATTACATACCCTAACCATCCTCCTTGTGATATAACCTAACACCCCCTATTATTCTATAACCCT
Source organism: Tegillarca granosa (assembly GCA_029721355.1). NCBI lineage: Eukaryota > Metazoa > Mollusca > Bivalvia > Arcoida > Arcidae > Tegillarca > Tegillarca granosa. The sequence continues at coordinate 15,915,149 of CM056609.1, forward strand.
ACTACCCCACTTATCATATATTCTAACCACCGCACTTATTATATATCATACGCTCCCTACTTATCATATACTCTAACCACCCCGTTTATTATATACCCTCACCACTTTTCTTATGATATGATCCCCACTACACTGGTTATTAAACACTTTTACCACCCTACTTATTATACACCCTTAACACACTACTTATTCGATAACTCTACTACATTAGTTATCATTTATCCTAACCACCCCACGTACTATAAACCCTAACCACCCTACGTTTTTACTAATTTTACTTTAACTAGCCTAATTTTGTATACTTTTACCACCCTACGTATTATATTTCCCAACCACTTGCTTTTTGAACACCTTAACCACACTACTTGTAATTCACCGAAACCGCCTTTTACTTAGCATACACTTCAATTAGCGTAATAATTATACATTCTAACCATCCTACTTATTATAACCCTTATCATCCCTGTTAACCATCCTTCTAATAAGACATTTTAACCATCCTTTTTAACCATCGTACTAATTATACACCATTACCATCCCACCTATTATACACCACAAAATCCTATTTTATCACTTTATGTATTATACATCCTAATCATCCTACTTAATCGACCAAATAATTATACAACCTAACCATTCTAATTTCACCATCCTACCTTTACACACCCTTACTAACCTACTTAACCATACACCCTTACCATCATTCTTATTATACATGGATTTTTTTCACCATAAGGTGAAGGAGAGCAGTTGATACAAAGTATGAAAATGGCGTACTTCTTATGTTTGCGCTTATTATGCTATCTATCATCTTTTGCATGGTACAAATCCAAAACTCCATTCGGGAATGAAACTTTAAATCACTAAGCGATTTAAGCGGAGCTTCGAGTTTATACATGTACTTCCTTTGAAAAAATAAACAATAAAATTGATTGTTTTATTATAAATCCATCAGTGTTTAAGTAAAAATAGTCTACGACAATATTACTTGCTTTTTATACTGAGCTATATATTACTTGCTTTTTATAATGAACTATATATCTATGTTTTGTCAGATGATAATTGGTAATTTTGGTAATTGAAACTTGATAATTGGTAATGAATTTCTGGCTTAATTGTAGTGTAATATTTACCTTTCAAGCCGCGAATAAAGGTTGAAATGCTACTGTGCTTCTTTGATAAAGAAAACAAAAAAAAAAAAAAAAAAACAAAAAAAAAACAAAACAAAACAAACAAACAAACAAACAAAATATTCGCTCACTCGTTCATTACTAACTTATTCTTTCAAAACTTGAGAATCATGAAAAATTTTGAAAAGAGACTTTTATCTGTAATCCCTATATTAATGGGTTTGACGTGGTACTTAACACTTTCTCTTCGGCTTGCCAGCATTGTCGAGATCAAAAGAAGTTATCACCACGTTGGCGATCTTAAATATTTAAAATTAAACCCTTTTGTTTATAGAAGTATTAATTTTTTTTTACTTATATAACAGAAAATCTATTTGTATATTAGATAGATTTATCGAAAGACAATTGAGTTTTTGTAGATAATATTAACGTTTATATTTATGTTATGTAGTGGTTTACAGTTTGTTGGCTCGATGTTTGATAAAAAAAATTTATTTGTTATTTCTGATTTATTAGTCTGGACTATTTGTAAGGAAAAATTCAAATAAAAAAATGGTGATTACAGATAAAGCAATCATAAAAACCTGACGAATATATGTATAGAGTTTTGCACTAAAAGCATCTCAATGTGTTTTACATATAAATACATGCATTACATAACATGTTTTCATAAATAAAATTACAAGGTAAGTATCAAATAGATTCGTTCATTCTATATTTCCTCTTTAGTAGAGATAATGAAAATAAAATATATTTACGAATTTAACATATGTACATATGTGCAGTGATTTAAATCAATACATATACAGTGTACAAAGTATAAAAATAAATATAGATATGTTAATATGTATAATAACGGAATGATTATATGTCTGTGAATGGTCCGACAGAGCGGTTAGATAATTCTTATACATCTATAATAGACTGCAGAAGATATTCATAGAAAGTTATAAAGTCATCTTGCATTTCATTATTTTGTAGTGAAGGTAATGCTACGCCAAGTAAGTAACAAAATAATTCTTCGTCAGATGCATTTAAAAGCTCCGCTTGCGAATATACTCCAAACCGGTCTTATACAGTATGGAAAAACAAATGACGCATATCGTTAATACATTGACAATGGCATATCAACTGCACATACATATCAGTTAAAACTTGGTTACAAACTTTACAAAATTGTTCTTCTTTATAGTTAGTAAAACCAATAATTTGGTTGTGTGTCGTGATAATTTTCTTCGGTATCAGTGGGAAAGTTTCAAACTGAGGCAGTTGTGATATCAGAATGCAAGCTAGTAAACCTCCTAAAATCGTTGTAATAAGACTTCTTTAACGTACATTCCTGTTTCTCGTGATCCTTTATTGCATGGGCATTTGTTTTGTTAAAATTCTAAAACTTAAATGTACAAAGCTTTTAGAGAAAATAAACTTTATGCTTATTTCGTCTCGATTTTTAAAATTTATTTAAAACTAAGGATTGTCCCGTCATGCAAAGCATTCCTTAGCTGGATTTGGATTAATATAATTTTGGAACTCTAGATTCATTAATTTTCAACTGTTTGGCTTATGTTTTTATCTGTCAAACTTTTCTGCCCCTAGTGTCACTGATAGAACGATTTTCCAAAATGTGCACATATGACACATAAAAATTTTACAGTTATTTATGTTATATATTAACCTTAGAAATAAGCCCTAAAAGTTAAAGCATCCTCTCGCAAATATCTGAATGTGTCCGTTGTGAAAAATCTTTGATATTTTAAACATTAAAATGTTGAAAAGTTTGTAAGATGTTTATATCACTGGCTTTTAAGGAGTTCCAAAATTCAGCTCCGTATTAAACCATGGGTATGACTACTATTATTTGTATAAACCCCGAGGGTATCCATATTTTACTAGGCAGTAATTTGTGCCGTCAGAAAATATACCATTTAGCGAAATTTTCAGTCGTCTTAATTTATGAAATTAACTTCTCCTGATATCGCAAAATATGCTTTACGTTCTTTCTCACATCGACCTTTTGCCCTCTGTTTACTTCGAAAAATAGATTTTGTTCTCTTCCTAGGTGAGTGTAGTCCTTGTAGATAGATACTATTGCCCATATACAAGCTATAGCTAATATTATAATAGGATCGCTCTGTCAGACCATACACGGTACAGCTGATTTTTCAAAGTTATATTTATATCGCCATTTATTTGCATAGTTATAAGCCAAGTCTACCATACCCTGTAAACCTTTTGGACTTAGGCTGACAAATGCCAGACATCAGCAAAGCTTGGATCACCATAGGCTGTGTTATATATTTTTATACTTAAGTTAGAGTCTTTTAAACGAAGATAAGGTCATTTATGTATACTAGATACAAAAATTTCGAGAGAATACCACCTCTTGACGCCTTGGAAGACATCAAACCAGTGAGATTGGACTGGATTGACCACCAATGCACTAGTATTTTCATCATGCAAATCGTCTATAAGTTTAAACAAGTTTACCTTTTACACAAAGATTATACAACTTATACAAAAGGCTTTTTCGCCAAACAGGGGCCTCGTTGGCCGCGGGGTCTAAAGGGCACACTTACGGATCAAAGTGTCTTCCACCGCCTGGGTTCGAATCCCACTCGGTACAGATCCAAGTGTGAGACAGTTTGTCAGTTCGGTTGCCCAAATTCGGTTCATCCCAGAACTTACCGCCTCAAAATAAGTTAAAGAATCTTGCCTGGGGCGTACAACTCCATCACTCCACTCCTTTTTGCTAAACAGTGTCGAAGGCCTTTTTGTGTCTAAAAATGCGGCGTAAACTTTGCTTTTTCGTTCCTCGTTAGCGAGAATACTCTCTTGCGATGAAATCCAATGAAACCTTTGTTGTTGGTAACAAGCGAATGTTTTTTAAAAGTTATATCTTTTCAAATATTTTTTTAAAGTTTATAGTAACGCGATCGGACTGTAATTGTCAGGAAAAGTCTTGTTCTTGGTTCCTCCTTTGAAAAGTTGTACTATAATAACACGCTTCAAGCTTAATGGAACTTCACCTTAAATGATAATACGATTAAAAAAGTCTGTTAATACACAGAGCAACTGCTGGCCATTATACTTTACATTCTCTGATTGGAACTTATCATGACTTGGAGCTTTCCTCTTCCTCATCTTTAATTTTGTCACTGCTATTGCTACTTCTGCTTGTTGATTAAGTTCTCCAGGTAAGACCTGATTACAATCAAAAATGGATTCAATTGTTCATTACCGATAATTTCAAATTTTGAATCATACCTGTTCTCATTTTCAGGGATATGCAGATCATTGTTGTATTCAGGAAATGCTTGAGCGACACCATCTGGGTCATTGTATGTCTTTTCTTCATATTTTATCTCCAGATAATATCTAGATGTTCTTTACTTCAATTTAAGTATAATCCACCAAACTAATCGATTATCACACTCCTTGGCATTATTAATTTCATATAAAGCGTGATTATAATAGGCTTGCGCTTCTTGATCCAAAATATTTCGAATTGTCGCTTTGCTTTTTTTGTATTCAATATATTAGAAGTGGTTGCCTCGTGGTTAAACTTCATTTACCCAGATACAATGCTTAGACCTTCCATAATTGTGGGCTCTTTTTACTGCTTGGATCCAATACGGCTTTGTATGATGGTTATATTTTAATTTCGGAATTACTTCATTGTTTTAAGATTTGTACCAAACGTCCGTTAGATACACCAATGTTGACTGCAGACACACAATTAGTAATGTGCAGTAATCTTTTCTCTAGGAGAAATGCAAAATATTGTAAGCAATCGTCTGTGGCTTTGTTCCAAGCCGGCGTCACTGCTGTTTTTGGATGATAGATGAAACCACAGTTTCCGGAGAAAACCAAATCTTAGGCAGAAAGAATTGTGAAAATTTCTCACACTACACTCTCCCCGCACGGAAATCGAACGTATTGGCGTTGAAGGGGGCTTTAGACTTTTCTATCAAATAACTTTTTAAAAACGATGGTTTTTTCAGGTACATATTCCTTTTCCGCCATTTTAGAAGTTTGCACGTTTGTCAAACATATTACCAACTTGCTTACATCATAAATATTTGCGGTGAGGGCGGAGCTTGGCTTCTGTTGTAAAATAAAACGTTGTTCCAAGTATGGTATGCGCCTAAACATGAAATGAGTTTTAAAAGCGGATTGACTGTTATGCGAAAAAAACATCACTTTTTTGTATGATTTTGAATGACTGTAAAATATGAGTAAGAAAGGGATCTTTTTAACAACATGAGTTGAAGGAGAGCAGGTGATACAGAGCATGAATATGGCCTACTTCTTTGATTTGCACCATTCTTATGCTATCTATCATCTCTTGCACGGTAGAAAAAAAATCAATTTTTGAATAATACTTTAAATAACTAGGTTATTTAAGCGAGGCATCGAGTTTTATACTTCCTTTGAGGAAATCAACTTGTTCAAGAAAATTGTTTGTTTCATTATATATCTACCAGAATTTTAAGTAAAAATAGTCAATGATAATATTGGTATCAGTTGAACATTGATTGCGTTTTATCATGTCGTATATTACTAGGTTTTGTCAGACGATAATTGGTTATTTCATAAACTTTTGGTTCAAACCCCTCAATCTATGGATCACAGATAAAAATCCCTTTTCCAAAACTTCCATGATTCTCCAGTTTTGAAAGAGTAAGATAGTAAATAAATGAGTGAGCGAAAAATGTGTTTTAAGTGTAACGTTTACTTTTCAAACCGCAAATAAAAGTTGTAATGCCACTGTAATTTTTTAAAAGGAAAAAAAAAAAAAAAAAAAAACAAAAACAAGAATTTTTTTTAATTATTTGCTCACTCGTTCATTTACTAACTATCTTTTTAAAAAACTTCAGAATGATAGAGGTTTTGGAACAGGGGTTTTATCTGTAATCCCTATATTTAGAGGTTTGACATGGTAGTTAACACTTTCTCTTCCGCGTGCCAGTATTGTCGAGATCAGAAGATCTTATCACCACGTTGGCGATCTTAAATACTTACAATTCAAAAAGTTCTCTTTATAGAAGTATTAAATTTTGTACTTATATTATTTATAACAAAAAATCTATTTGTATATTTGATAGATTTTATGAAAGAAAATCGATCTTTTTGTAGATAATGTTAAGATTCATCTTATATAGTTGTTTACAGTTTGTTGGCTTGCTGTTTAACAAAAAATACATTTGTAACATCCGATTTATCAGTCAGGACTATTTTATTTAAAGAAACAAAAACAAATAAAAAGATGGTTATTACAGATAAATCACTCGAAAAAAACTCACAGAGAAAGAGAGAGAGAGAGAGAGAGAGAGAGAGAGAGAGAGAGAGAGAGAGAGAGAGAGAGAGAGAGTTTTGCAATAAAAGCATCTGATCGATTTTTTAACATATAAATACATGCATTACATAACATGTTTTTATAAATAGACTTTAAGGTTAGTATCAAATGGATCCGAAGTTTATTAGTTTATGTTCAATCGTTATTATTTCAATTACATTATGACTCTTAATGTACTATGTAATGATAAAACACAAACATACCAGTCCTTGTACAAATCTCAATCCCAAAAACAAAATAATAACTTTGAAAGCTGGCAAATCGTACTTTTAAATGGCTTGCTGTTTTCATTCACGAATTCGAAGTATTCGACAATACAAGTATATGTCATACATTTCAAGACCATTCTGTGCACAAAACCTATGTTGGGTTTTTTTAGTTTCTAACTTTTCTTTTTTCGCCTAATTATTTCTCAACAACAACAAAATAGTAGGTAAGCATTATGGCATTGACGCGACTAGTCAAGTTTTGTAATATAGGATAATGATCAATCAAGTAAATATTTTATCACTGTTGACCGTCGACTAGGGACTCGTTGGGAAACTATGCTAAAAGTTGAGAATCGTTTTTGTGGAAACTTGTGACCCGTAAACCAATGCTTTAAGCTCTCTCTCTCTCTCTCTCTCTCTCTCTCTCTCTCTCTCTCTCTCTCTCTCTCTCTCTCTCTCTCTCTCTCTCTCTCTCTCTCTCTCTCTGTGTGTGTAAATATATAATACAAATACCAGTTAAATTTTGATGTGCCAGATGTTCACATTTCGGAAATTCATTCCTCATCAGTGACACTAAGACCGAAAAGTTCGAAAGATAAAAAATATAAGCCAAACAGTTGAAAATAATGAATAGTGATATCGCATTGTTTACAAGCCGTTATCAAACTTGTTACATGTCTTCGGGAATACATTAGTTTGATCGGATTAGGTGAATGTTGCAGTTATATGTTACTTTATTAAATTAATGCATCAAAATAAAGAAAATAAACATGTGCAATGTCAAAATTTAATTTTCCAAAATTAACCCCGCAATGAAATTTGAGTTTCAATTTGTATCTTTTATCAGTCATTTGTAATAACTCGTCATTTAACATTAATTTAATGAAGAAAGATAATACTGAACACTGGGTCATTTATACAGGTCATACCCATGAGCAACATTCACCTAATCCGATTAAACTATTGTATTCTTGTAGACGTGCAACAAGTTTGAAATCGCATTGTTAACGAGCTGTCGGAATTTGTATGTGTACCTTTCTATTTCATCAGTCCTTTGTCATCTGTTTGAGACTGAAAGGTCGAACGGTGATTCATGGACAATTGGTGTTTATTAACACTTTCAATTGAACTAAAAAGCAGAAATAGCCTTTAGTTTCCTGTCTAAGTACACTCCTTCCTCTTGCCAAACTTTTCCAGGTATTTTCTGCCCATTTCATGTTTCTTTTAGTGTCCTTTGGGATTGTGCCATGGAAACAATTTTAATATCGGCGATGTCCTTGAATTGAAACCTGGGCTTATTTACTGAGCATATCCAGCGTGTGAGAAACCAAGAATACCAAACTGAGTACTATTCATGTTTTGTTCGGCCGCAGTATTAGTTTGTTAAATTATTATTTTCTTTATTTTTATTTGATACAACATAGTTTGCTTTGGCTCTAACGAATGCTTTTTTATTTTAAACATTTATACTTTCAAATGCTGCATTTGAAATATAAAAAAAAATTGATTTAACAAATAAATATCTTACGTTTGGTTGAACATAGTAAAGTTATACCCCACTAGCAGACAAAGGCGAATGTAAATTTAAGTATGCTAAAGAACATCTTTGTCAATTTAAAAGATTAGAGGACCGATTTTATCTTAACTTTAGAAAAAGAAATTATTTTTTTTAAATAAACTTTTAAAACGTTTTAAAATAATTTTGTAAGTCTCTAGCCATCTAACTTTTTACAACCACTGCACCGTCCATATTCAAGCTTTACTAGAATCTAGATTCATTAGTGATTAAAGGGGGTATCTGTGGCTAAGTGGCCTAAACGCTTACGAATCAAAGAGCCTCTTACTGCCTGGGATCGAATCCCACTCGGGACAAATTCTAGAATGAGAAAGTTTGTCAGTTCGCTTGCCGAAGGTCAGTGGATTTCTCCGGGCACTCCGGTTTTCTTCACCATCCCAGAACTGACTGCCCCGTAAAAAGTGACAGAATCTTGACTGGGGCCTAAACCACCATTACTCCTCTCCAATCATTTGTGATGTACGCTTATCATACAAAAATGAAAGGCAATTTTTCTTTCCTGTATTTAAATATTTTGGGAGGATATTTATAGTAAGTTCTTTGAGTAACTGATGCACATAGACTTTAACCAAGGCCCTTTTCAAAACAGTTCAAAACAGTTCCTTAAGTATCATTATATGGAACATCCTAAGCATATCTTTATAAAAAAAACTACCGCTTCGGGTTATCTTTGTTAAAGTGATTAATCGTAACCTTGGGGTTTTTTGGACAAAAAATGCGCATTCTTTAACTGTCCCCTTTAACTGTGTAATACTGCTTTTTATTCTTTTATACTGCATATTTATTGTGTTAGCAAGCTGATTAGAATGTCATTTGATTTTTTAATGCTGTTTTAAACAAATATTAAAATGTGATATATTATTGTTACTTTATTTGCGTCAGTTTGATAACAGTATGCATATAGGACTATTGTTTACTGCGTGGTTGGTAGTACCAGAGTGTGGTACTAAATGGTGAAAACGGTTGTGAGTGAAGTTAACCGAAAAAACACATTTCTTGATGTTTTTCAAAGAAGATTGCTAACATTGATAATTACTGGAAAACTGTAATATTTTCCGACGAATCTCTGACTGTTTTAGGAAAAAATCAACGTGTTCATGTTTGGAGAACGTCCAAGGAATCTTACCTACCCCAGTACATATGCCCCCCTAAGCAAAGACATGTATCGGTTATGGTGTGAGGCTGTATGAGTTTTTATGGTGTGGGTTCTCTATGTATTGTGGAAGGAAATATAAATGTACAGAAATATATTAATATTCTTGAAGATCAGTTGTGGCCAGTTATAGCTCGCCATTTTAACGACAATCCATATCGTTTTCAAAACGACAATGAACCTGTGGGCACACATTACTTGTGAATACAAACAACAAAACAATATTCCTACCATAAAATGGCAATCTTAGTTACCGGGAATAAATATAATTGAAAATTGATGGCACCTGATAAATGATTTAATTTAAACGTCGAGCTCGGATTATCAAGACCGCTAACGAGTTGTTCGCCGCCATCCACGATGTATGGAACTTATTCAGTGTTGAATATATTCATGACATATAATATTCTATCCCACGCCGTCTATTTGGCAGTCAAAAAGTCATCAGGTCATCTCACTAAATATTAGGTAAGTGCAAACTTTTTGTCAACGAAAATAATATGTTTTATTTACATGACTACATACGTTTGTTCACGTGCGCCATCTTGAATTTTCGCGAATAATTTTGTCACAGTGCCGTATATTTCGGATAATTAACACAACATTCTCAGGAACAGAAAATCGATAAACCGCATAAAAATGCATGTACATGAATAACAAATAACCACAAACAATAAATTCTGCAACTAGCAAGATTTTATTGAGATAAAATGCTAATTTAATAACACAAATCACGACAGAGCAATTGTCACTATAAACTAATAAAAATTATATAATTATCAGAAACATTAAAAATAAAAATTCTAGATATCAATTTAAATATACTTTTCATTTATAATTACACATTGCAAAATCGTTTCGGTAATCAAAGTGTTTGGTAATTCGTATTCGGACCAACACATCATGTCAAATTATTTCAAAAAACATATATCAGAATGAATTAAAAAATTATTATATTTATAATAATTCACAAAAGCACTGATATTACATTGTTCATTCATTGAAATATCATTAATCGTTTATCTGAACAATGTACTACGATTCAACACATTTATCCTAAATTTGAAGACAGATTCCGGCTTGATAACCAAATCACTTTTTACTTACAAGTTATTTAGAATATAGTTGTCTGTACTTCAAAATACTATGAACTCGGCTAATTAGTGTTGATGTTATCCATTTTAAATGCAAGTAATTATAAGTGTTTCGACAAAATGCAACTGGTTATTTTCTATTATATTTGGTCTTTTTTCTTTATTATTAAACCAAACTACAATACACTAGAAAGATCTTTATAAATGTGTAAATGTCATAGTGACTGATAAGATTACTCAGTATCAATTATCGATGTAATATTTGTATATAGCGTTTTCATATGTACATAAAAATGAAAAAAAAAACAAACAAACAAACAAACAAACAACGGGGTATAAAATCATTGAAACATTTCGCTTACATTGTATAAATTGATACTTAGATGTGAACTATGACAAAATTATTATTTGTTGCTTGTCAATTTGTTCGTGAATGTTCAAAAACAAATGATACTTGTTTTAATTTTTGTTTTTTGTTGTAAGAGAAAATTAAAAGTTTTTAATTAAAAACTGTATAGGTTATATTGCTGTCGAAAGGGACTTTGTTACAAACACACGCTAACTAAAACGGCACGGCACAAAAACAGTTTATATCTTTTATCTCAAAACAACCATTTTCCAGACAAAATTTTTTCGATTTTTTTCCACATCTACAAAAATCAATAAAGGTATGTGTTAATACAACATTGCATTAAAAAAACAATTAATATATTGTAAATAAAACAAATATGCATAAAATGAAACCAAACAACTTGACCTTTAAACTTAATTTTTTAGTTAACTTGATTTAAAAAAAATCTTGATCCTCAAACATTAAGCCGTGCAATTTTTATTCTTTATTTTTTTCCATGCAATTTCTATATTAATTTATTACTGGAGGTATTGATTCTTATTTTCTGTTTAGTTTGTTTGTATTTTCTTGTTCTTTTTTAATTGGATGTTGCCAAATTTAAGTTATTCAATTAAAAAAAAATGAAAATCTTTCCTTAGTTAGTTTCATTTCTGAAAGGTGCATCTGAAATTACTAAAGGTAAAGAAAAGTATCACCATAAAGTACTAGATATATACAAGCAATGTTTATAGATAAACTAACATGTATTTGGAATTAGTTTTATAGTGCTAAGTGCAATGTGCCACTTTTTTAATTTAATCATAATAATACATTCTTAAAGTGGTATATGATAATATTGTCAAATACCACATTTTGAATGTATTTTCATGATAAAATTCAAAGTGGTTTATGACATGAATTTAAGCCTCCAAAAATAAAAAATAAAAATGAAATAAATGTATTCAGATGATTTAAAATAACAATCAATCTTACCTACGAATTGTTTATAGTAGACTTTATTGCAGGTCTTTGTATTTTGAATTGGGTTGAATACTACAACGATAATAATTTATAAATTCAAAAGACAACTAAAAACATTGACAACTAAAATTTCAAAACAGCTTTAAAAGACCATATACAATCTTAAAGTAAGAAGGTTTGTAATACGTGTAGCAATACATGTTTATATTGTATTACCTCATCAATTCAGCTGTTGTTCTGTATACTGTGTTGAACTTATAATCGAGCATGGATTTTTAAATTTTTAATTTTTCTTACGTTTAACTTTAGACAATTGTTTATGGTAACATCTACTTTTATATTGTTAAATAACTTAAAAAGTTAAATAAATAATTTTACAACACAGCATACGTATCTATCACTTTTAACATTATGGAAAATAGGTAAAGGTGTCAATACATTTGATGAGTCTGCAAAGTGCTCACTATGTATGATTGAAAATTGAATTCGATTAAGTAAAGATTATTCTGGACTTAGTCTGCTATTGTCCTGAGCGTCCTCTTACCAACAAAGCAGGTTAAAGTTTTATGAAACGTTTTCAATATAACACAAAGCGTAACAAACCCTTCCTCTCAAGTGACAAGACGACGCCTCTTTCCCCATTAATGTCTACCCAAAGATATGAGTTAAATTAATCTGTTCCGCATAATACTTTCTTACTTCCATTTTATTTTCTTCAAAAGTTACTAGCGTACAATTGTAGTTTTTTGGTTTCGGGAAGGATATGTATAACAAGAAGCTAAATCAAATGAAATTTCTAAAAAATTAGTCATTAAGTTTCACGTAACTGGTAGTGGGGTCTATTATCTGAACGATTTTATATCCAGCTACAAAACAATACAATTTAATGGCGATTTTCATATCATTTAATAAATATTGTGTAGATACATTCATCACATTCAAAAGAAAACATTAAAAATTGAGCAAGGTCTAAATGCCTTCATGTCTTATCATTGATAGTTCTGTGCACTTATATCATTGATTTTAATATGATCTAATACATATACTTATTTACAAACGATATTATAGATAATTGGTAGGGACCGACAGATGACCTCGATATATCGAGGGTATCGGGATAATTACGTTCGAGAGAAAGTTTTACTGTACTTTTAAAAAACATGAAATTGTAGTCAAAGTACAAAGGTCTCAATATTTTGATCATGAATTGAAATTCGACTTTTGAATATCATTTTAAAGTAAACTCTTCTTAGCATTAAAAACCGTAGATCCCATGCAAAATCTTCACCGATGATCAAGATAAAGCATTTGAAAAGTATATACAATAAAGGTTATGCCACTGACCTTTAACCTTAGCTTCATGCAGAAAACAAAAATTAAAATCTACACTAAAATGTCTTAAAAAAGTTTTAATTTTATTAAAAGCAAAACAATATATATATATACCGCAATACCTTAATGTTACATTGTCAAGTGAATTACAATGATTATATTTACCAGCGATTGGTAGTCATCTGTGAACATTTCTCTCCATGATGACCCAGATGAAATACTGCCTGTAAATTAAAACGATATGCCGTTGTGTGATTTTGAGTAAACATCAAATATCATCATTGGTTTAAGCCCTTTGACAAACCACCGGATTACCGGATTTATAATAATCCTATATAATTTTTTACATTGATAGTTTTATGAACAACTTTACAGTTCAAAAGAAAAATCTAATGCAAATACTAAGGTCATTCGATACACTTTAATACAGATATTCTTTAGGCATCTGCTTCCTTATATTTAAAAGATAGCTAGATAATATTTTAGAAGATTTATTGATCGATTTTTTAATTTATTTTTTACAGGTTGAAATATCTAGAGTAGATTCTCTTCAGAACCTTAGTATACAAAATTCTATTGTTCTATTTTGTTTCTTTCCCAAAAGGAAACTGTTCTTCTATAGTGTTTTCTGGAGAGGTATAGTGACTGAGCCCGTAAGCGAAGCCACTGTACCTCTTCATAAAATACTAAAGTAAAACTGTTTCCGATGGAAATGTCTATAACAGGTTTAGTACATCACATGTCTTTGTTTGCATATCTCTCAAAGTAGAGTAAATTGATGTAGTTTGCAGGGGGGGTCACGGTTGGGGTCACGGGTGGATGTCGGAGGACTATTCCTATTAAAGCCTCTTTCTTATATATTGTAAAGGGCAGACGATTTCTACAAAAATATTATTATTGCAGTTATCCAATGATTACTCAACAAGTTAACATTTGATGAACTAAAATAGTTTGGATACGTTTCTGCTTTTATGTTTATAATGGGATATATTTTTATTTCAGAAGGTAAACTCATAAAATACTTACAATAGTCGTTAGTTCCTACACGGTATTTGTCTGTGGAATGATCCATTGTTTGTGGAAAGGGTTCATATTTATTTTTGTAATTTGTTTCAATGTGTTTGGTATCAACCATATCTATATCTTGTGAGCTGAATTTAATAAGAATATAGAGCAATCTATTTTAATGATACTAGAATAATTGGTGACTTAATCATTTTTAAGGACGAAACTATATTCTGAGATCCTATAAACATTGATATTTCAGTTATTTGTGTTTAAAATTTACTTCGAATGTTCATTTGTCCCATCTTAATAATTTTATAAAAAGCAGTTAATATTTTAAGCATATAATTATTATTGTAACAATAACCGTTTCATGCCATTCATTTTAATTAAACTGTCCCTTTGTTCTACCTCTAAAGTACCCTTCCATACCATGTTAAAGAACACATATTTTGCAAGTTATTGTATTGAATGTTTAAAGGATTTATAAAAGTAATTTGTTAAAAGTTTGGAAGTTTTGTATTATATAACACCATTAATGAAACAAGTGATACCAGGTTATGAATTTATATAATTGACAATGTAACAAAACCACCACTATTTTTTCAAAACTATCCATTTATATAAATGATAAATCATGACAATTTTACAATAACTTATAAAGTAGAAGGTTATTGGTAAAATCCCTTACTGTGTAAGGTGCTTCCAAATTATTACCGCAGGTGTATATCTATAAAACATAACATTTTTTACGAGCTTATTTAAAGTTTCTTTTACAACTAATAATTTGTTCTATCGCAATAATTATAAATAAACATACCCTTTTCTGTAAAATTATAACAAATAAGTGTATTTTTATTTATTGCAAGCAAACTCATTGCTCATTTAATTTGAAACAACATCATTGGTTGTGATTATCGTTTTCAGCAGCTAGCTTTTAATCAGTAGCCCCAATGGTTGACTTTCATGTTTGCTTGTTTTTCATATACACACTCAATGTCGTGATTATGTTGGATGACTATTTCCATGCTCATTTTAAGTAACGACTTGATTTTTTTTTCTCTTAAGACTCCTTAGTGCGTTTTTTATAAATATTTTTTAAATGTCATTGTGACACTTTTTACTCACCTGGTTCGTTTATTATATTTATTTTTCTTCTTGTAATTTATAAATTTTAGAACAATTGCTAAAATTATGATGAACATAATCAGGCTTATTCCTGAAATAAGGCCTATAGCTAGCCCGGAAGTAACTGGAAAATAAAAGTATAATATTTCAAAAAACTTTGAATTAGAAATTGAATCTGACAAAGTAAAATTTATTCAATAGAAAAAAACTTGATTTTTATAAAACGCCTGATATAGGAAAAACTGTTAAATACCATCGCCTTATTTCTAAAATGTCAGAGGTGTCGAAGATGTTATTCAAAAACAGGAAGAATATAATCAATAAAATAGTGGTTATATTTGTAAAGGTGAAATATTTTAGCCAATTAGTGCAAAATTATTAATATATGTAATTTCTTTATAGATATGTTTTAAACCCTATTTATAGTAATTAAATTAATTGTAATGATTCTAGGTAGGTCTTTACAATTATGTAAATCAACAATCGTAATTGAAAAAAATAAAAATACAATAAAACATGTCTGAAATTGCTTCATATTAGGAGGTCATATGTAGAAGTGTTTAAAGAAGTTTAATCGGAATAAAGAGTATGATCTGAAAAACCGTTCAAATGTATTGAAGCTTTTTATAGGGGTTACTTATTCATGTACTAATTTGCCTGCATGCTTTTGTGTTTTACAATGTATACTTGCATGAAGAATCTGTAGAAGTCTCTCTGAAAATATAATTGGAAGTTTTATTCAGTTAATCAATTTGATATATGAAGAATTATTTAGCCATAAATTCAGTTAATTGCTATTTCTTACTAGAATATCCATATCATAAAAGTATCAAGTGTTAAACAATAACATTTATTACAAACATGAAAAACTTTAAAAAATAATAAGAAAGTACGTCGTGTTTTTCAGTTTTGTTCATCATTATTTTAGAGATCGTTATCTTTCATAAATTTTTTTCTCAAACAATTATCACATAAGCATGGACATTTCATTTGCAATATGTATTTGTATTGAAGAGTTTTTAATTCTCCCAATTTTCTTGAGTCGATATTGTATTAGTTTGAATATTTTTTAGACATTTTGACAAATTAAACTAAATCAACATTCCGAAGATATATGATTATCATTTGATGGCATCACATTCAGACTAATTTTTAGTATTTTGATTAAATTATCTCCTTTTATGGACATGTTTTTATTTTTTTTAATCTAAAGTTAGTCTTTATAAATCTTAGGATGAAACTTGTATTTTAAACATTAGTATTAACGGCAAACCGCAACAGTTTTCTGCCACCTGATTTTGTTGTCAGTTTTTTGTAAGTTGCAATTACAGGTAAAGATTTAAACTTTATTTGATGTCAACTGATATTTTAATCATTTAAAGAACTCAGAACAACAAAATTTTCACAAAAAGATGAAGAAATTATTATTATTGTTATTCTTATTATTATTTATCTGCAAGTCATAAAAAGTTTTGTGAATTTAGTTATTATAATTTCATTTATTATTATAACGAAGGTTTGATACATACTTTGACATAAATTATGGTATTGCTTTTCACTTTCAGATTTAGCGGGTTTCCTCCGCAGAAAATCTTTATTGTTCATTTTTTCAGGAACTTGTACCAGAAACATATGTAACGGTATACATTTTCTTTTTAATGCTACTATTAGGCAAGGACTTTTTTCACATTAATGTAGCCCACATTGCACCAGAATGTAGGATTTTGAGCTTCTCCCAAAAATTTGTAAGGGGCATGCTTTAAACTAACTTAACGGGTCAAGCTTTTGGTACCTAATTAAAACACTCACAAATTTTTTGAGCCACCTTTGCTTTTTGAAAACATTTGATTTGTTTGTTTTATATGTTATAACATAATATTTCGTCACCATCTTCTTTATCTCTTTATTCCATCTTCTTATTATAGTTAAATTATTTAAAAACAAGAGGCCCATGGGCCTTAACGCTCACCTGAAGATATGTCCAATATTGTTTGCAAAGTGCAATAGACAATATAATTTATTAAGTACAGAAACATTAAAGGTTTTCTAAAATTAAGAACTTCCACAAAACTTGATCAGAAATATATCCACTCACATTTATGTTGACATGAATTTGACCTTTGAACATATAACCTTGAACCATATATTAAAATGATCGTTATGTAAATACCTACAATATTCTAATATACATGCTTATACAAAAAGTTTATAGTTTTCAAGATATAGTGAAAAGTATTTTTTGCAATTTCCCCACTCAGTGCTTGCAATTTCCCCATTTTGAGCTCCATGGCTCCAATTTGTGCAAATATGAAAATAGATGACCTAAGGATGTTATATATGATATAACAAAGGTATATCTCTTGTTTATTCAGAGGAGAAGATTTTAATTTTTTTCACTATTTCCTCCCTTATGGGGTCCAAAGGGTACATAACTCCTTCATTTGTGCAAATCTGAAAAGGCTTCACCAAGGCATGTGTGTACCAAGTTTCATTAAATTTGGCCCTGTGGTTTTGGAGGAGAAGATTAAAATGTAAAAAGTTTACGCACGACGCACGACGGACAAAGATGGATAGCAATAACTCATCTGAACTCTGAGCTCATGTGAGCCAAAAATTCGGAATCTGTGTGTTTTGTTTTTTATTTTGTTTTAACAAAGGGCGAAAAGCTTTTATGACTAACTGACTAAAATAACGAAACGTTGCTATAAAATCATAATAACAACTGACATATCTTGCATAAAGAAAAGGATTATGGTCATTTGATGGATAAATTAAGTTTGATATTCACATACACTTCGAACTATTAATATTTTAGGGTGTTTGCATTGACCATTATTTTTCTCTGTTTATGTAAATATAAGTTTGTTTGTGTGTGAAAGAACACACGTATTTTAATATTAACCTTTCTCTCTCACACACACTCTCTCTCTTTCTCTCTCTCCTGTTCAGTAATATGTCCGTTAAAAGTATACATAACGCTATATCAACTTTTGTCTATTTATCTTATTTAAGGACATTTTTTAAATCCTTTTTGTTAAATGTTAAATTCTACAGTTTTACAATGAAAACTGATTTTTCAATGACAATGTTATTTAGTCTTTGAATTTGGCACATTTTAACAATGAAAGATATCAGTACCATACATAAAACTTCGAACTTTACAAAACTATTATCAATGTGACAATAATGAAAATTTATGTGAACTGGAAGTGTATAATTAAATGAAATCTTAAATCCTGTTTCATGGTTTTATAATCAAATTAAACCCTTGTTTATCAAATGTTTAAAATCGTTTTACAAATACAACTCCAACCTTTATAAACAAAAACATCATTTTACAGGCAACAACAAACATATCATATCATTTACATTTAACCAGATTGTCACTGTACCGTCAAATGAGGTTGATCCATGAAAAAAAATCTTTGTTTAACGTTCAAGGTTCAAATTACCAAGGTTTAGTCGGTTTTGTTACAAAATGTTTTTTATGTAAAATAAAAAAAAATTACCTGCATTTTGGATATCCTCCTTTTACTTCACAATTATCTAATGAGCATTCGGTAAGAGAAGAGTAGATTTTGCATAGAGACCGTTGACTGTCTTCTTTTGGATCGATTACAACGGCTAATTAAGTTAAAATTTAAAGTATAATAAATATGTTTAATTAACTCATTAGTTTAAATATACAACAAAAAATATAACAAGGTCAAAAAACGACAAAAATCGTTCCGAATGCGAATAGTTTGTATTAACGTTTGTTCCAACTATATAAAAGGCGAGTCGAATTATTAACTTTCAGCCTTTTTTAACAATTCCATGTATAAAATAGTACACCTGATTGTACTTGTACCAATGAATTGATGAAAATATATTCTCGTATGTAGCGGATATTTCGAACATTTGAAATAAACTTATACAGCTTATATATGATAGAAAAAACAATACAATTATAAAAGGACAAACAACAGAAGAAAAGACAAACACACCGTAACCTCTGACTTTAAAACATTTTACCTGAACGGGTACAAAAATAATTGCACATTTTTTTTGGTTATGAAGACACATATAATTAAAAATTATTATTTTCAGTCGAAAAAATTTTGAGGTAAAACAAATTGCATGCATTTATCTACGAGATAAGAAAATTACAAAGATCTTGTAACTAAATAACAAAGTTATTGTTACTTTGCGATTACTGTGCTATTTATAAAATTTAATCAATGACAAGTTTATTTGACTAAATGTCTTCAAATGAATATTAAGTATGAAGTGACTTGTTTTGCTGTAGGGCTACGATACTTTGCTACTCCTTGAAAATAAACGAAACAATGACAAATTTCACGACACAACGACAAAACAAATTCATGAAAACAAAAATTTGTTAAAAAAAACTTTGAAAATTGCTACATGAAGTCACTCTCTTGATATGAATTACTTTTTTGCTTAAACTTTGAAAATAAATTTTAATATATAAAAATGATACAAACTTAAATCATTAGTTAACACAATGTTAGCCCTTTTTACTGTTATCCTGGAATTTTGAAACTGCAGTGTTATTTTCCCTACCACGACATCATATAGTACTATGGCCATTTCAGCTGATTGCTTTTTATGAGTCATTACGTCATACAAAATATGCAAGCTTCCTACGCTGAAAGAAAAAAACATCAAATTTTAGTATTCAATTAATTTCTTTCTTTAACAAAAACAGCATACTATTTTAAGTATCATATATGAAATATGAAAACAAATTTCAGTTAGATAATATCAAACATTACTTGGTTCTTTTTGTTTCAAAACAATAAAAAACGTAAATAAACATAACAATTTTACAATTTAATTGTATTTGTGGTATCTAATAACGTCTAGATTTACTAACCCAAAAATAAATTTGATTGAAGTTTTGCCAAGTCAACTACTCATACAGAAAAGACAAATGATAAAATAAACATACAAAAGTCTGATTATACAACGTCATTCTTAAAAATTGCGTTCGAGGTAATTGCAGAGATAATTACAATTTAATGTATTTTTGTTGCCAAAACTTAATGTTTTAATTTTATTATAGGTGTTTATTTTTCATTCTTTGTAAAATGTATTGCAAATAAAAAGGTGATCTTTTGCTTTGACAATATCTTTTAAAAATACTTGAATTATAATTGCTAAAAGAACAAATGTGTCCAGCCCTCTTTAATGAAAATATAAAGGTTTACAGTTAGTCATTAGTTTTCATTTACGTTTTTTTAACATTTAATAAACCTTAGCAAAGTGAAAACCATAAAACTTGAGACGATTTTGTTTGCACCATAAGTAATCGTTTTGGTTCATGTAGTGTTTGCAAAAATTATTTTGGTCAGCTAGTTAGCTAATTTTATATGCAAATATGACTGCAAACAAGTTTTTGCAACAAAAAATTAAACATACTAGTCTTATTTGTATTATATAAAAATGAAGTCGTAAGTTTTGTGTTTAATCCTCCTCTAATTATTGACGATGACGGATGACTTGATTGTGCATCATTCGTAGATTGCTTGGAACAAGAAAAACTTTATGACTTTTAGTTAACATAGCAACTATCTGTTTATTGCCGTTACCTCAGTTTGATCACCTGGATAAAAACATTTTCCAGCCGATTATACATATTCTCCAGCTGAAATAAACAAAATTGTCCTTAAATTTATCTAAAATTTTAGTGACAGACAAAGTTTATGTTTTTCAAACAGAATCAAATAACAAATGTCAGCGTATTTGATTTATTATAGTGTTTTTGTTCTCTCTCACTTCGAAAAAGGTGTTATGTAACTGTAACAAATATACAAACCATTTTCTGTGCCTCAACCTTGTAAAACGTCATATTCTCTTCAAGCGTTTGTGATGTAATGTCTATATCAATCGTGAGATTTACTTGTAGTTCAATTGATTGATGTTCTGTAACATTTAACAAAATAACAAAACAAGAAAGATCAATTAAGAAAAGTGCATAATGAACAAAAAAGAACAAGTTCATGTCATATAAACCATAAACAATAAAATCATTAATAAGAAAACCAATTAAGATCAGAAGTATTTGAAGAACTTGTTGGACAAAGGTCATTTAGTTGAAATCAATTGCGCTTATTTTTATTCTAATTAAATACAATGTTTTTTTCCATGCGAAGAATGAGAAAAATATGATAAATAATCTCACTTTAAAAGAAACAACTTGTTGACAACGTCGACCGCAACACCCAAGTCATGCAAGAGAAGACACACATATTTTGAACAATAATAACATTCAAGTTTATCTTGGACTGGAAAAAATGTCCATTGATCACATTTGTCATAAAGCTTTAAAAAGTCTTCAATGATTGTCATTATCCACGTATAATTCCAAATATAATGCAGATTCATTAGAAAAGATGACATTCTCATAATTTCATATTTGTGTTGAAGATTTGTTAGTTTGCTATATTCACATTACACATCTGACGCTAAATAGATTGTATTTGTTTCTATAGAATTTATAATTCGAAGAAACTTTGCATATTGTTTTTAAATTTTTAATTTTTACAGAAAAAGACAACACTAAATCAAATGGTTTTAAGTAATTTTTCAAAACAGTCAATTATTTTACAATGTGCAAGACTTCATTAAAATCTAAGTCTAAAGGTAAAAATCAAAAATTAAATGAAATATAATCAAAATAAGAAGCTTAAACCGTTCGATGAAAAATATACTTTTTTTTCTATCAATGATGACTTTACGTAATAACAGGAAGTTTGGTAAGTTATTTTAAAATGTGAACTGGTTTCTTTTTTTACTCAGTAATTAAAATTTTGCAATAAATATTTAAAAAACCAGAAACTCTAAAATATTTTTTAAGTTTTCTATATTTTGTCAATGACACAACTATTATACAGATCCAATAATATTAAGGTATACCTAAAAAAACAACTAAGGAAAAACAAGTGATAACTATAAGCAAATGGAAGTATTTCTAATTGCATTTAGTTCGTTTCTTTATTTGATGATTTTATACTGACCTGGATTTGTGTTCTTTTCTGTTGAATGTGTCTCTGTAACATATTTACTTATGAGTTCATTTGCCTCTGTTGTTTGAAGAGTTATACTAGAAGTTTCTACAATATAAACAAAACGTTATTTCTAAGTTTTAATTTGTTTTGGTTAATTTCAATCTATTGGATTTAAAAAAAATGTGGTTATGGATTTAATTTGGATATTTTTCGCAAATAAACAAACGCTATAGTGCTCTTGATTTCTTTATTTACGTTTGTAAAACAAATTAAGTGAAGCATATGGACGTTTTATTCACGAGTACAAGAAAGTGGTCTTAAAATAGAGACTAGAATTATGTTGTTTAACGGTTCTTTTTCTTGCATTTTAAAGTTTTGAGTTTTTATTAAAAACAAACATTAAGTCTTTAAATAATACATAAGATCTAAGACAAATAACAATGTACAAGTAATTGATAATTATCGAAAACTTAACACTTTAGAATATGATCCAAAATGTCTCTTTTAATTAACATTTTCTACATAAATGTATGAAACTTTTATTCTATAATAAAGAAAAAAAAGAATTCGCGATAGTATAAAATCAATCACGACCGAAATAAAATGCAAAGTGAAAGTGATCTGCAGTTAATAACACTCATATCTTTGAAAAGTTATTGCAATAGGTTCATTTTTTTGTCAGGCGTTATAAGTCGGTAAAATATGTTCCAAATGAAAAGGGAGTCCTTATCAATTTTTTATATAAAAAAGATAACTTGTTTTAACTGATAATTGAAAAAGATCTAAATATATAATACAAATAACACATTAAAAGATAAATGTTAGATTATACATTCTTATTTCATGAAAACAAGAAAAAATCTGTTTAAACGACCAAAAATAAAAATATACCACCTGTCCTTCAGAAATAAAAATAAATAAACAAGTGGCTCGATAGGTGTTAATAATTTTAATATTTTTTATATCATTAACCATGTCTTTGATGTCTTGCGCCTTTTTAAATTCATGTTTTTAGATATGTTTCGTTCTTTGATTATATATGTTGCTAATTAAACAATATATTTGATGTTCACCTAACTTTTAACTGAAAGCCCCACTAATATTTTTATTGGGTGTTAGAGGATAGAACATAACGAATTTAATTACATTCTCGTTAAGGAGATTGTTTGTTATAAAACATTAAATTGGTAAAGACAATAATATTAATTGCAAACTTACATGAGAAAAATAATCGATAGCTTTGTTGGTAACAGTAACAAAGGTACTCTAACGCGGGTAAGATGTAATGACATTTTTAAATTATGATCAATTTTATATAAATATAAGGTTTCAATGCATACAGAATGTTCCTGGTGTAGTACAAAATATGTCACAAGATAGCATAGCTTGAACATAAAACATAAACGTTTTTATATTTGATGGAGTAATGTAAAATTTGATACAAATAACTTAAAAAACTTTCACGTAAAAATTTTTAATCCTAAACTTTTTATTACTGGATGGTGAAGTATATACTTGGACAGTAAAAACACTTTTAAATGCAAATTTTTATGTAAAGATTTGCCCTAAAACAAATTGCTACAAACTTAAATTCTTAAGTGCAAAAATCCGTAGAGCATGAATTTTTTGCCTTTTGTTTCTACCAAGAAAATACGACTCCTATAAGGGACAACTTTATGTCATAGAAAATAAGTATATAAAGTTTCATTGCATTCGATAGGTTTTCACCGCTTTTGGTGTCTTGATTTCAGAAAAATAAAGTTTTCAAATTAACTTCGAAAGTCACTGAACCGAGAAAAATATGACACGATGACCTTCTTATTTATTCACCAAAAATAAGACACAATGACTTGCTTGCTTATTCATCCGTTAAAGCAAGTTGTACATATTAACATTCCTTTTACAAACTAATAGATCATGACATTATAATCTCCATAGCCATTTAAACTAATGAGGTATTTTCAATAGTTTTATCACATTTATTCATATCATTTTTAAGATACAATGATTACAAAAAATGTTCAGGAACACTTTAAATTATCAGGCAAAAAAAAAAAAAAAAAAAAAAAAAAAAACACGCATTTGGGTATAAAACTTCGCAAATATCACTACATTTTTACAACTTTTACTCGTACATAAAATCAAGGTCCATATTGCAAAATTGAGTATAGCATTACGATGCAATTAATTGTCTTGTTTTTCAACCATTTAAATGTAATCCAAAAAATCAGTTATGTAAAAAAAAATTATTGTAGCGCGTAATAAAAAAGTTTGCACATCGTTTTCGATGTTATGAATCAATAAACTTGTTAAAAAACACACGTTATTACCTATAATTTAATTTTAAACACTTAAACTAAAACATAAAACAATGTTCGTTTCATTTTTCTTATTTTTTTATAATTGAAATTGAACTATCATCAACAAACAGTTTTAGCCAATGAAATAGAAAAAGTCATACATCTTCACGTTTCACGTTGCTATGGTTCCGTAGTCTATTGGAGTATAACTTGAAAAACGATTGCGTGATTTAACGTTAATTTTGTATAATAGTATGATATAACCGAATTAAGACATTAAATATTATTGATCTACGCTTTGAAACATATGGCGGAGAAGTAAGTAATGAACTGTTTATTTTTATTATTATTATTAGGATACGTGAAAAGGAGGTGGTTAAATCAATAACTCGCTCCATCACCCAAACTACGTTTGATTTCTAGGTTGCGATACAGACTAGAGCTAGTAAAATGTATGTAACAAATTCGAAACAACATTTAAGCTTCTTTTGCAATTAAAAAAAGAAACAAAGCAACACAGAAAATAACACTGCTGTAAATTTTTATTTCACATTTTAATAATATGGTGGCCTAATTTGTTACTAAAGCTGTTAAAATGAACTATTTTATTTCATTCTTGAATAGGTAAAAAGTCTAGCAAAATAAACGAGTATTTAGAAATACCATGAGATATTTAAAATAAATGCTTTTAAGGCTTTGGAACTAGTACGAAGTTATATCATGTTATAAAATAGTTTTTCTCTACGTCGTCTAGCACAATACAAATATCAAAATTATACTCTTTTCATATCAAACATCACAATTGTTGATTAACTTTTTATCTAGTATTCCGAAACAAAATTTTTGCTGTTCTACCGTGATGGTCACTTATATTAAAGAACACAAGAATTTAATGGAAAACACCAAAAAAAGCATTAGCAAGAATGGTTTTGGAGGTTAAATAAAGTAGCATTGTAAATATGAAATCGCGACTATGTCAGTGTACAAGACATTTTGAAGTGATATTTAGAGAACTTTATTATTTGTCACCATTTGAAATGATTTTGAATATACAACACATAATTGTAAAAAATTTTTATTTGTTGTCAATACCTTTGCATGTCTTTCCATTGTGCATGTCCAAATAATAACCAGGGTTACATGAACAGTTATATCCAGGTGAAAGATCAGTACATACTTGATCACAAACGTTATCATTTTCACACTCGTTTATATCTGTAAAATATGTTACATTTGAAACGCTCTTATACAAATTTTAAAAAATAACAAATATAATAAATATAAAATATATAAGGTAATTTGAATAAATAAACGATCAATAAAAATATTAAAAATAGCAAAAATGGCTAAAACATTGTATTTATACAAGTTCCTGTTTTGCATGTAAAATGATCACCGTATGGCTGTAAAATACTGAACTAGATGAAGTATTTTTTTAAAAATCTTACTTAAGTTATATATAAATCAAACACAAACATACCAGTCCTTGTGCAAATCAGACCGAAAAACAAAGTAAAAACTTTGAAAGCTGACAAACTTAGTTTTACACGTGAACTTCCATCAAGGAGGTGAAGCTAGGTGCTCCGGAAGGATGAGCACCGCCTATCTGTGTAGCTAGCTACACCCGTCACGTGCAAGTCAATTTAAAGAATGAAGGGAACCAGGAACTATGGCAAGTCAAATAATTCAGTAAGTGAGTAGTTTCTACTTTTCATTATACACTGGTGCATATTTACTGTCACACGTAATTCCATCCTTATTAAGCATATAGCCCTGTCTGCACGAACATTTTTCTTTTCCACCATGGACAGCACAAAAATGGCTGCAATTGTCTAGTGATGAACATGTCTTTTTAACTGTAGGAACAAAACGTAATTTATTTCAATTTTTTAATAAAATTGTATTTGAAGTATTCTCTGTTCTACGATTTTTTTTAATTTCACGAAGAGAGAGTCAATTTTATTATGAAATCCAGCAATAAAAAAATTAAGATGTTTCGATTTGTATATAGCTTTCAGAGGGTATTAATATCATACGTACTTTTTTTTTACTTTATTTACATTTCAAAGATAAATATATCATAAGATGCTTTCGAAACAATATCAGCCAACCAGACAAGGCGAAGACTAAAGGAAAACCTTCTGTATTTTAGTTGCGCAAAGTGATTCCATCATAATGTCTTAGATATATGATTAACTTTGTTCATATACTTTTATCAATAATTTCCCTTATTCCTACATTTCAAATCAAGCTGGGTACAAATAGTAACGATAACTGTGGTTATAGTAATTATCCTATCAGGAAGGAAAAGTTTAGCCAGTATGATAGAAGTAGTAGGCCTTTATACCCTTTCTTAATGAGTGGAAATAACAGATTCAGATAGAGCCAATCATTTTTTTTTATTTTTGCAAGCACTCACCAAAACATGAATTCCTGGTTGTTGTATTCAGTGAATATCCGTCGTTGCACAAACACTGAAAGCTTCCTATTGTGTTTTTACAAATTTGGTCACAGTTGTGTCTTTTAGTTTGACATTCGTCTATATCTGAATTAGACATAAGAATACGGTAGTACATGTGTAATACAGTTTAAAAGAGCATAAACAAGAGGTCCATGGTTCTTTACGCTCACTTGAGAATATGTCAAAAAATTGTTTGCAAAGTGCAATAGACAATATATATATTAATCAAAATTTAACTGGTATTTGTGTTATATATTTACTACCCCTGAGTTGCTACCGCTGCTGGTGGAGTCCGAGGGTATCCATAACTCAGTTGGCAGTACTTTATGCTGTTAGAAAATGTACCATTTAGCAAACTTTCAGCCGTCTTAAATTTTGAAAGTTATTCAAAACTAATGTTTGTTCCCCCATGCAAAGCATTCCTTAGCTGGATTTTGATTTATACAATTTTGGAACTTTAGATTCATTAACTTTCAAAAGTTTGGCTTATGTTTTTTATCTATGAAATTTTTCGGTCTTAGTGTCACCGATGATGAATAAATTTCCGAAATGTGAAAATCTGGCATATCAAAATTTAACTGGTATTTGTGTTATATATTTACAAAAACTTTTAAAGTTTTCTCAAGATTGGAACTGCCACAATACTTTATCAGAAATATTTAGTCACATTTATTTTAAAATAGCTAATATTCATGTAGTAAATATAGTACAATGAATAATTTCGAAATCATATACTTATGCAGCTAGTCTCCTGTACCTTTGAACCTGTGACCTTGAACCATATATCTAACTGACAGTCATATCAATACATACAATATTCTAATATGCATGCCTATACAAATGTTAATAGTTTTAAGAAGTAATTACCAATTCCAGTCTTAGAGCTATGTCCTTTACGTATGGCCTTCAATCATATATCAAAATGATCGTCATATCAAAACCTACAATATTTTTATATACATGCCTTTACACAATATTAATAGTTTTCAGGATAATAAGCAATTACAGTCTTCTTATGAAGAAATGTCCTTTAAACGTATAAGCTTGAGCCATATGTTAGAATGATCGTCATATCAATACCTACAAATATTGTAATATAAATGCCTATACAGAGATTTAATGGTTTTTAGAATAAATAATGTTTTTGATCTGCTTATGCAGCTATGACCTTGAATTTTGAATGTATGACCTTCAATCATATATTAAAATGATTTTCACATTAATACTCTTATATATACATGCATATACCAAAAGTTAATAGTTTTCAAGATAATTAACAATTCTTCTAATGCAACTATACCTTGACCTTTCAATGTATGATCGTGAATCATATATCAAAATAATCGATATATCAATGCCTACAATATTCAAATATACATTCCTATTTAAAAAATTATAATTTTCAAGATAATTACAATTTTCAGTTTTCTTTTGTAGCTTTGACCTTGATCTTGGAACCTATGACCTTGAATCATATGTCCACATGAGCGACAAATCAATACCTACTTTATTCTGATATATGTCTATACAAAATGAATAGTTTTCCAGATATATTGAAAAATATTTAATTTTTAGCACTTTCCCACCTTAGTGCCTTGCCTTTTTTTCATTTTGAGCTCCATGGCTACCATTTGTGCAAATCTGAAACTGGATGACCTAAGCATATTATAAATGAAAAAACTAAGGTATGTCTCTTGTACATTAAGGGGAGATGATTTTTAAAGTTTTCTTTTTATTTCCCCTTTATGGGGCTCCAAGGGGATATAACTCCTTCATCTGAAAGAATTTGACCCAAGCTTGATGATAATTGTGTTTCATTAAATTTGAAGGAGAAAATTAAAATGTAAAAGTTTATGCAAGAAGGACGAAAATGGATAGGAAAAGCTCATCTGAGCTTTCAGTTCAGGTAAGCTAACATAAAAAGGTCAATGATCACAAAGATTTTTTTAACAATTAAAATTTTATAGGGTTACATACCTTTACATTTGCCATTGTCGGTCAAATAAAAACCAGGAAAGCAACTGCATTTATATCCTCCATCAAAATCGCTACAAATCTGCTCACAATTACTCTTATTTGTTTTGCACTCATCAATGTCTAAAATCCATGGTAATTTTTCATTTAAAATTGTTATTTTAAAAATGTAAAATTGTCTTAATGCTCAATTGCGAAATATGTTGAACAGTTTGCTCTTTAAAATTGTTGTTATAATAAATAAGAGTTTAATTCCCCATAGATAATTTTAGAGAAAAATAAACAACACAGAACTCAAAATTTAAAACCTAGCAACAAAATGAACCCTTTTTCGCCCTGTAAGATATCCCTAAGACCTTAACTCATAAAATTAATGTTTATATGAAAACTAAAACTATATCATTCAATTTTTCAACAGTTTTTGTCCGTCTTCAAATAAAAAGGCAGCGATACAAATTTTTAATGTGTATATTGATTATTTATTTTTCATTTCAAAGGTAAATTAACTTATTTCGAATTAAATCCATGTGTGAATTTAGATATATGACACACCAAAATTAAACAGGTACTTTTGTTAAATACAAAACCATCAATTACTTTTTGTTTAAGTATTTAAAGATTATTACTTAGAATGTTGGTATAGTATCTAATGACCAGTTTTTGTTTAAGTTTAACTTTAAGTTTTTGGAACAATGTTTACAATGACCCATTACGCATTAACAATATTTAAACATCATATAATAACTCATAAAAATTAATCATATAATTTAACTTACTAGTACATTTGGATGATATCTTTGAATACCCCTGATAACACTTGCAGAGGAATGACCCTGGAATATTTTCGCAGTATTCTAGTTGTTTATCACAGGGATTATCGGCACATTCGTCTACATCGTTCTCACAGTGAGCCCCATTATAACCAATTTGGCATACACAACCTTTTGTACTGTCACAAGAAACTGCTCCGGGAGCACAATTACATTCGTTCTGGCAGTTTGGTCCCCAACCTGTGCCATTGCATTCTATATAAACGTTAATTTCTGATAGCTTAGAAAGGTAAAGCAACTTATTTATGCTAAAGTGCTTTCTTAAACATAGTTTTTTATGATGAAAAAAATTTTATTAGTGCTACTACTTTGGTGGTCTTTTTATTTCTAAATTATCATAAAAATTGGCCATACCCATGAAACAATATTTAGAAAATTAATCATTTCGTTAGAAATGTAAAAGAAATTACAGGATTGTCGAAGAAACCTTAAATAGTCTATTTTTACATAATAAATTGTAGACCGAAGGTTGTATAATAATTTGTCTTATAATTATTTGTCTTTAAAAACCTTTACTTTTGAATCATGTTATAATTATAGCATCGGTATTTCAAATATCTTGTGATGCATGCTCTGGGTAACATAAAATAAATTTTTTAAAACAAATAAACGGCTTCTTAAACTCTCTTTGTTTGTGCGTGTGTGTGTTCTTTTTTTAATCATTTATTTTTCTTTGGTTTAGTAGTGTTTTAAAAATTCAATTGCCGGATATTATTCTTTTATCAACGAAAAGTATTAATTAGTAACCTTTACAAGTTCTTCCATCGTTTTCAAGACGGAATCCATCTGGACACGAACATGTATATCCTCTTTCGATATTATTACAGAGGTCCTTAAAACTACATTTGTTCGTTACGTTGTTCAAACATTCGTCAATATCTACAATGCAAAGAATTGTCATTGTTTCTCATCCTAATCAAACACAACCAATCTGTTCAAGATCAAATCACAATCACTAATACAAATTAAATCGTAAGATAAACAAGTAATTTATAGCATTTGCATCGCTGCATAAAGTTTCCGTAGTGAAAACCTTCTGTATGATACCGCATTAACTGTAAAACAAATACACAATAAGCAGTAAAAGCATTTTAATTTATACATAAAAATGACAAGTTGACAATAGAAAAATTGCAATCATCACGTTTGCTATAAACTTCAAATAGAGCCTTTCTAATGTGTTGTTATTAAGGTATTATAATATTTTGATACAAAAGGAACTTTTGAAATTAGTATTAACTATTTCAACTTGAGTATGTGTTTTTCTTTTTCTTTCTTAATTTCGATTATTAGGAGATAGAACGTTACCTTTCTATATGAAATATGAGTTGAAAGATTTGGTTACATCCTTCATTCCAAATTTAATTAGATTTTGCATAAATTATTTTATTAAGAGAGAAACAAATCAGCAAACTGGTTCAAATTTTTGACATACAAATTTGTACAAAAATGTTTGTTGAAAAAATTATATTCAACATAAAAAATTGGATAATAAGTAAGTAAGTATACCTTTTCATTGTGCTGTCTGATTATTCTCATTTTATTTGTTCATTTTTAATTGAAAATTTATACGTACAGGATAAAAGTGTTAATAACCACATTTTAACTTAAATTGATGGTGTTAAATTTTCACTTCTGTAAACTTTACTTAGATTCGTGTTATAGACAGGGACATTGATTATGTTTTTTTAACCCTCACTTGTACTTGCTGTACGTTAAGCAGTTAATAATTTCTAAATGCGTTACCAGCCAATGAATACGCTTAAGTGATTTGTAGATACTACATTGCAACCACATGCAAGTTTGCTATATAAAATATTTTTCATTAAATATTTTCTCATAATTCATTGTCTTGTAATTGTTTGAAAAATCGACTGATAAGTAAACATCTCAGATTCAGCAGGTGATTGTTAGCTATTTGGCTCACATTATAGGACAGTCTCTGTTCTATCAAACATTATTTTCTTGGTTATATAAAAAAGCATATAAAATGAATATATAAAATTAGACGAGTCTTAAAGATTCTCAAATACCACAATATACACATCACAGGGAATCACTCATCTTTGTCTTTTATCTTTTTGTTTGTTTGCATTTATTTTCATTATATTGATTGTTTTTACTATTTTAGGTATATGTTTTAGTTACAAATATAATAAAATAACTAATAACAAGAAGGTTTGTATCCGTTATAAGATTTTTTTTCATTTAAATTTCAGACACTTATACCAGAAAACAAATTTACAAAAAACTATATAGGAAATAATTTTAAAATTTCAATTCAAAGAAGTGACAACAATGTAAAATTTTGATGCACTTTACATCAACCAAGAGAGCGGTGCCGTAACCTATGACTATGTAAAGGATTGTCTTGCATTATTGGTATGAATAAATAGTGTATATACAGTGGTCATAACGGTAATACATGTTAATATTGACAACTTGATCCATAAGGCATCGAAAATAGGGACTTCAAATGGTGATTGATAATGTTCAATCTACATATACTGAATTCAGTAGTAGCAACTTCATTGAAAATTTAAATTTTCGGACTCTTAGGTACACGCTTTCTTTTTCATAAGCTTCCCTGATAATTAATAAATTGTCTTTTTATATCTCACCTTTACATGTTTTCTTGTCTGAATCTAGCTCGGACCAAGATGGGCAAAAACACGTGAAAGTGCCATTGCTAAGTGTACAGGAGTAGCTGCAGTTAAGAGATGGACAATGTCCGTAGTCCGACACTAAAAACACATCATTTCAAAATTATTAACAACGTTTAGTAATGAAACCTTTTACTATAACTCATCAAAATATTTAATAAATCTAACCGTAACCTGAACACAAATTGATAAATCAATTTACATTATTATGTATTAAATTTAATTATGTCCAAATAAGATGTTTAGATCCAGTTGCATAATATTAATTTCTAATCAGGTTTTTACAATGCGATTATTTTTATTAAATTTAAATCACATATTATTACGTTTTTTGCAGTGTGACCTGTCGTCCATTATTGAAAAACCATTTTGACATTGACACTGGTAACTTCCCTGATTATTTATACATAGTTGCTCACATGGGTGATCTACAAGACATTCGTCAATATCTGAAATATCAAGATTAAAAGGTTAAACTTGATATCTGAAAAAACAAAGGAAATGACAAAATTCATTAAACTAAATCAATACATGTTAAACTTCAACCCGAATACATTAAAATTACTCTTTTTATATTAGTTATAACATAAAAGTATTTTTGCATATATATAGTGTGATACTGATGTATGACGTTCTTGTTATCAAAACACACGAATGTTTAGTTTACAGGCGTATTTTTTAAAGAAAACATACTTATATTGATCAGAACCATCCATGTTCATATAACACAATACCTTTGCATTTATATAAACCATCATGGACATATCCTGGATTACAAACACATGTAAAGTTTCCAATTGTGTCCACACACGTTGTTGTCTTTTCATCGCATTGATTTAACAATACCTCGTCGCATTCATTGATGTCTGAAGACACAAGATAGCAAAAACAATTGAGCCATATTAAAGACAAGCCTCCATTTCTTCTACAATACCTTCTATGATACAATGGCAATTAGGAATATAACAACATATTATAAAACACCTTTTAAAAATTAAGTACATGTAATTACCTAACTAAACGTTTGATGGAACTAGGTATAAAGAATATTATCAAAGAAAATGGCAAATGAATGTACTTTTTAAGGCTCTTGTAATAATTTTTATTTTAAAAAGTGGAAAAGTGAATATGAAAAAACTTTTTTTTCAATTTCAAGACAACCTATTTTATATTAAAAAGTCGTAAACTAAACATGAAGACAAAAAGTGTGATAATGTTATTCCAAATATATCTTTTGAAATTTCTTAAAAACCATCAGAGTATGAAATATTTCATTTCATAAGCTCGCTTTAGTCGATTTAATTACCATTATTCACAGTGTACATTAAAATAAAATACATGGCTCTGGTTTCACATTCCTTATCATCATTCCTTAACTATAAGTTTCCTTAACTTAAATCTTGAAAATTTAAAATCTGAACAATTAAGTTAACTTTTTAGATATTCAGCCATTTAATGTCATTTTTAAGATAATTTCAATCTTTTAACATCTGTATTTAGTTTTATCACAAATGTGTATTTGTAATTTAAAATGTGATTCCCATAATATGCCAAATTTAAGTTAAGGAAAATCTTAAATAAGGAATGATTGTGAAACCGGGGCATGGTAACTTATACGGTCTCGACGACCAACAAATGAAATAACAATATTTGTGATATTGTTTTGAAATACTCACTTTTGCATATTTTATTTTCTTCATAGTAACCGTCTTTACATCGACAGTCATAAGAACCATATGTATTAAAGCATGTTTTATACGGATCATTGCATATCTCAGTAATTTTACATTCATTTACATCTTGGTCGCATTTACTTCCATAAAAACCTGCATCACATTGACAACCAAATACTGGATCACATTCTCCATTGACACAGTTACAATAATTGGCACAATTTAGACCCCATTTTCTAATTTCGCATTCTGATGAAATAAACAAGATATAAAACAATTTTAAATTAATTGCTAAAAAGAGAAAATTAGATTTTATTTCGAATTTGTTTCAAGACTATAGCATATCTATTTGTTTTAAAATTATTTCTTTCTTCAAAAGACCCCCCTTCTCGAAGCCAATAAGGCGAATATCGGAAGGTCGTGATAAGATAGTTTGACAATAATCAAGAAAGTTTAAACTGCCAAATTTAGGAAAAATTGTTTTTCACGCCATTCTTCTTCTTTTTCTGTTCCAACTCTTTTTACGAAGCATTTCTTATCAATTAATTTCAGATATTTCAATGTTTAAAAACTACTAAGATATTCATTTTTAAAAATTAAACAGATATTTTAATGCTGCAGTTTAATATCTAACAGAAATATCTGTTTAGTTTTTATGTGCCATATGTGCAAATTTCGGAAAGTTTATTCCTCATTAGTGACATTTGGGGTCGAAAATTTGATAAATTAAAAAAAAATAAGCTAAAGAGTTTATTTATTAATTGATCCGATACTTGACAGAGGAGCTCTTTAGGTAAAACTTGATGTATAAATCTGACATATTAATTTTAAGAAGATATATCAAGTTACTTTTTATAAAAAAAATCCAACAGCAGAATTATAGTATATAGTATTAAAATGAGTTAAATGCCATTAAAACATTTTAAATAGTACTGAAAGTACGGAGAACCGGGCTATACAAATTTATATGGATAAAAAAAATAAAATATATAAAGATAATATCAAATGGAATTAAGAAAAAATGAACAAAAAGGGTTTCAATAAGTATTCTATTGCAAGTAATGATCACGATCATATCATTTTGTCTTCTTGCTATTTGTGCATGCAAATGTTTATAATACGTGTTTTGTTTGAAATTGAAATACATGTACTTTAATATACCTAATGCTTGCTTTTTTAGACGGTGAGATTCTGATATTTTCAGGCTTTTGGTTGTTTCAATTTATGAAAGTATAACATGTAGTAATTGAACAGGTTGATAACTTAATTGATTTAAATACTTTTGCAATAAATATCAAATAAGATGTCTTTTGAAACTGATATAAATATAAAAATAATCTCTAGTTGAAATTATGTAAATTCAAATAAGTTCATTTAATTCATTATATTTTGCAGATCGTTTATAACCAAAGAGATAATTGATAAAAAAATTGTACAGCGAAATACATTTTGTCAATAAACCTTATACAATAATATGTAACTAAAGCAAAATGAGCATAAGAAATTCTTTACACCAGACAAGTCGACATTTAAGTAACGAAAGTGTTAAACCTTGCATAAATTCAAATCTGTTCTAGGTTTTAATTGACCAAAGCAGTAAAATAATCACAAAGATAAGTAATATGTTGTAAACTGAACTTCATAATGAATGGCACTGCACGAAACGCATTGACCGAATCTCACAAAATGAACATATCATAGGCTTAAGACCCTAAAACGCC
Organism: Tegillarca granosa; assembly: GCA_029721355.1. Lineage (NCBI taxonomy): Eukaryota > Metazoa > Mollusca > Bivalvia > Arcoida > Arcidae > Tegillarca > Tegillarca granosa. The sequence continues at coordinate 15,951,079 of CM056609.1, forward strand.
AACAGTTTCGTCGACTATTTTTTTCTAAATAAAGCCATCGGGGAAAAACTTTTGGAAATTTTTTGCACTCCGAGAACTTGACCTAGTTCTGATGTTCATCTAAATTGCTCTGGCTCAAAGTTATTTCTGACAATTGTTCAGATAAATATACTCTAGTAGTTTTAATGTAGAAGCTAAAATGTGTTTAACGCAAACACGTAAATATGCAGGGAATAAAATTTAAATGTAACAGCAGTTCCATAGAGTGAATTTATCTGCTAATTTTAAAAGTAAAATTTTGTGCTATAAAAATGAAACGTGTTATTTTACTAGAAACTCCATATCTAGGTTCAGTATTATAGATACAAACAAAGCTCTGATCTTCACTGTTTACGAAGAATTCTTACATTATGTCACTGTTGAGACGTCGCCTCGGTAAAGTGGTAAACAATTACAGCAGCTCTGTTTCTAGCGATTTCCAAATTAGTTCATTCATAGGGTAAAGTTCTACACTTGGATCAAAAACTTTATTCTTAAAAACTATCTTTCTGTCTACTTGACTAGTAAAACCGATGTTCTTCTTGTTTATCAATTTTTTTAGAGTAAAGCAGTCTTCAAATTCATAAAGTCGTTGAATCAACAGATTCAATGTTTTGGACAGATTTAGTTTTAATTAGTCATATATAAGATTGCGAATGCTAACATGTACTAATATAACTAAATCATATAAGGAAAATTAAAATTGGTATATTAAGAATAATAATGTTTCATTTTTATCATGAAATATGCAAGTTACCTTTACAGGAAAAACCGTCAGTATCTAACATGAAACCAGCAAGGCAGGAACATTCAAAACTTCCTTTGGTGTTGTTGCAATTGTGCTGACATATTCGATTGGTACATTCATCGTCATCTGCATGATAATTTGATTTTATAACTAATAAATGTATTGCTTGGTTTTAAAAGAAGCAATGACAAAAATTTAAACTTAATAAGGCTGAATAAATCTTTAACATTTTTAACAAAATTTAAACAAAAAGTATGGAAATAATTATGGTACACCTTTCATGTATATTTTACAATAAATTTATAAACATTGATGCCATTTATAACGTTTCTGACCATAATCTCATTTTTGAAAATTTTTTTTATTTATTTAAGTTTTCTTTTGTGAAAAATTTTATTTTATTAAGCTAGAGGAAATTTTATGTGTGTGTGTTGTTTTTTCTGTGTCACATTTCAATACATTTGATATATTTTAGCATTTCTAGAAGCATGTAATTCTACCTTCACAACTTCTCTCGTCAGACGATAAGTGAAACCCTTTTGGACATATGCAGTGGAACTTTCCTTCTTTATTTTTGTCGCATGTATAACTGCATGAAAGGTCTTTGCAGAAATCTTCTTGACTTTCTGTTTAAAACAATGATAAAAAGATTAGAATCAAAAGATAATTTAAACTTTGCAGTAAAAAGTTAATGATTAAAGGCAGAATGTAGCAGTATATAAAGAATAAAGTTACGATATTAAATATCCACAATAATGTTTTAAAGAGCAATTCAGAAATTTAGAATTAGCTTTTAAATATAAAATTATTTTATTATCAATATTTTTCCCAAGCGAAAAAGTCCATCCATATGTAAATTAATTCTTTTATTCATTCTTTAAAAAAAAATTAACATCTAAAATTATGATTTAATTTGATCAAATATACATGATTTTTTAAAAATATATCCGTACGTTTTGTGCATGTTTTGCTATCGGAGTTAAGTTTATAACCATATAGACAAGAACATTTATAGCCTCCGTCTGTATTGGTACACAGCTGTTCGCAATCGTTTTTCATATCACATTCATTTATATCTAAAAAAAACAATTACAAGTTATATTCTAACTTAACACTGCAGTATACAATCAAGCATTTTAAAAATCGAATTAGAGACAAAATACATGTATAATACATATTAATAGACCTGTGAAATATCACTTCATTTAATAAAAAAAGTACAAGACTAATAAAAATTTCTATTTCTATTTTTATTTAATTTATTTATTTATTTATTTTTTTTTTTTTTTTAAATTTTGTTACAGTATATTGGATTTCTTTGATTTAATAGCTTTGTTTTTTGCACAATCTGCTCGTGTTTTTTCTAATTTTGAGTATTTCACACCATACATTTACTTGAAATTTTCCAATTTATTTACAATTATCATTGTTACAAACTAAAAACAAAATTATTTTGTTAATTTTTCCAACAAAAATGTAAAAACTTTCTAATAAATACTGGTGCTGTTTCCTTTGATAAATATGTCAAACAACCAATAGTTTACGTTTCCTTTTTCTCACAATTTGTAATATTGGCAATGCAAAGAATGATATTTCCGTTTTAGGAAAATAACCTCAAAAGCTTTTATCTTTAAATAGAACTTTATCTTAATGATCTCTTGCCTAGCATACTGAATAATAACGCTGAAAAAAAATCTTGGTATGTTAACTTAATAGAGAGAACAAATCCTTTTTGTTCTCTTTTGTGTACCTTTCAGATCTAATGTTCCTTAACTAGTTTTGTTTAACTATTTCTCTTCAGAAAATACTGATTTGTTAAAAGGCTACTAATATTCTTCACAAAATAAAACTTCCACTATTACGCACATCAGCGGAACGTTTATCAAATTTTCTTCATATAAATTCTAATACCATATGAGATGATTTAAAGCTTCGAGATTGTTCAATGCCAAAAATCCACTTGCAGCAATTATTACTTTTCCAAGCCTTTATTACTTATAATAATCAATTATGAACATTCTTTTAATTTTATATTTACATTAAAGAAACAAAAAGTTTGTATGTTGCCTGTTTCTAAATTATTTACATTTTTTTACAAAAAATGGTGGCATGGTCTTTCAACAAGCTAATAAGAGAAGTTTCTTTCTATTTTACTTATTTTATATGATATTGTCTTACCTATACATTTATACCCATCTGTCAATGTGAACCCTGTTTCACATCCACAAAAGAAACTTCCAATCGAATTAACACATTGTTGTGTACAAATATTACTTTCAGTTTCGCATTCGTCAATATCTAGAAAACGACGAAAAATGCAATTAAAAATTAAAATAAAAAAAACTATATACATATGTTTTGTTTAAAAAACAATAGTTAGAGTAGATAAGTTTTTATAAAAAACCAAATAACGAAAGTAACAGATGTAAAAATATACCTCACAATTTTATAGATTTTCGACTAAAACCAGTAGTTACAAAAAAGTTTTGCTTTAAAAACAACTCACTTACTATTTTTTTCTAAGGATTTTTGTGCTCCGAAAAGAAAGAAAACATTCTAAAATTCATGTCAGCAAAACCTGATAAGTAACAGTAATGTTTACATTTACCGTAACAGTGGGTGGTTGATGCCAATTCGTTTTTAAACAACAGTATTATATGATTATTTTCTATTGTACCTTTTCTATTACAACTTTGTGATCTTAAACTACAATTGTTTATTTTTAAAGTATTTAATGACTTTTTAATGTAAATATATAACACAAATACCAGTTAAATTTTGATGTGTCAGATGTGCACATTTCGGAAATTCATTTCTCATCAGTGACACTAAGACCGAAAAGTTTGATAGATAAAAAAAGCATAGGCCAAATAGTTGAAAATTAATAAACTAATTAATTGTTGCAAAAAAGACATTGTGCTATTGAATAATATTGTAATTAGATAAGATTTCTTCATTTCCAATCGTCTGTGAGTTGACAGGTTACTTAGTAAATGAACTGGTTTTTACCGTCATTTTACAACAATAGGTCGTGATCCAAATGGAGCAAATATAAGACATAAATATCTTTCACATGGAAAATAGATAAAAATGTTATTGATTTTTATTAATTATTAATCTTCTATTTTTTAAATTTTTTATGATAAATGGAAACTTTGTACTTACTTTTTTAAATTAATTGAATATCAAAGAGTCTTATTGGATATATCTTAAAATCAGGTAGTATCAAATCTACGATGGCCGATAGAACCAGGCATAAACAAAGCATTTTTACTTTTTATTTTACCGCGTTATTCTTCTCTATGGTACACAGACACGACATTTTAATGATTTTTGTGTAATACATTAGACTTTTCCATGGTAAAAAAGTATAAATAGCGTTTTGTGTACCATGTTACACATTTAAGGAGTACATAAAAATGCCTATTTTTTTGCCTTTGTTTTACATCTGAAAAAGTCATGTGACATAAAAAATGCACCTATTGCTCTTTGGTATTTTAATTTAGTTATAGGTCATCGTATTAACTCGCCTGTCTCCGAGTAGTATGGAACTTATAAATCACATCTATGCTACGCTATAGAATGAACACAACTTATCTAATTTATTGACATGTGAAATATGCATGTATGTAAAAAGCAATTGCATGTGACCATAGAAAACAAGGAATAAGAAAGATTTTTAAAGATTGTTGTTCCGATGCAATTATTCCGGATTTTCAACCAACAGACATGTTGATAAAAACTATGTTCAACATCTCTGAACTACAAAGCATATATATATATATATATATATATATATATATATATATATATATATATATATATATATATATATATATATATATATATATATATATATATATATATATTGTTCCGAATGAAAAGTTTGGAGGCCTAATAAAATACGTTTGTAAATATTTCAGTTTTGCAACTCGTATTGTTTGATTTAAAGTTTCATTGTTTTACGTGATTTTCTTTTAGGTAACACATTATCACATCAGCAATTTTTTTTCACCAATTTTAGCATACATAAAATTGTTCAGTTGAGAGTTATCTCGCAAATATATATTTAATCTTAAACAATCTTCATCTTTTTATAATTTTTTAATCAATCTAAATCAATCTAAAGATAATTTATCAAAATATCGTCATTTCGTTCATCTACTATCCTTTACAAAATGCATTTACTGGCTCGGAGTAAAATAGTATTATAGCAATCGTGTACGGTACAGTAAAATAACGTTCTTGTGTACCATCAAAAAGTGTAACAGGGTACACAAAAATAGTTTTAATGCTAAACTTATGTCTGGCTGCTGTCGGCTAAATGGGCAAAATACATGAGAAATGCTGTGTTTGTGAACCACCAAAAAGTATGCAGTATATAAAAATGATAACGTTTTGTGTAAAGTTGTACACAAAAATAGCGAAAATGTCGTGTTTGTGTACCATAGAAAAGTGTAACGCTGCACACAAAAATGGTAAAAATGCTATGTTGATGCCGACTTCTATCGAACATCGTACAAATCATTTAATTTTTACAAAATAAAACCTGAACATTTGTTTTTGTCATTTTCTGTGTAACCCTTTGGGCATGAAGAACAATTAAATGATCTTCCGAAATTTGCTTCTTCTGCTGGTGTCAAGTCGGTGCAATTACGTCCATCTGAGCATGGATGTCCAGAGCAGCCGTTTACGTCATTCTCACACTGATAACCTAAAATGAAAACAAAACAAAAAAATAGTCAATAGTAAGAACTTCAAGACAAAAAAATGCATAGAACAAAATGTTGACTAGACTATAAGTTTTTGCTTTTTTTTAACTTGTGTCATTTTATACTAGTATCTTCTCGGTACTTTATTGTGTGTATTTTGGATGTTAAGAAAAGTGTATGTCATATGCAGAAAATTACCCACCTGTCCATCCTTGCTCACAAACGCATTTAGCATATTCAAATAATGTCGTTTTGGGTACTGTCTCGTTAAACATACAATAACCATGGTTACTGCAATTACCACACATTGTTACTTGAATATCCAATGGCGTCGCAGCAAGACCAGAGTTGTCAATGACTGTAATACTGAAATAATATAACAAATTATTTTGAACGATTTCCTTTTTCTCTTCATAAGATTGAATAAATCAAATTTTCAAAGCATGTACATAACACGCTGTTTTATCTACAACAATTGGCATACACATCGTCTTAAAATATTTTGAATATAAATCCAATCAATTATCTTTCATAATTAGTTGTTATATCTAGTGCCATAAAATAATGACCTAAATTAAGTGTAGTAATTACACTGGTTCGGGTTTTCTTCTCTTTATTTTATCAGTCCTCTTCCGTGATTATCTTATAATTTCCTTGTTCATGAGTGTTGTGGTCTGTATGTGTACCTGCCAGGGCGAGTTGACGCGTCCATGATCCTATGTGTGTTTCTGCTACATGTCGGCGTCTGTGTCTGATATGTGTATGTCACCACATCATATACTTTATGAATTATAAATGATAGATTGGAACTCCATAATTTGGACATATCTAGAGATCATTAAGCGTCTGTGCTTGATACACGTTATTATTATCCAGACTACTTATAAGTCAATAACATCAATGCAATGGTCCGAATTAAGTCCATTAAGGTTACATGTAAGAGGTAACGGTGATTTATTTATTAGTAGTCTAATGGCTTCGTTGAGTTGACGATTTCAACTTATGCATAAAATTGGTCAAAAGTTTAATTTTAAAATGGAAAAAAAGTTTCTTTTCCTATAAAATTTTTTATATCATCAAACTAAAAAGCACAATATAACAAATAATCAATATATTAATTTCAATAAAACGTAAATAAAAATTAGTTACCTGATATTAATAGGAGTAGTATCATTTGGTGTCCACATATAAAATGATTTTGTTTCATCAAAATTAAAATTCGTCTTAGGTCCAGAAATAACGCGGTAAGAAAAACTCCCATCATCACTTCCATGTACTTCTATTTTTGTAGGAATTCCAATCGTGGCATTTACTGATCTATCACCCCAAATAACTGGCACTTTATTTTCTAAAATTATTATTATTATTATTATTATTATTATTATTATTATTATTATTATTATTATCTTTTTTCAAGGCGTATGTCAAAAGTTTAAAGCAGTTGACAGTTCAATTGCAATAAAACAAAATATTTCAAAGTAAAAAAACGAAAGAATTTTGTGATCAGAAATATAAACATCGCTCCAGCAAACATAACCAAGAAGTCAAAAAAAGAATGAAAAGAAACAGCCAAGCAAATAAATACAAAAGAATATAAATACAGAGCTTTGACCACTGACTATAAAACTGCCCATCAACCAGAGTGTATTTACATAAATGCAGTTGTAGCATTATTAGACCGACGTAAAAGATTCTTAAATCTTAACAATTCCTTAAACACACTTTTATGAAACACTGAAAAAGAAATTATCATCAACCTATACAACATGGATCGCAACAAATAAATTCAAATGTAAAAGTTCTAAAAATGTAAAAGTTCTACAAAAATTGTACCTACCAGACGACTTTACTGTTTCTATCGCCTCTACTTTCACTCTCCCAGAATCTTTTCCTATGCCCTCGTCTTTTGTGAGAAGGTAATCATAAATACAAGTAGCTGATGAGGTTTTATTTCCACACACCGTTGTTGCTTTTACTACATCCTCTTGTTCAAAGTCTTCGATAAATATTGGTATAAAATCTCTGTCTCGATAATCATCTGGCGATTTTCCATTAAAATATTTAAAGACGGACTCGGTATTATTAATTGCCCCTAAAATATTCACAAATGATGACAATTCACTATAATTATAGTATTAAATATCAATCATCAATAGATACATTCACAACCAATCGCATTACAAATTATTTCCTATCCGTTTTCTTATCTGATATTCATTAATTTATAGTTTTGTGACTCATGTGATGTCAAAGTGTCTAAAATACTATTTAATATCCACATATGTTTTTTGCAATGTTCATTGCTATCAAAATTTAAAAAGTCGTTTTACCCAAATCAAAGTCTGAAATTATTATATTAATAATGGAGTTTTACAATTTTTTTAAAATCACAAAAGGAACAAACAGGAATTTGGTTAAGATATTGGTTGTAAATGCATAAGTCGTAAAATTTAACAGGTTTTTGTGTGATGTATCATACTTACAATGTTCGCCAAAGTTGTAGAAAATTTGTTTCTCTGTACGTGTTTGATTTTCTGTCAGTATTGTTCCATTCGGTAAAATGAAATCGTTTTTATCATCCCCATCGAAATTCCCAACCAATCCAACAGTCTGGCCTGCAAAATCTTCTGGTACAGTTGTCGAGAATGTTAACATTCGTATGCCAAGTGTTATATTGATTTGAAGACCTAAAAATTGTTTTATCGTACATTGCTAGGTAATATCACAATCTTATTTTGTTTATGTTATAATTATAGAAAATTTTTACAAATTAATAAAAAAGGAGATTTCTTTCAGTAAACCTCAAATTTATAGGTTATTGTAAAAAGTTTCTGAATATGGTTGTTTTTAGAAAACAAAGAAAATAATAAATGTATTAACCAAGTATCTCTTTTACCAAATTTAGTTTAATTTCAATTGTTGTCTTGAAAAAAATAAACGTGAAAGAGTGTGCACAACAATGCATCTTCCGTAAGAAATAAATAAATAATTTTTACATAGTTTAACAGTTTTGCCTTGTTGGACAAATGTTACTGTTAATGATTTTTATTTCTCTGTTAATCGCATATCGCTTAAAACATAAATACATTTTCGTTAGCCGAAAAATATTGGTGTACTAAAACTCTTTGAAATTACTCGTCACATACGTTAAATGCCATTCGTATTAAGCTATTGAATTTAAACTAATACATATATTTTGTTATGTATCATTAATTCAAATATATTTTAAAATATCAAGTATTTTTGAAAATTTTGAAGCACAATAAAATAATTAATGCATACTAACGCACAATACCTACCTGAAATTCCAAATACTACTACAAGAGTTTCATTGTGTCTCGACAGTTTTATATGTTCAGTAATGACAGAAAAATCGGGATTTTGGTTATAAATATTTGTATAATCATACTTGTTTGATAACACGACCAGTTCTGAAATTGATTTAACATTGGTTATGAATATATATATATATATATATATATATATATATATATATATATATATATATATATATATATATATATATATATATATATATTATATATATGTGTGTGTGTGTGTGTGTGTGTGCGTGTGTGTGTTAGTAAAAAGCTTCACCTGCTTTATTATTTTCTATTAAGAAACACATTGTTTGGAATTGATAACATAAACACAGAAGTACCGACTCGTGTTTCTATATGTCCAAGATCAGTTTATCTACTTATATTCAAATAATACAATACTTTTAAAAATAGAGTAACTTAAGTTTAAACAGAAAGAAAATTATGTACGGGACAATGATGATTATAGATCTTGTTTGCGTTGCAGAATTCGTATACATGAACCATATACTACATTTGTTACAGCATTTTATTTTATTTAGTATATGAAATGAGATATTTTATGTAAGATATTTCCAAAAATGCATGACATCATATAATGCATATTTGCATACTGTTGAAAAAAGGGTGTGGTATAAAAATAAAAAGGTTTTTATTTCGGACTTTTAAAAGCGTCGCTCAGACAAGTTTCAAAGTTTTAATATATAAACATTTTCGATATCAATACTGTTTACCTTTTTAAATAGCAATGCGAGATATGCTAGTAGCTTTATATGGAAAGTATTGTGTTGTAAATAAACAAGATAGTGTCTAATAGACAAACATTACCTAAAACATCAAAAATTAAAATTTTGATTCCGGTACATCAAAAAACTTTTTAAAAATTTACTTTCCTATTTTCTTTTTTTTTTCAAAATCTCATCTATCCGATACCGATATATATATATATATATATATATATATATATATATATATATATATATATATATATATATATATATATATATATATATATATATTGTCTTTTTCTTCGTATTACAGGTTACATTGATTTTGATAAATATTTTTTTGAGTAATAATAAAAATAAATCTTTAGTTGTATTGAAATATCTTTCAAACAATTCTTGCTTTTTTTAATAAGCTAGCACTCACTTTTTCTGTCTTCCGTTAACTCAACTTGGAATGTTGTATTTTCTTCCTTCATAGCAAAAGCAGTAAAAACAGTTGCATTGCTATATGTTCCATTCTCGTTAAGAATTCGTTCTGTTCGAGCTTGAAGCTCAAAAGTAACGTTTTCATTAATTATCTTCATAAGAACGTATTCTCCTATTCCGTTAAAAGTGTACTGTTTTCCATCTAGAGATTCAATATGAGGGTCGCCATAGAACCAACCTGGAATGAGAGTTTATCGATAACCGACAAATTAAAGTAAATGTAAGATTTAATGAAACTTAGATACATTTTTATCAAATGCAGATAAGATAAGAAACGATAAAAACTTGACTGTAAAGATCTACATAAAAGAGAAACACTAGATTCAATTTTTTAAAAATTCAGTGGTGTCGTCATTTCATTTGAGTTCTAAAAATCCTTCATTAATAACTAAATAAATTTCTTTTGTTATTTGAGGGCTCTTAATTAATCATCCTTAATTCTATACGTGGTGTGTGAAAACGGCCCATTTTACCTTACAAAAAAAAATTGTAAAATTTGAAGCAACCACTTTTGCATCAATACAGAACACATTCAATGAAAATTGAAAATCGAAGAAAGAAATTCGATACAGAAATGCAAAGAAACATTATCTAATTTTTCCCTTTTATTTTATTTTCTTGTTTAACTGTTTTATCATTTTCTTGATTTATGTTGTGTTTTTGTCTTTGATGGTTATTAAAGCTAAGTTTTTCAGTTGCGACTTCTCCTTTTTCCTTTAATAATAATTACAGACAAACACCAGCAGGATATATTACACATCAGACTAAAAAATCGTTACGACAGATCCGATCAGTGTCTCAAGTGATAAACTAACCTATGGGCCTTAACGCTCACCTGAGGATATGACAAAAATCATTTGCGCAAATATATACAATATTCTAATTTACATGCCTATACAAAAAGTTAATAGTTTTAAAGATAATTAACAATTTTATTCTTCTAATCCATCTATGACCTTGACCTTTAAACGTAAGATCTTGAATCTTATATCAGAATGATCGCCATATTAATTCCTACAATATTCTAATATATATGCCTATGCAAAAAGTTACTAGTTTTCAAGATAATTAATAATTTGAGTCTTCTTGTGCATCTATGACCTTGACCTTTGAAAGTAAGACCTTGAATCCTACATGAGAATAATTGCCATATCAATTCCTACAATATTCTAATATACATGCCTATACAAAAAGTTAATAGTTTCAAGATAATTAGCAATTTCAGTCTTTTTATGCACCTTTGACCTTGACCTTTAACTGTAAGATCTCGAATCGTATATCAGAGTGATCGCCATATCAATTCCTACAATATTCTAATATATATGTCTACGCAAAAAGGTACTAGTTTTCAAGATAATTTATAATTTGAGTCTCTTGTGCATCTATGACCTTGACCTTGAACGTAGGACCTTGAGCCATACATGAGAATGATTGCCATATCAATTCCTACAATATTCTAATATACATGCCCTTACAAAAAGTTCATAGTTGCCAAGATAATAAGCAATTACAGTCTTTTTACTCCCATATGACCTTGACCTTAAAACGTAAGATTTCGAATCTTATATCAGAATGATATCAATTCCTACAATATTCTAATATATATGCCTATGCAAAAAGTTACTAGTTTTCAAGCTAATGCAAAATTTTAGTTTTTATAAGCAAAAAATAACATTTTAGGGTCAACAACTCCTACATGCATTATCATTTAGTTACAAAACTTTGTACCTTTTTAAATTTTGACATGGGGAACATTTTAACAATGTTTTGATGTTATATATCTCTAAAAAATTTTCAGGAAAATAGCTTAAAACTGCAAAATTACAAACTAGGTCATGACCTTGAACGTTGACCTTGACCCCATTTAAAAGGTTATTTCAAGAGTCAAAAATGAAAACCCATGTCATTATCTATTCATATAGTCAAGTTATAATAATTTGAAGCCATTTTACTGAATTTTTAAAATTAAACGCAAAAACGCGTAACCTAATTTTTTACCAAATTTCACGAAATGAACAATTTATTAGCTTAAGACCCTAGAGATGCCAAATATCACATCAGATTTTTCTCCCATCATCGGTTTTGGAGAAGAAAATTTTTTAATTTTTGTTCACCCATAGGCCACCTTGACCTAGTATTGGGAGCCATGACAATGTCACGAACAAATCTAAATTGCACCTGCCCATATATGCATCTGACCAAGTTGACCATTGAAATCTACCCTGTTGTTTAAGAGGAGAAGTCGAAAATTTAAAAGCTTACAGATTGACGGATTCACGCACGCACGGAGGCACGGACGACGGGCGGTTTCGTATCGCAATAAAAAGATTGATGCCGTGATTACAGAGGTAACTGTCTTATACATGGTTGTACTTCCAACATAAATCTTTCACAATATTTTGTTTTTAAAGTATAAAGTGTATTTAATGATTTTCATGTTCGATATATTTATAGTTTTTGTCCTTCTAAATTTCGAAATGACTGATAACAGTATCCTTAAAATATCAATTTTTCAGAAACAAAGATATAACGATGGGAAATTAAAATCTTAGTTTATGGTAATGCCTGCATGTCTAGCTAACGATTGAAATAAAAAGAACTTAGGTTTATTTGAACTAAAATTTTGACCCAATAGAAAAAAATCTCCAGTCAAATTTGAAATGGACAACTATTGGTTTCTTTCATCCTGCGTTGCTTTCTGAATTCACTTAGTGGTATTATAATTTGTAATTAATTCTTAGGATTAAGATAGAAAAATAAAAAAAAATTTTTTGCTACTAGATATTGTGTCTTTAAAATAAGTGTAATGGATATTTTATAACAAAATATAAACTCATAATCTTTAATTTCTGGTTTCCTTACTTCATATCAAAAATTTAAAACATTTATACCGTTTTTTCATTTTCAGACAATTGTTTTAATTTTGATTAGTTGTTCAGGTAAACATATAATGCATCACATATAATAAAACTATTCATGACTTACGGTATTTAAAAGGAAGTTTTCCGTAACAATTACCAATTTCACGTAGAGAGTAATAAAGATTGCAAAGATTTGACCGTAAGCAACAGTATTCTTTAGGCAATGATTCCTCTTTTGCAAATGATCTAGGAGCAAATACTGGATGAAACATGTGATAGGATCCAGCTGAAGGATGAATTCTGATGTATGATCCATAAAAGTCATTGTAACAACAAGACTGAAAAGAAAATTATGACAATTGAAAACAAAAGATAAAGATTTTGCCGATGAAAAAAGGTTATATAGTTAATATTTCAAATGTTTGACATCAACACATATATATAAGATAAAATTATAGCAATGTTGTTTTATTAAAATATGCTATGACTCTTACAAACTGCGACTTTTTAACTTTTGCAAAGATTAATAAAGGACATTGTTTACAGAACATTTTTAGCCGATATAAATTGTTAGTTTTTATTTTTTACAAAAAACAAAATTTAAAAGAGATAGTTAAAATGACAATTCACATTTCATATTTCTGCTGAAAATTATGTAAAACTTGTATCAAAAATTTGTATTTCAAGATTAATTTAAAAAGATTAACTTTAATCTTTTTAACCGGTGCTTTGATATTGAATGCAACAGCCATATGTATTTAAGTTTTCAGCGAAGAGTTTGTACAGAGAAAATATCATTTTTTAAATTTAAGTTTACTTTGCTTTGAACTACTTATCAAATACAAACCCGAGTTGCCGGTAACAGTGTAGTTGCAAAGAGTGTAAAACATGAAACTCCTTTGGTGGGAGAACGCATTTTCATCCATCGCCAGTCAAATCGTATATTGCGTAATGTACAAGGACAGTTAAATCGTTCCAATGAAATCCGATTAAATGTAGTCGATTTCTCGTCTCTGTATTTGTCATACCAATTATAACACAGCTGTTTATAGTTTTTTCTATTATCGTTATCTTTTGTCAGTTTGTATACATAATAACCCTTTAATCCAACTAAAAAGAAACAAAAATGGATCGTTTCTCAAATCTCAATATATTAATAACATATTTCTTGTACATAAAGAATGAAAATGGCATCATTCAACTATTATTATTAATTTACATTCAAAAATTAAAAAAAAACTTAAATCTTTTTTATCTTATCCTTTGAATTTTAAATTGTAGTTGTTTCTTTTTGTTAGGGCTCCTTTGGTTTTACAATATACAGCCTCTTTTCCAAAGTTAATTATCATCATTAGCATATCAAAGAGTTTATTGGACAACAATAATTCGCTATAAGTCAACGATAATGTTTTATAATGGAAAAATCGACTAACATCTTTGTATTAAATAACATTTGCTTCAGATGAATGAAATAAAAGAGCAAGTAAAAAATTAGAAGGACAACTAAAACTTGCACAAAATGAATATAAGTCAAAAGGAAAATAAAAAGACGCATGCAAATAAAAAACAATCCGCTAATGTCAGCCGATTAAATACCGTAAACAATTAATTGTTAAAAATAAAATAAAATAACTACCACAAGCATAAAACAAAAAAGTTTAAAATCATTTGTACGAAATATAATTCAGTAAATGTTAATTTTGTTTTTATTTCTTACAAAATGTACAATTTACGGACAGTATTATTAAATAAATGGAAAAAGATACATTTGAAGTAGTTATAAATATGTGTCGTTCTGGGAATATTGTAAATTATTGTTCCAAGATTTAGTCGTAAAAATGACATTTGCAGCAAATCATTTAAAGTTTTACTGTTTTCTTTATAGGCAAAATACTCGGCTTCTATACATGATCACACAAGGTATGTAGTGCATATTTGAATGAACTTCTGAAAATAAGCTTTTGAATGGAAAGTTTTTGATAATTTGTATAAATATAACTCAGTTCTTTTTTAACATTTCTGATTTAGTTTCTACAAATGCAATACAACCATCCAAACTTGTTTACTATTCTTTTTGGTTAAATTTTAACGATCACAGTGATTGTTTATAACAAATTAAGAATGACTTAACAAAAGAAGCATAGGAGATATCATTTTAGTTTATGTTATCGTTGTTAAATATCAAGGAAGTCATCAAAAGATGCCAAGTGATGCATTATCGTGATAGAATATGAACTAGTAAATTTACAATATAGTAACAATTGTGAAACGAACAGTTACAGACATAAAAAAAATACGTTGACAAGATTGTGGGATTTCATTCGTGTTTTTAAAATAAAAAGGAAGCTACATTTTAAATTAACCAAAAAGTTGTATGAGCCATGAGCAGGAAGGGCCAATTTGATTTACAAAGCCATTAATATTTATAGCCTCTTTACAATGTAATTTGACATAGTTACCATTTCCCTTAAAAGTGTTGATCTCAAATGCAGCATCATTGAAGGACAAATCATTCATTTTGTAGTTAGACAAACGATATCCCATTGCAGCTTGTCTACCTTCAACACTGGTCACATTCATAGACATATAATTGAAAATAGCATAAGAGCTTATTCCGTTTGTTGCAAGTATACACTGGAAAGTCATTTCCTAAATAAAAAAAAAATGTTGACAACTGGAGCATGTGCTAGATTTGATTTGACGAATTTTGAATCTATGATGAAAACTTTTTTACAGTTCAATCTTTATATCATGTTAAAATAGGAAACAAAATTTTATCACATAAAATGTTTTTAACATAAACTACTTCAACAGGGACTTATTTTTTGTAATTGTTAAAATAAAGAAAAAATGTAAAATGATCAAAAAAGCAAAAGCATATAAAAAGAATAAGAAAATATTGTATTTATTGTTTATTTTTCGAAATTCCTGTATCAAGTAATGATAAATATACCTCCAATTGGGTTGAAGAAGAAGGTGGTAAAACTTTATCCCACGTTGTTATTAGAACCCATACTGCATTAAAATACTTAAGTTTATAGAAGTGGCTTATCTCCTCAGAAACTTCTT
Source organism: Tegillarca granosa (assembly GCA_029721355.1). Classification (NCBI taxonomy): domain Eukaryota; kingdom Metazoa; phylum Mollusca; class Bivalvia; order Arcoida; family Arcidae; genus Tegillarca; species Tegillarca granosa. The sequence continues at coordinate 15,967,021 of CM056609.1, forward strand.
TTAGTATATGCCATGTATAATCACCGATATATCTAATTTTAGTTTTGTCGTAGACATGATAATAAACGTGAGATCTTCCCTCAGGGACATAAATATCAGTCCAAAATGGTGCAATAAAATCAATACCGCCAATTTGCTTGAAATTGACAGGTGTAGGTGGGTTAAAACTTCTTTCCACTGAAAACAGAATAATTCCATTTGTTCCTATCTGTAAATACACAAGAAATTAAAACAATGACATTTTCCAAAATAATTAATATTTGTTTTTTCATTAGGAATGTGGTTTAAAATCTTCATTTATGAAATAAACGTTTTATGAAATTTGTGATGCAATACTATTTTTTCAGGATAAAAATAGGTTAATTGATTTTATTTTTTTTAATCTTTTTAGTTTATGTTTTATATCTGTCAAATTTTTCGGAATAATTTTCCAAAATGTGCACATATGGCACTAAAATTTAACGGGTATTTTTGTTATATACATTATTTGCCTTCTATAGTTCTTATAGTCCAATTAGGAAACTCAGCATACATCTTAAACATACTTTTAAATGATCGAAAAATCTGTTTTCTGTTGGAAAGCCCAATGGTATTAAAACTATTGGTGATAATGTATCATCTCCGAATATCATACTATCACCTTCATAAGCTCCAAATCTAAAGGAATCTTTAAATAAACAAGAAAAATGTAAGAAATATTTTGATATTTATTTGATAAAATTAAACCAATTAAGAAAGATATATAAAGGTGTAGCCTTGCCTCAACCACTTTTTAACACTATGAGATAAAAACAATAAAGTAAACAGTAATTAGAATAAAGATAAGCATTCAAATTTCAGATATAGTTTAACTGAAATGATAAAATGTATCGAACTGTGATGTTTCTTAAACCAATCCGATTACTATCTATTGATCATCGACTAATCCTTCATTTTTTCAAAATTGATTTTTCAATTAGAGGACGGTCGTTACTACCAAAGATTACCATTAAACACAAAATTAGTGTAGAAAGGTTATAAATCAACATCCTCTATAATTATGCAGGTATGCACTACCGTAGTTAGACCCTCATAAAATATAAGATCAGTCCGAAGCGACGAAGGTTCTCGCTATCTAAGGGTGTCCTAGGGGGCATGTTCCCACTGTTTTTCAAAATAAATAATGCATCCTGAGATCATTTCAGTTTATGATTTCTCATTATAAATGCGAATTTTAGTTTTTGTTTGTTGTCCAACTGTGAGACGGTTGATTTAACATGACCCAACTAGACGCACTAGATGAACACCTTTATTGAATCATCAAAACACCCATAGCAGCATAACAACTTGTATGATGCAGTGATCCGACCAGTGACATACAAATTATTATATCCATTAGTGATCATATGTCCTTGTTCAAATTTTTTCTGACCCTAACACATATAATGTCTGGTGGCTATGTGTAGTTTGAGAACACTTTCTACATGAAAAAAACCGCGGGATTTTCCGATACGAACTAATGTCAGTAGTGGTGTCGCCTTTTTTTGCTTCTAGGTGAAAATATTACCGAAACTGTTTAACGTTACTACGCGACCTCTCAAAATTCACATTGAAATATTTTTGAAGACAAATCATTCAATCATTTACGTAACCTATTGGTCAATAATTATCTACAGTTTAACTAATATTTTCAGTCAAAATTGATATCTTGCAATACCTCTTCCGACACCAGTTGGTATAGTAAAATCCCGTTTTTTGATAATGAAATTTTTGTGACTCTTCACACAGCCGCCAAACACAAGGCGTGTTCAGATCAGAACAAATTTGGACTAGATGTGACCGGACCCTTTATCATTGAAAAATAAAAAGGTGCGACAAAAATATCTTAATGGCATTAACTGATATATTGCATTGGTCGAATGTTATTAGAATGGGTTTTGTTAAATCAAATCTACATAGTGTGATCAGATCATTATTTTACAATTTCTCTCTTAAAAGACTTTATAAGAAAAGTTGTAATCAAAGAATAGTAATAAGAAAAAAGAAAGTAAACTTGTCAGCGCTATTATTTTTATAATATGAAAAAAAGGAGTAAAAGATTATAAAAGTAAGGTAATTGTAAATCATAATGATTATAATCTAATTCACTCGAAATCTTTATTGACATAATTTTTACATTGCATCATTATGAACTTATTATGAATAACTAACACGTAGTAACATTATTGGTGATTGTTTCACCGTGACAATTGCATCGGTTGTCTCAAACGAAGCTACGGTAATGGAATATAAAAAGAGAATTATCATAATATTGTTAAGTATGAAATCATTATATCCAAACTTTTACAGGATATATTTGATTTATCATAGTTCCATGTTCCTTTCATTCACAAATATGAGTTTGCATTTGACGGATGAAGCAAGCTAAACAGGATGCGCCTTTTCTTGCAGCACACCTGGCCTAACTTCCTTGATGGAAGTTCACATGTACACGTATAACTAAATTTGTCAGTTTCGAAAGTTGAAACTTTATTTTTCGGGATTGTGATTTTAACATAGACTTAAAAGCTTGAGTATTATTTGTTTGAAATAAATTTGCCAAAATACAACTATAAGAAATGTAAAAAGTTATAATTTTAAAAAATTATATTTGAAATGAGATAAGGAAGATAATTGTTTTTATAAAGTTATTTATAGATTATTTTTTTCGTATATCAGCTTTGGTTTTGTAGAAAAAAAAATCAAAACTAAATATTGTCTGTAAACAACACTTAACAAAGGTTTAAGTTTTTAATTGATTTCTTTATAAACTTTGATAACTAAGAAAATAGGTACAAACAAGTACTAAGACTAAAGCCTTGAAAGAGAAGCAAGAATATAAAAAGTCATATATTTATTATTTCAAAAAAATAAATGTTTTACTTGGATCTTGATCAAAGAAATTTGCAACTCAACAATATTAATTTTTTTTAAAAAAAAAAAAAAAAAAAAAAAAAAAAAAAAAAGCTTACAATTAATTTAATGTTTACCATATCTTTAAGGATTATATTAATCAGAGAAAATTGCACATAAATCTAGAAATATTTTTTAATTGATTTTTATCATGGTTTATTTATATGACGGTTATTTACCTCCTGGTGTTCTTGGTTGTGAATCATTTGTTTGAACTCCTGGATGAACTAAAATATCAAAATATAAGATGTTACTTTAAAGTTGATTTTCTCTAAAAATATCTATCTCAGTTTTCTGAGCATATTAACGATTATTCGATCTTGTGCTTAACCGTCAGTGTGCAAAAATGATTGTTTGCAAAAAAATTAAATTACATGTGTATTATAAAGAATCTTGATAAGGATTTGTAATCTGCGTCTAGATTAGAGTTTGATTAAAATTCTAAATTTTATCTTACAGTTTGAATGATTTGTTTTTCTAAAAAGGTTCTAATAGAAAATTCTGATAGAAAAATGTACATCTCAAGACAATAATCTTAATTATTTGATCAAAATGTTAGGGTACCATCAATTTTTTAAAGAAACTAACATCTAAACTCGGGTCAACACAAACACATATATCACAAATATCTTTATTTAATTTTAGTCACAGAATCTTGATGTATATTCTAAAGCTGAACTTTTATCATTTTAAACATTGTTTTATGTATAACTTGTTAAATTTAGATGACAAGTAGATAAACACTTTAATCAAGCAATGTAAAGTCAAATCTCGAACATATAGCAACTATACAGTTACAGTGAAATAAATTATATTTTATAAGAATGCGTCTTATAACTTGTTAAAGGCTAAAGGCAACAGTTCCATACGTAAGACGTCATCATTACTGACTGAAAAAACATTCCCATAATTAAGACAAATTGAGAAGTTCTTTTCCATTGTTTTATGTCTAATTAACGAAATCAGCTTTAATTTGCTCTTTCAAATGTAATTTGTTGACATTAATATTTTGATATATATGTTTTCGAAAGGATGCAGGGTCAAATATTTAGTATTTAAAATAAACGTTAAATTATACTTTTGCTCATATGTTACCATTATATATATATATATATATATATATGTATTCTCATGACCCATGGATAGTTTAGTTTGTGCAAAGTTTTTTCTTTATATCTTTGTATATAACCTTGTGTATTTATTTATTCATTAAGTCATGTGTTAAAATGTTTTTAAAAAGATTACTTTTAACTATCATATAAGCCAAAGTGTTAAACGTTAATGCATCATCATTACCGGTTGATATATTATGACACGCTTCCAAGAAATCAGGGCAGCAATTTTGCTGATCAACACAGGTATCATTACAAGAACACTCAGTGCCATTGAAACTTGCAATACAATAACCACTGGAGATGCCATCTGTACAACAGGCGTATGATGTCCCACAACCTAAAAGCAGAAGTAGAATAATATTTCAGATAAAAAATTAGTGTATATGCTTTTCTGAAATGCCTTGACGCTTGAAACATGTTTTTTCTTTGATATTTTTTTTTTCTGAAAACTTTAACAAAAATCATTAAAGAATATCAGCTTCGGATGGTTGGAAAAAGACTCTTTTACCATAAGTGGAACATTTCTTAAAGTTTATTGTACTTATTATTATAGTATTCTTATTATAAGACATTTTTAATTTGTTATTTTATTCTGTTGGTATATATATTGCATGTACGACAAAAAATATCCAAATGTATTCTATCAGTTATATCACATGTTCCAAACAAGAAAATATAATTCAAATTGTGAAGCAAATATCCCAATTCTTCGTGAAAGTAAAAAAAATTAAACGCATTAATACCAGGAAAAGAAATTATAAACGACAACGCTAAAAAAAAATAAAATGCCCTTAAACAACAACTGAAAACAAACTATCTCGAACAAAACACTAAGTGGTGTTTTGACAAGATTTTAAAATTTCCAGTCGTCTTAATTTATGTTTAATAACATTAATATGTTCTAGATTTAGTTGGGTTTTTTTACATTATGCAAAGCATTCCTTTGCCAGATTTGTATTCACATAATTTTTAAACTTTGATTCATTAATTGTAACTAAGATTCTAATCTAGCTTTTCTTTGAATATCTAAACATAAGTTAGAATTTTAAAAAAAACTAATAAAAGTTTATTTGTTCGGATTCCTTAATTTATGCAAAAAAAACTTGAGCAGCACTGGAGATTTGAATAATAATAGACTTTATAGATATTAATCATTTTTTCCTTTTAAAACTTACTCTTTAAAAAACTATATACACGCTGATAAATAACGTGCAATAATTAGAGAATAGTTTAGTTTAAGAAATCCTTCTTAATCTGTTCAAGCAGACAAATAAATACTGGGTTAATTGTTGAACAAGACCGCATTTGCAAGGTTAAATGCGAGATCTCAATTGATTAAATATGGTTTTCAGTCAATCAGAAGGGAAAGACTATTATCATTGAAGACTGTATATAATTCTTTAAAAGAAAGCATTACATCATTGTATTTATACAATATTTATATTTGTACATCTGACATGTCAGTGTTTGTGTACATTTAATACAAAATTCAAAACAATTATCGTTAATGAAAGTTTTCAAAAAAAGTAATAAAATTATAAATACAGATGCAGAACTATCCGTTTTACAATATTAAAACTTAAATACTCGAAGTTTTATAGAACAATTTTGCATTTAAAAACACATGATTCTTCTTGCTTAAAGAATTGATAAACTTTAGATTATAACAGTTTGTAATTTCAAAACCATAAAAATCTTTAACTTAGAACATCGCAATGAAAATCATTATAATTTTTTAAGTCTATATCAAAGAGGAAACGTTGTCAATATGATATACTAACCAATGATATTACGATAATAGTATAGATTGCCTGATAAAGTAAAAATTAATATCAGCACTAGATAGAGCTGTCATTTTTAACATTCTATAACATAATTTTTTATCCCTAAAATGTAAGAGACAACAATTATCTAGTTAACTTTGTCTATTATTTTTGTTTTACTGATTGGTTGACTAATATTGCACACTTAACAAGCATGTCTTTGACATAAAAGTATGACGCAATAACGGCGGTTATCGACATGGTACAGAAGTATATTAAAAGACATTTTTTAAATTTCAATATACTTTGCCTTTTATATGGTCCTTTTACTTTTACGAAAGATCTCTTTGACAGACTTAATATATATATTTTTTTTTACCTGAAAAGCAGTCAGAAATGTCTATGTTAAATCTCTTTGCCAGTATTCCTGTATTTGGATCAAAGGGCGAATATAAGTCAGAGAAGTCGCACTGAAAATAAGTTTTTCTAACCTCATAATGACACTCCACAAGAATTGAATTTAATATCCTGTAAAATAATAATAATAACAATAATAATAATAAAAAACAAATAATTGTTATCATACATTTATAATCTCTCAATTGCTTTATTTTTTAAGTATTAGGTATATACAACATAATTCTACTTTATTTGACCGAATACATGTACTTTATCAATGGGCCTAACTTAAAAACCTTTAACTAAATAGAAGATTTTTATTAAGATCAAAATTTATTCAAAATTCTAGTTGTAAATTTCCTGATTAATTTTTTTTCAGAACTTTGCTTTATTTAGTAACTTACTGGCATATTTTGGACTGGTTTTTTAAAATCCGTCCATGTAAAATGGTAGGCGTCCTTCTACATACCCCTAGTAAATATGCCAATTTAGCCTCTTCATCCTCGCAAAATGTTTTGTCAATTGATGTAGAAACTATATAATATAATCGTGGAAAATGATAACTTTCAACTGAGAAGTTAGAGAAGAATGGTTTATTTCATTTAAGTTTAATTAATTAAACATATGTCATAACTTATACTAACGTTCATGGTTATTATTGTTTAAAATGTATCAATATAACAGATAGCCAAACCAAAAACCTTTGAAGGATCACAAAACAGTTCATTATGTTAGAAAATAATTATAAATTAGCAAACTGTAAGATAAAATAAAAAAATGAAAAATAAGCAACGACCAAGAGCATGAAAAAATAATAGAATTTTTATTGCCAGGCATGTGTAAGCTGGTTTTAAAAGGTTATCTTAATTTTTAAGTAATTGTAATTATATAATTTTAAGGTATATATTTTTTATATTTTGTCTTGTATTATTGGATCAGTAGTAACCCTTATATGTACTTTATTTTTTTTGAAAAACTTTAATATATTTCACAAACCATTGCAGCTATGTATAATGTCGTATATTTTCGTTGACTGAATTACATGGTGAATAAGAAAATCATGCAAATTTTGGTCAGCACAAGGTTTAAAAGGCTTAGTCCACCCAAATCCATTTTTCATACATTGCAGTATCTGCATATAAAAGCTGAAAACGCAAAAACAATCATTGATTACTTCGCCAGATTGAAATTACTTATATCTTTCTTTATAGTTGAAATGTGTTCATTTTTGAAAAACAGAAATAAAAAGAATTTTGGATCTATTATATCTTAAAAGCTGATCAAAAATTCGTTTTTTCTGTGATGTCTGTAAGTTTTCTGAAATTTCAAAATATAAAACAAGTAAACCTTCAGAAGAAAAAATACCTGCAACCGTCTGAAGAATTTGCTAAACCCGATCTATTAAACCAAATGTGGAAATCTTCAAAACAAAGTGTTGCTCTTGAATACAAAGCATTTCTTGCCATAGAGGGTGCTGCAGTGCATATTTTAACAGATTCTGAAAAGTAAAACAAACGTTTATATAGCTATCACGCTATAAATTGAACACACATTAATCAACAACAATTACACTTGGATTAATAAACATTACTTCAACACCTATTTTAGAAGTCTTTCATTTAACAATTATTAATTCAAGTATTTCAGATTTAAAAATGCAAATAAATTCTTGTATTACAAAACTCTATTTTGTTATTAATAAAAGTTTACTTTGCAAAATCTAGGGAATATATCGACAAAATGTATTATTTTACTTTGCCAAATATATTTAATAATGATATTTTTATGATCAATTTATTATTTATATTATGTGTAAGAAAATGAATTACTGCAGGTAATTAACAGATTTCATAATGAAACTTTTAAATCAATAACAAACCTTCTTTACAAACACTGATATTGATGTTCCACGTTTGATAAAACCAGTCGGAATTTTCAAGGAGAGCATGTTTCCGTTGAATGTGATTACAGCTTATAAGACTCGATGCCCAATACCAGTTGTAGCAGTTATGTGCTTTGTTGTCTAAATATCTAGACAAAATTAAAAGTGTGCTTGAACAAGCCCAAACTTAATTGCATATTATATTGAATGAGAAATTAAAAACAAATACTAGTGGTAGCCAAGCTACACAAGATTTCTCTCTTGTACAAAAACTGTAAAGCATTGTATTCATGTATTCATTAAACAAATAAAGGTAAGTCTTTCAGTATTATGTAAACTTTTTTATTGATAAAAAAGTTCAACTTTTCCTTCCATATTAAAACTTATTATATTACCATAGAATTTAATCTTTACATTAGCTGTTTAATATTAAGATAAAAGTGTTAGACGCCAAAACATATAAGCTCTATATTTTCAAACATCTTCATTGAACCATCAAAGAATTTATCTGAAATATTTTGTCAGTAGTTTTAAGGAACAACAATTGTCAACACTTAGTAAGCACATCAAATAGCGCAAAATAAAAAAGTAGACATTAATAAGGAGTTCTACAATTTTCAAGTTAGGAGAATGAATAAACTGTTTTACTTTTTAATATTAGGTAAAAACAATGGTAATTCAAACCCGAAACAATGGATTTGCGGATACGTTACGACACGCTAAAGTGGAAAGCGTTTTATTGGTAATCAATCTAGATTTTAGCATTTTAGCTAGACTTTTAGCTTTAGAAAATGTAAAATATAAAAAAGAGTTCAAAGCAAATGGATTATATGGACTATAATAGCAGATTATGCCACAATAAATATCGATCAGAACTATATCATTTCCAATTTGATTTGATGCAACCAATGAGTTAATCAACATGAGTAGTATTCAATGTAACCATTATATTCTGAAATTGACATTTCATAATCACAAAATCAATTTAATTTAATATATTAGGTTTTCAAGTAAAAGAAGCGGAAATCATGTCAAATGTGAAATAAGGATACTATGCGTCAATCAAATACGGCAATGGAAATTTGCTGTTGTAAAGTTCATGATTTATTTTATATGAAACTATTTTTTTCTATGGCTTGTTTTAAATTTGCTTATACGCACCCGCAAGTAAAAAATTCGTTTTCCCTCGGTTTTGTACATTCGCGATTGACCCCAACTTGGAAAAGCGTTCTTTCGTCACTGCAGAAGTCTGATAGTGAACTCGCCATAGATACTGAAAGATGCAAAACGTTTTAAAAGCAAAACAAACCGTAATTACATACCACACTTCAAAAGTGATAACTTATTTAGTGCACCACTTGATTAATTCATGATAAAAAACATTAACATTAATATAGAATATATATCTAATATAGATTAATGTAGACGCCCAAAATTATTATTCTAAAATTTCAGTGTCAGAGGTGTATGAATTTATTTGTTATTTTGTCTATCTTCACCCAGTAATCGGTTGATGACGTTTCCTGTTCAAATTACAAATTAAAATCTTGCTTTACTTTTAGGGGATATTTTTAAAGTTAAACAAAATTTAGATCTAAGTTTCATAATTATCCTTCACTTAAATTTTGCTACACTTAAATGTAGTAAATTTTACATTTAAACAATCATTTTAGGTACAACAAATAAACATTTTAATAAAACTAAACACAGATTTTAGGAGCATCAAGCGTTCTTCAAAATGTTACCTGATTATTTGACTAAAAATAAAATAAAAGAATTGCAATTTTATACTTGTCAAATATCACTCAAGCCAAATTAAATTGTTTAGGAAAAATTCAAACCTTTGGTAATTAAATATGATATTTATCCAGTATCTCTACCGAGTTAAATATGATGAAAAATGAAAATGCCGTTTTTAAATAAACGTTGAATGTTCTTCGCAAAAGAAATTGAGGTCAAGATTATCATGCAATTTCAAAATCATATGTTTTTCTATGTATTCTTAATCATTCTCAAACAAAAAACGAATCTTTTCAATGATATATAATTTTAACATCAGCTGAAATAATCTGTATTCAAAATGTTAGAAAATTTAATATTTTTGCTTACTTATGTGTGTGTGTGTGTGTGTGTGTGTGTGTGTGTGTGTGTGTGATAAAAACATAAGTTGCATATCACATATTATTGACATTCTTAAGATATCATCTTACCGTTACATCTACTTGTGTTAAATCTGTATAAAGAATTGTGATTCTGTCTGATGTAATCTGATAATAGACTCTCTAATTGCTCAAGTGGGCATCTGCTTTGGGTTTGCACACACTTTAAGTAATAGGAATATGTTCTACAAAACAGAATTATACTAATAAGTCTCTGAAATAACTTTTAATATTTCAAGCACAATTTTTTTATTTTATGCTAGGGATATTGGTGTTTATTTTGTGAAAAAGAGGGTTGTTGGTCGTCATGAAAATAAACGAGACGTATGGGCCTTAACGCTCACTCGAGGAAATGTCCAAAAAAATTGCAAAGAATTTAATTACAAAAACTTTTAAAATTCTCAAATTTGGATATGTCACAATAATTAATCAGAAATATATAGTCACATTTCATTTATAAATAGCTAATATGCATGATTTAACAATAGTACAATGAATAATTTCCTAATCATTAAGTATTCAGTATACTTATGCAGCCATGATGTTGACCTTTAAACATATGACCTTGAACCGTATATCAAAATGGTCGTTATATCAATACCTACAATATTCTAATAAACATGCTTGTACAAAAATTTAATGGTTTTCAAGATAAGTCACAATTTCAGTCTTCTTATGCAGCTCTGACGTTGACCTTTCAATATATGACTTTGAAACATATATCAAAATGATTTTCATATCAATACCTACAATATCCTTATATACATATTTGTACAAAAAGTTAATAGTTTTCAAGATTATTCAACATTTCAATCTCCTCCTACAGCTTACATGGATTATCATATAGATACAAAACTTGGTACCTTGTTTAATTTTGTCATGTTGACTTTAACACAGTTTTGGATTCATATATATCTTTATATTTGCAAGAAAATTGTCTTAAACTGCACAAAATTACATATTAGGACATGACCTTGATTCGTTACCTTGATCCCACTATAAAGGCCATTTCAAGAAAAAGTCAAAACTAAACACCCCATGTCATTATCTGTTCAAATTGTCAAGTTATGACAATTGGAGGCCATTTTACGAATTTTTAAAATTAAACGCAAATTTTCGACCAAATTTCACGAAATGAAAAACTTTAGGCTTAATACCCTCAGATTTTTCCTCCCTTCATTGGTTTAAAAGGAGAAGATTTTTTGAGAATTTTGGACGCCGCGCCATGCCATAAGTTCACATGACCTTTCAATCAAGAAATTTTTGTCCTTTAAATAAAAGTTGTATTACATAAAATAAATGTGAGAATTATTTTATGTATTGTTGTATTTATAAAATTACTCGACGCTTTTACCGATTCATCCTACAGCTTATACAAACCAATTGACGCATAATGCCTGCTTGTAACAGCAACATACTTAGGTATGTATAAATACTTTCGTTTTTATATAGTTCAACTTCCAAAAAAAGCTGAAACAGCATACTTATAACATTGATAAGATAGATACTTAGAACCATAATATTAATGAACACCAACTTAATGAAGTATAACCATAAATATTAGTTTTTGGTTTTTTTTTTTTGTTTTTGTTTTTTTTTTTTGTTTTGTTTTTTTTTTTTTTTTGCTACGCAAATTGTTGTTGTAGTTACATTTGACATAAAAACCAATTTGTATTTATTAATAGAGCGTTCACGGTTTACCTGAATTTCAATCTGCACATATGGCACATAAAAAATTAACAGGTACCTTTGTTATATACAGAACCAAGTTCGTCTCATTGTATTGGTTCACCTGAACAAGAACTTAGCGAGATAACAAAAAAAGAGATATAAATAATCAAGTTAAAAACAAAGACGTAAAGATAAAACATCATTGCCGATGTAATTTAAGTAAAAATATTTTATTTTCAAACCCTTAAACTTTTAGGCTTTAGTTTTCTCTTTCGATTTTTTTTCATCAACTCGAGTTTATGTTGATGTGTGCCCTAGAGTTATACTACACCTATACATTAACATGAAATTAAAATTAAGTTTAGCTTAAAAGTAAAGGGAATGAAAAATACCTGTCCAAAAAATAAATGTTAAACTGATTAAAAGGTTATTAACAAAAAATTATTTGTTAAAACCTAATCTGGATGTGAAAGGCCTGTATTCAAGAGTTGCGCTGTATATATATATATATATATATATATATATATATATATATATATATATATATATATATATATATATCAGAATTATAAATCTGATAATATGTATTTATCAGAAGTGTTTTGGTTACTAAGCTAAATAATAGCTCAAACGAACTTGCTGCTCAAAGTCGGAACAACGTAATCCATACCTGCATACATCGTCTTCATTCATTGTTTCTGTTTTGTTGAAGTTGGATATAAGATATTTGCAATCATCTTTGTCGATATAACTCCATATGTCACTAGTACATACTAAAAAAAAATTTTAAAATAGTTTTTATGAATAAAATGGACTTTTTAACTAAAAAGTTTAAAACTACGGGCTAGCATTTTGTCCATAATTCGAAAAGTACTAAAATTTTGTCTAGTCGAAAACAAATACAAATTTGTTTAGAAGCTTTTATGATGTGTCAACTATATTGACCTTTTGTGCAAAAGTATAATCATAATAATTGTTTACAAATTTACTTTATAAGTGCACATTTAAAATCAGATACAGATTTTTTATCATTATTGTATAAATTTCAAGCATTTCAGTAATAAGTTACCGAATAACTTAATAGTTTCAAGATTTTTAAGAATTTTTTTCTTTTTTGGTTTCTCCAATCACCATTTATATTCGTCGGATTTTCGGGCTATAAAGTGAACTTCCCTACTGTGTAGATGGATCAGTATGCAATACAGGTAATTTTACAATATGTGCATAAATAGCAATTCCTTATCATTATTACTCTTTTGTTATGTGATTTCTGTATAAATTTAAATCTTTACAATTTTTGTTATTTTAATCTATAATTAAAATGAATGATTTATGAAACAAATAAGGATAATGAATACAATGGATGAAGGTAAATTGTAATTATGTTGTCCGTCTATACGTCATTACTTAAACTTTGTTTTCTCTATTTATAATAGTTTTTCAATGATTTTGCTAAATGTTTTCTTTGAAATATTTGATTTTTTTAACGCTACATCTTCAAGACAAAATATGCTGACCTGTATATCGGTAAAATGCATGTTCATATGCATGTATGCTCTTCTTGTTGAGAGTTGCAGTTATTCCTCGTTAATTTATTAGCTGTGCTATGAGATGTTATAACATTTTTGTTAACGGATTGACTTTAAAATATATTCACCTGTTAATGGCAAGATGTAGATCGTGTAGCCCATTGTAATTCAGTGTGCAAAAACGATACATTATCAAAGCAGTAAAGTAGTTTTATGTGTGAGATTTATTTATTTAGTTTTTAGTAAGATGTTTGTTAATTTATTGTTACAAGTTTATACGGTATTTTACTTTTCTGACAAAAGATTAAATGTTTACATTCTATGCAGTTTGTAGTCTATATCAATTGCTGGAATCAGAATGTCTCTTTTTAAATATTGAATTGGTAAACAGAATATAATTTTTCTATTTTTCATAAATTCACGTCAAGTACCTTTGACAAGGGTCTGAAATTTTTGTACAGGAAAATTTTCAAATACACGCGAAAACAAAAAATCCAATTAATTCTATGTATCAAATATTTCATTCTATCATTACATGAATATCAAAAAATTCTTAAATACGTTCCATGTTTGTATCATTTTCTGGATGTTTTTTTCTCTAATGATTTTATTTTAGCAATAATAATAATAATAAAAATGATAATCTAAGTCATGTATTCTAGTCTTTCCCCGCTTAGAACAATATCCATTCATTCTGTGCACAATTATCAGTAAATTTATAATTAAAAATTTGAGTAATTTGATAAAAAAAAAACAACAAAAAATAAAAAAAATTACATAGAAAATAATGTTGCTATAACGATTGCAACCGGTGGCCTTTAAACTGTAAAATAAAATTCTAGTGTCTTTTGCCCGCTACTTTTCAATAGTATAAATAAAGGTAGGGGTTTTTTGCAATTGCTTTTACTGATTAGTTAAATATCAGTTTAATTGACTTAGTGGTATGCGGTGTTTATCTACAACATTGTCGGCAATAGTAGAAAAAGAAAACACCTTTATAAATACAAGCACAAAACTCGCGCACGGCGTGGTCTTGAATTTAAACCTTGAGATCAATAAGACGAATGTCTCGCGAATATCTATAAACGTGAGGTAAAACATTTTTCTAATCAACGATCTTACGAATTAAGCTATTCTTGTATTAACAGATTTATAAGATTTGCATTAAAAGAAATTATCTGCAAAGATAATAATATTATATTCCTTACACTGGAGAATTTTTTAGTTGTTATTCAAGAATACCTATAAAAATATATAATCCAGATTGTCATGAACTATACATAGACTTTAGTAATAATGGATCTATTAATTGTAAATCACTTACATTTTCAATAATTTAGTAGAATGTAAATTTCACAGATCTGTCATTTATTAATTATATAATTTTAAATGAATTCCAAACATTGGCACGAAAGAAAGTAATCTTTATTTTTTCTAAAAAAAGATTTACTTCAAACTTGAGAACTAATAATATGTACATGTCTTCAATATTTACTAGGTGTACTTGATTACGGAGTCATTATTCGTAAGCAATGATTTGTAGTATCGGAAAATGTCCTTTTATGCTTATAAATCTCTTTTGCAGCGTTATTTCAGCATTCACATATGTGATATGTTTTGGTCAAACTTGATGATCTGCATTTATATTTTAAAAATAAAGGGCAAAATTAACTGCTGACTTTAGTAGAGTAAATTTGCCGTGTATTTAATCTGGCCAGGTCTTGTATGGTGTGGGAATTGGACCACAATACCTGGAGTTTCAACATACACTTACAATTTTGTAAGTTGAAGGACCCGCGGTTCTAGAGGGATATAAACCTAGAAAGAATCGCTGTGATCAAAAAGTTTGCGTTAACACCAAATCGATACCTGAATCACTGCCCCATTACCTATAACTTTGTGAAAATATAAAATGGATTTCCCTTAAGTTTTTACTAAAACAGAATAAACAAAAACCTTTATTTATTTAATTATTTATTTTGATACTATGTATTTAACTTAACCATTTTTATAATTTAATTTAATTTTTTTGTAATTTTGCAAAACATATACATTGACTATTCTTAATTAGAGTTTGTAGAAACTTTTGTTTTGTTTATTTATGCTAGCAAATGGTTTATATGTATTTTTAAAACAGTGTAAACATCATCTTAAAATAACATTTTCATAGTTTACTATAGCTTACAGGTGGTATAATAGATCTTAAATTAGAACACTTACTAATGTGCAATCTCGAATGAAAAAGAGTACATCTTTCGGCATCTAAAAACTTTGCTAAACGGTGTTTTTCTATTTTGTAAAATTTTTGCTTCTTTTTTCTAGGCTTATTTTAAAATACATTTTTTGAATATTGTTCGATTCTAAAAAAAACGACACCCGAGATATTTCTCCGCCAAAAATAACATATTCGGCTACCTTTTAGTTTTTGGCACGAAAATGAGAAACACTTTTAAACTGTGACTAAAGATTAAAATTATTCTTGCCTACTTAAGGAGAATGAAATAATAAATGATATGGTTCGCCGTAGCACAAAATTTAAACTTAAAGGGTACCTGTAACCAAAAATTTTTTTATCACAATTGTTTTATATATCATTTAAATATAACAATATTGAAACCCGCATCAAAATTGGTGACAAAATAAACAAGTTACAGCCGTTTGAAATCAACATTTTTTAACTTTCTCTTCATCGCAAAGTGAAACGCCTCGTTTTGAGTTATAAATGTGTGACGTCATTGCAGTATTAGAAGTAGTATCTAACATAATAGACAGTGGTAACAATGATGATATATCGACGTATGTAGAGGAAAGTAACGACTTTGACATGTACCTTATATTACGTCAAATAGTTCGTTATTATTTGCGGAAGCAGTGGACAATCTTATAAGTGATGAATTTGGAGTATAGCCGCATTTATTCGAACCAGAAACGGACGAATCTGATGAACATATTTATTTGAGTCCCGACTTACTCGACTGCAGTTGGTTGCATAGCTGTTGAAAAATACGTGACGAGTGTTAATTGTCAATAACACCAAAACTTGATTATATCTGTGACTTTTTTTTAAAAAAATAAATAAATAAATAAATAAATCATTTTATTAAATCGGACTGGACAGACTCGAGAATTACGATAAGTTGCATAGCTATAACAAAAAATACGCGATTAGTTTCAACTTTTCAAATACAAGAAAAATTAATTTTATCATCGACAATTTAAAATGAATTTACGTATCAAGTCAGACTGGACAGACTACCAGGTGAATATTATGGAACTTACTGTGGTGTCATGTACTGATTTTGAATTTCTATGAAAATAATGCATGCAAGTTGTCATGTGCTGATTTTGAATGCATTTTTAATAGAAATTCTAAATATATAAATGTTTAAAATGAAATGACACGTATTTTGGAATGAGACCACATTTATAAAAAACAAGATAATAATAATAATAATAATAACAATAATAATAATTTTATGGATTTGTATAAATGGAATAAAGAATTTTAAAAAATCACAGCTAAATGTATGCCCAAGGAAAAGTGAAAACTAAAATCTTATAAAATCAAATGCTGTAAGTAGATCAATATAGTTGTTTTAAATAGACTACTCTGGTCGTTAATTTTTAATTTTGCCTAAAATTTATATTTTATAATAATAATAATAATGATGATTATTATTATAATTATTATTATTATTATTATTATTATTATTATTATTATTATTATAGACATGAAAACTTAGGAGAAATTTCTTTTTCTTACTTTTTGAAATTTAAAAATGAAATATCCATTTATCCCCAAGTGAAATCTTTATACAGTATATGACAACTAACGTTTACCAAATAAAATTATTTTACTTTACTCGAATTGTAAATATATTATTGTATACTACAGGTCGTAAGATAACTTTATCAACCCGTAAATCAAATTTGCAAATTATCAGTTACATCCTGTTAATTACATGTGTGGGTCTAAAACTAAGGAATATATCTAATAAACAAAAGGATTAATAATAATCTTAATTATCAGTACATGTCAAACGGATGTTTATTCCACTTCATTAATTAGTTTTCCCGTAAAATAATCATAGAAAGTTAAACTACGAGTTCATATTTGACTTATTTCCGTAGTTGGTAAATCATATTCTGTTGAGGTATGTTACTGGTATGACGTCACAACACGGGAGCCTTGATATCGACCTTTTTGATTTGGATTTCTAGAGATGTATTAGAAAAATCACCGAAATCTACCATATTATGGAATGGAATTTTATGGAATTTTCGCTACAGCCATATTTAAGTACGACGAATAAAATATGTAAAAACTGAAAATCGTTACAGGTACCCTTTAAGACGAACTATGATTTTAGTTTGTTGAGGAAACCGAACCTTCTGAAAAAACTCAACAAACTAATCGGTACTTTCTAACACCAGGAACTGTTTAGTATGAAATTTCTTAGCGCGTTAGGTTTACTCTTATTATCAATTGATAGAAATATAATTCTTTTGTTTATTTTGTATCTTTACATTGATAATTTAATGTAAATACAAATAACCCAAGATAAATTTAAACACAAGTTTATGATTACAAAACAACACTTGTCCAGATAATGTAATAAACCTCTTAAATAATTAATAAACGCTATGTTATATCAAATATGTGTTGTTCATAAACAAAGTTGTTAAATGTTCATTTATTATACAACAAAATTTTCAGTCACCTTAATTTTTTAATATTATTTAAAACTAAGGTCTGTTCCCTCCTGCTGTATTTGGATTCACATATTTTTGGAACTTTAGATTCATTAATTTGCAACTGTTTGGCTTATGTTTTTTAATCTATCATTTTTTCGGCCCCTAGTGTCACTGATGAGGAATGTTTTTTCGAAATGTGCACATCTGGCACATCAAAATAAAGCAGGTATTTGTTATATAGTTAAGACTTTAATTTTTGAATATACTTTGATATTTAACGTTTAATATTTTTCATATTGTAACACAAGAAACCAAAAGTAGCATTTACTTCTTCACCTTTTTCGTTAAGCATTTCGAAGTTCAACGGAAATGATACCAGTCTATGTTTAAAATGTTTATATAAGCATATACTTAACCGCATCCGTCGTAGAAATCTGGACAACAATTATCATATCCACCATGGCAATAATATGAACACGAACATTTACTAGAGTTAAAACTTGCATAGACTTCCCAGTTTGTTGATGAACCTCTTTTATAACAGGATCTAGAAGACAAACAGCCTGTACGGATTGAAAAAAAGTTGTGAATACATAGAAAGTATTTTTACATAAGATTTGATGTTGCATCTGCAAGTTACAAATTAATTTCGTTTAAATGAAAAAATAAACTATTTAAAGTTATAGGTAAATCTTAACTGTAGTGTAAAATAATCTAAAAAATCTTCGGTTTGATAAGAAATGATTTCTAGCCCGTCATTATAAAGTGATCTGCTTAGAAATCTAAGTGTATTCCAAAATAGGAAATAATCAATATAAGAATTTGGTATAACACTATTTTAATTTGTATATAGATTGAAAAGCAATCTGGAGTTAATGTATATGGCTGCTAACAAAGTATCACCCTAAATCTTATCCATAAATATTCGCAAAAATACCTAAACAATTTTATTCAGCAAGTAGAATTTTAGTTTCAATAATAATTTTGTACGCCATTTTTATATTAAAACACGCCATTATAAACATTCTTTTTTTTTAAATGCATTTATTATTTTTAAATTAAAATCAAATTAGAAGCTATAGTCGTATTTTCTACCAAAAGGTACCTTTAAAACAGCTGCTCATATTAATATCAGTCCCATATCTGGTGTTCAGCACAATGGCGTTATTAACAATCGCCGATTCTCTGTCTGCAAACGTACATCCAAATTGAGAAACGATGTCCCACTTATGATAGTAACAGGATTGCAAAAGCGCATTTGCGGCCCTGTTGAACAGAAATATATATCACCTTACAACTTATTGGTACAATTAGGACAATATTTGAAAATATAAATTTATTAATTTTTTATATAACACTGTTAATAACAGTTGTTGTAATTTTAAATTTGATTAATAAATACAATTATTAGTTTGATGTTTAAGTCACTTACGAGCAAATGTCTTTTTTTCCATATGTCTGCAAACTTTTTAAATGAATTGAATCATAACAAAATCCAACCATTCCATAAAACATTGCTAAGGAATCTTTACAAAAACTTTCATTTATCGTTGATGTAACTAAAAGCAAAATAAAATTGTTTGTGAAAAGCACTATTCGCAAACATATAAAACACTAATGCGGTTAACTAATCATAGGTTCGATAACTTTACCAACGATTTGTTTGGTAATATTTCAATAGGCATTTCCTTATTTCAACTATAAATAACTTTGCAGTGTCTAAACTTTCATAACTTTACTCCGCCTACCTGCTCTTACTCAGCGTTCCCATATACAAATGTTTTAAAAACCAGCCGGGCATGTAGTAACAGGTGATCTCAATATTATTGAGAATACTGGATTAAGATGTCTTTTTTCAAAAGGCCCTAAAAACAGGGAGGCTCAAAAACTTTTGCTTGGGTACAGAATTTTAAAATTATTATGGATTCTGTTTAAGAGTATCCTAGAGGTTGGGCTAAATTAGAAGACGTAGAGCTTGATACTTTATCGGACTGGATAAGGAAAATTAGAAATTTTATCAAGTCAAGAATTGCAAAACTAAAAGGGACTTTGGGTACTAAACCTTTTTTAGTGCTCAGGGACCCTGAGATTTCCGCAATCCTTGCTGACATACATAATAGATATGTTGTTGTCCCGGCTGATAAAGCTTCTAACAACATTATTTTCGAATGTAAGAAATTCCATGTTTAATGTATTATTAAGAAGCTTGGTGTAGAAAGTACATCGGAGAATCCTACTTATACCAAAACTAATTTTACCAAAGAAGAAGCTCTTTCTATTCATAGGGGAGTCCTTGAGTCTTTTGGTATCAATTAAAAACAGGAAGAATTTGACCTGCCGAACTTGTATTGGATTCCAAAACTTCACAAAAATTCATATACATGTATAAGGAAAGATTATAGCAGGTTCCTCTAAATGTACTACTAAATCACTATCAGTAATTCTAACACAAATTTTGACATTCTTCAAAGATGGCCTTCAGATTTATTCATATAAGATCTATTCTACATCTGGCATCAACCAAATGTGGATTCTCAAAAATTCTAAAGAACTACTTGACAATTTTGTTTCTAATACTCTATCTTCGGTAAAAGGTATAAAAACTTTTTATTTTTCTACCCTTTACACCACTATCCCTCATGCTATATTGAAAGAACGTCTAAAACAAACTATTCACTATTCACTCTTTTACAAAAACGGTAAACCAAGATATAAAAATCTGGTGCTCAACAGGGATTCTGGTTATTTTGTAAAACACCATACAGACTGTAAACAAAAATATACTGAAGATACCATCAACGAAATGTTAGAGTTTTTGATAGACAAGATATTTGTTGCGTTTGGCAATATTATCCTTCAACAAACAATCGGTATACCAATGGGCACTAACTGTGCACCTTTGCTTGCTGATTTGTTTATTTATTCATAAGAATCCGAATTTTCAAAGAACTTTGTCATATCTGGAGAAACGACTGGCTAAATCATTCAACTACACATACAAATATATAGATGACGTTCTATCTCTAAATAACCACAAATTTGGAGAATATGTGAATGTCATCTATCCAAGTGAGTTTGAAATAAAAGACACAAAAGATTCTCCATGTTCTGCTTCATATTTGGACTTATATCTCAGTTATGACACCCACGAAAGGTTACATCTGAAGCTATACAACAAATGTTATGACTTCAATTTTTCTATTGTCAACTTTCCGTTTCCTGCAGTAATATCCCTACTTCTCCTGCGTATGGTGTATATGTTTCACAGTTAATACGGTAAGGTAGAGCTTGATCCCACTATGGGGACTTTCTGCAACGAAGCAAATTACTTACAATTAAATTGTTGACACAAGGATATTGCAAGCCTAGGCTAATCAAGGCCTTAAAAAGTTTTATGGCTGTCATCACAATATTGTTGATAAGGATGTAGTCACTGTATCCCAACTTATACTGGATATATTCGACTTACCATAGTTCTTTGTTCCCTTCATTCTCAAAAGAAGTTTGTAGCTAGCTAGACAGGAAATGTTTATCCTTCCAGAGCACCCGGCCTCACTTCCTTGATGGAAGTTCACGTGTATAACATATTTTGTCAGTTTGCAAAGTTTTTATTTTATTTTTGGGATTGTGATATGGACAAGGACTGGTATGTTTGTTTTATCAGACAAGATGTTTATAAACAAAAGTCTTGTATCAAAAACTGGTAACAATTGTTATTTTAATATTTATATTTAATAACACCTTATGATACCTAAATTGCGTCAACAACCCTAGAACAACTCTTAAAAATTCAATGTTAGAAAGAAAGAATTTCTATGTAGATTTTTATTTAGTAACAAAACTTGCCAGTGTGATATCTTGTAATGTTTATCTCTTTGCATAGAATTGTTTTACCTACAGTTTCTATATGCTGTCAAAAACAGCAAAAGTTGCAAAAAGATACATGTACTTCAAGGAAAACTCATAAAACACGGACAATTATGTTGTTCGGAACTTAAAAGATACTTTAAGGAAAACACATCAAACACGGACAATTATGTTGTTCGGAACTTACCATTCGGGTAATTTTTTTAAATTAAAAGTTATTTTTTTTACCCCTTATCATTTTCGAGCAAAAAACTAAAAGCAATAAAAGACCAAAAAATTTTATTAATGATTCATCCCAACAGTATTGTCTGATATATCAAAACCCAATATATCGTAAGATCTTGACAAGCTGATTATTTTTCAAAAAAAAGGAATAAAATGTCCAAGATAAAGGCATATTTAATAACAAAGGAGTATAGGGAAACACTATTTTATAACCTTTGCATTTGACATTAACCTTCTTCAAGTCGACATTAAATGTAAATATTCCGTTAATTTAATTTTGCATAAAATGACGATTAAACATAAAACATGATTTTCACAGTTTAAAACCTTATTTTTCCGGTAAGTGAAATAAGTTAAAATAGCTAAATACCTTCCAGGCATGAAAAGAAAGTAGATTCGCACACTACGCCTTGTCCAAAGCTTACATTATTTTTTGATCAGATAAAACATTACGAAAATTTACCATTGCAGTTTGGAACAAGTATTTCCATTGTTGATTTTGTATAATATTCGCCCTGGAACCATTTTTCGATACTATGAATATCACAACCATCGTATCCCGAATTTCTCTCTAGTCCTTTTTTAACACAGTGCATAGCATAATTGTATATCCTGTTAGTAAAAAAGATCAAGTTTTCTCAGATTCTTCACTATGCATTTATTTCGGTTGCTAGAAATTGAAATATCTTTTTTCTCAACAAGCTTCATACGTTATATGACTTGACTGTACAGGGTTTTAAAGAACTAATATGCTAGATGGTCTAACATCTTCAATATTTATTATATTGACGCCATAATATATGACAAGAATATTTATTTTCTTCAGAATATTTCAAGTGTTGTGATGAACAAAATTAAGAACTACTAGAAATTATAAATTCCTTGCTTTAAAAAAATATATCGTCACCTCTTTGGGAGTGAAATTTAAATAGTGAACAAACTAAAGAAAAAGTACATTATTTGTAAATTAGCGAAAAAAACGTTAACATGTTTATTGGAACATTGCATATTTATAACACAACTTCCATAAAAACTTACCGACAACCTTCTCTTAAAGTAAGTAATCCTGATCGATTAAAGTAATTATAAACTCCCATATTTTGAAAACAGTTGTAGAATTCTGAATATATAATATCTCTATCGCTGACATTTTTATTACATATTTCCTGTCCGTATTTTACTCCATCTAAAAATAAACACAGTCCATATTAATCTGTTAATAAGAATTTTACGTAGATTTTTCAAGCCTTTTTAATGTTTTAACTGTTAATGTTGTCTACTTAAAGATTCAGAAATAGACAATAGTACTTACCATTTGTGACAAAAAATTATGAGTCTACTAAAATAAAATGAGCATATCCAAACCTCTACCTTAGATAAAGACTGGTGATTTTATAACGATCCACAAAATTATTTTAGGATGCCTAATACCTACTCTCCCGTGTTTCTGATGCAGAACATTTCATCTGAAAACCAAACGTTACATAATATCATCCATAACGTTTACGTCAATAACCCGGTATTGTTAACGGGTATACTTTATGAAGAATCTAAACGTGGCACATAAATGCCTATGTTAATTCCAAGAATTGCCTTTCTTAATGTCAAAGTTAGACTATTACTTCTAAGATGTGTACATTGATAAGATTAAATAATTTCCGAGAAAAATAAATTTTGCGTAATTTAAAAGAATCAAATAACAAAAGTTAAAATCGGTTAATTACAATCGTAAGATATTATTTTGCACTATGTAGTCTGAGAAGGCCATACTAGGAGCAATTGATTATTCAAACAGTTAATTCAACAAGTGCATTGTCTAATTCTGATCCACTTTTACTGCAACACATGAGAACATAAAAATTAAAAAGCCATCAAACTTTACAGAGAGTGTTTCGTAAGACTACACTTATTACTTATGAAGTTTTTATTGTGATCAAACTTGCCAGAATGGGGAATACTTCTTGCAAGTGGGCTAGATCTGTATTTATGAAACATATTGCAATATCATTGTCATAATTTCCGACTGGATTGAGAGGGACATTAAAATATTAATTCCTAATATTTATAGTCGAAGCTCAAAGAAACAAATTCATAAGTCTTCAGATCTGATGAAATATATCAAAATATTAGTAGTTTAAGTACACGCGTTCAGAGATAATGAAAATGCAGAGAACACGAAAAGTAGCTTAGTATTTACATTACACAAAATATATTACTAGACCTAACGGTTTAATTCTGTTACTATCGCAGTAAATGTTCGTTTAATATAAGTTAAATAGCTAAATATATTTTAATGAAACCATTAAAGTGTGGTGACTCGCGTGCCGGCGACACATTACTCTGGGGAGTCATTTTAGATTTTTGGAGATCGACCGACGTGTAACATGCAGGTACAATCCAAATAATACCTTACAATTTATCTATCTGAAGTTATTGTATAAAGGTACTTTTATCGATTCTATACGCTATAGATCTACAGACGCTGGTTTTAATATCAGGATTGGTTTATATGATAATCATATAAAGTATACCTTGCGAGCAGTTTGTGACATTTATTGAATGCTTTGTTTTAAAATATTCTGCTTCAGATTCCATAGCCAATTCTCTTTGTCTGATAGTGCAAGTCATATTTGTTGGTCTATAATAGTAATCCCAGCTTTGATCGCAATTTTCGACTAAAGTTCTGATGTATCTAAAACACAAAGTGGTTTTATACATTTTGATTTTTCATAACATATTTTAATAAGTTTAGTTTTAAACTCAGTTAGATGTTATAAACCAATTTTTAAGTCCTTCCCTGAGCTTTCCATAATGTCAAATGTCAATACAATACAAAGCGAACAAAGTTATGCTTAGTTTAGTTTGCGCGGCAGCGAATTGTTATTGAACTAAATTCCTCGTTTCTAAAGAGATTAAAATTAAGATGCAATTTTTTAATCACGTTTGTTTAATGAAGCCTAAAAGAAATTTTAATCGCTTCCGCGTATTTCAAGTCACTGGCAAAACCACAAAAATTACAAAACACGTACATTTGTAAGCATTCACGTAAATAAAAAAGCATTTTTAAGGTCATACGTTTATTAAATAAAACATTGCAAAGTAAGCTGTTATGTACGTTGGTCTTCATTAATTTTTATCTTGTTAGGTTATTTCTTTCATTTTCTTATCTTCATTCTTGGTTGCAATAGCAAATGTCGAGTATCTGTTTTAAACTTTCAGTTTTTCAATCATTTAGAATTAAAAAATCGAGTGTAGTCTTTTTAATGTTAAAGAATTGCAAATAAGTTAGATTTTTTTTGTAGCAAGGTTTGATACCAACAAGACAATGAACTGCCTGATAAACAACGTCAAAAATTCTTTTTACACCCTCTTTACAGTGTGTATACAGTGAAAAGCTATTTTTATCTGTTATTCAATGACATTCAATCCATTCCTTCATATAAAATAAAGGGAAAAAGAAGTATCTGTAATATGTGTGATTTTCAAAACCAAAGCTAAGAGTTTACCAAAATGCTTACTATCCTTTGATTGATTGGAGACGTACCTCTAGTCTACCAATGAGATATATTCAATTAACCTCTAAAACACTAAAAGTTAATGAAACATTATACGTGTTTTAAATATATAACAAATACTTGCTAAATTTTGATGTGCCATATGTGCACATTTCGGAAAATCATTCCTCATCAGTGAAACTAAGGGCCGAAAAGTTTGATAAATAAAAAACATAAGCCAAACAGTTGAAAAAAAATTAATCTAAAGTTCCAAAATTTTATGAATCCAAATGCAGCTAAGGAATGCTTTGCATGAGGGAACAGACCTTATTTTTAAATTAATTTTAAAAAATTAAAAACTTATTAGATGGAAATTGACAGTTTTTGCCGAACTCAAAATTAGGTTCGAATAATCGCAGGTATTCGAATAACGAAGTTCGAACAAAAGGAGTTTTTGAATAAGAATTATAGTGCAGGGTGATCAGGACCTACAGGAAACTTCGAATAACCCAAGATATTCGAATGATAGAAGTTCGAATGACCGAAGTTTTCATTTTACGGATACATGCAATGGAATATTGTGATCAGTGAAACTTATGCATTTTATCATGCCTCATGTCCTCTCTTTGACCACCATATGTATTGCTATTGTGTGTCAACGTTTTTCACTTTTGGCTCATCCATCTTGTTTTGTGACAATTCAACCGATAAATGGTCCGCCATTTATCGTTCACAAAAACTCTCTTTCAAAAACACTTGAAATAGGTGAGAGTTCATTGAATTAAAATAAAACAGCAATTTCAACTCATTTGTACAATCAGGTATATCAATCAAGCATTGTGAAATAAAGGTTAAAAACTTAAAACGGGTCGTTCAATGAAAAACTTCAATTAATTATTTAATGGTTTTTTAAACCTTTAAAAAAATGCCTTTCTAATTTTAATTGATCTGCCATATGTGCACATTTCGGAAAATCATTTATCATTAATGACACAAGAGGCCAAATTTTTTTTATAAAAAATCGATAACCCAAACATTTGAAAATTTATGATTCCAAAGTTTCAAAATGATATGAATAAAAAACTAGCTAAAGAATGTTTTGTCTGAGAAACAACCATGAGGTTTACATAAGTTTCAAAGTTAAAACTGCTGAAAATACTGCTACGTGGTGCATTTGCTGACAGTACAAAGTACTGCCTACTGAGTTAAGGATATCCTCGGGGAGTTGAGCTCCACCAGCCGTTGTACCAAACTTAGGAGTAGTTTAACCCAAGTACATTTCAAATTTTAATGTGTGATATCTTCATATTTGGGAAATTCATTCCTCATTAAAATGAAATTTAAAAACATTAAAAATAACTGTGTAAGAGTTCTTTAGTTATTTTTTTATCTAAAATTTATCAAAACGAATGCTTTTTTAACTAATTGCCAAATTTAGCTTTCTCTGCCATACGTAGCATGTTTGCTAAAACATTTTTATTTTAATGGAAAGGACAGTTACAAATGCGAGGTTTCTACTGTTTTGCTTTAGTATTTTAATATTTGTAGGGAAATGTCCTCTGCAGTCGCAAATGACAAAATTGGGAAATTTCCTCTGTGAATGATAGAGTTTGTGCATCAGACACGAATTTGGTGCATAACACACTTAAATCGATTCTTTTGAAACATAACAGGATAACATGATAGTTTCGTGCTGCCTGCAAATATGTTCCCTGTTTTGGCTGGAGATACGGGTATGCCCATTTAAGACTAACTTGGTGCATTGAACTCTTCTTTTACAATTATTCTAATTTTTAAACATAGACTTTATGTTTCCTGCAGAAGTTTATATAATATTTATGTTTCTTGTGATGATGTCTTTTGAGTTATGTTCCATTTTAAAAAGTTGAATTTTTCTACATTTGAAACAATGTTTACACATTCCTATATTTTTATACAGAACAACCCGACTGTTATTACTTTTATTACTTAGTACTTATTAATGTTTATATTATAATCGATGTAATAATATAAAATCAAAATTATCATTCTTTAAAAAGATGTAGAACTCACCCGCATTCAAAAATTTCTCCAGAATTTAATGTACACAGATTTACTTCTGTAAGGAATACTGCACGTCTATCAGAACAGTAATCCATCGTAGCAAACTCTGAAACTAAATTTAAAAAGAAATTATTGTTTCTAGAAACAGTAAATGAAAAATTTAAAAGACAATATATATCTCATTGCATATATGAGCCAGTGAAACTTATTTATGAAGTTCCAACGAAATTATTCACGAACCACATAAACTCTTGTCAATTAAACAAGAAATGGTAAGCTATACTGTTTATATTTTATGACCTTTTGTTCTGTTTTCTAAAACATTTTTTGAGAATCAGCTCATTTCAGTATTTGTAACATTTATTATCGAATCACATTAGGACACAATGATAACTAAGTGAATGCATATCATAGAGTAATATAATATAAGTGTGTGTGTGTGTGTGTGTGTGTGTGTGTGTGTGTGTGTGTCGCAATTTAACTAAAGAACTCACTATTACATCGAGTTGCGTTGAATGCAATACCCCCATTATAGATATTCATGTGTGCTTTAAAATAACTTGGCACCCACTTATGCAGAGACTCCAACGAACACTTGTAATTGCCATCAGTATTGAACTTTTCAAAAAGTCCTTCAATGCATTTTAGATAGTATGTATATTGCCTGAAAATAAAACATATAGAACTAGTTTTCGTGATTTTAGATTTAAAGAATTGATTTTAAAGATTCTGAACATCAATTTTCAACGGTTTATTTCTTATCAATATGTTTAGAAAAATTATCGAGTACACAATGAAAAGATCACAACGATGATTTGTAAATTACATCGGATTAACTGTTTCAATTGGAAGTCGATATTTGTATTTAGATGAAGCACAAAAACTTTCATTTCTTTACTTATTTACGTAACATACTGTAAAATATATAATTATAAAGTAATATTTTTTATTCTATTACTTGTCTAAACCGGAAGTTCCACAGCAATGAACATTTCTGTCTCACATTGTTAGTTTACATGCGTTTACTTAAATGAACACGTGGATTCTTTGACGTTTTCTACTTTTTTGTCCAAAAACAGACCTCATAGGCAAAAACCTGGACAAATTCGAAACTGTACAATTTAAGTTGTTTTGAAATCGTGTTTTAAAATTGCTTTATTTCTTTTACCTGCACATGTCTTTGTTGGACATAATATTTCTAATGTCAAAATTATAAACAAGGAACCGACACCTCCTCATGCTGATATTGTTCTGTAACATCGGGGTGCTGCATTTGTCAACTATAATGTTATCACCTTAAAATTAACAGAGGTAAAAACAATTTAAAATTAAAATTTCCCGAAGCAAAACGCACTCTCACGATTTTTAAACTATTCAGTAAATGGATAGAAGCTAATGTTAAATATAAATGAAAAGTTTATTTAAAAAGGAAAATACATTTGTTATTAAAAATGGACTAAGTAAATGCATAGCAACTAAGAGCTCGAATTAACTAAAACAAAGAAAAACAATAGAAGACACATTAAATTACCAATAATAAAATATACTTTTTACTTAACTGTTTTCATGTATTTCTCGATTATATGGTAAATAAATGCTTACTAACTGAATTCAATTAAGAACAAATCCGCCACAAATCTTGCATAATCTAATTCATGATTATTCATATTCTAAGAGTCAGGACAAAATAGCATAGTTTTTGTTGGGGTTTTTATGGCACTTGGCATTTAGCTTCCTATAACAGAGATAAGTCAATATATTAACTAAAACGTACCATTCCAGCATAATGACATATTAAGTTTCCAGTTTTCAAGGAACCAATCACTCTCGTCTTCAAATGCTTGTCTCATTTCTCTTTTTGAGCATTGGAAATAATCGTCAATTCCATATTTGTTATAGCATTTTAAAAACACGGATCCAATATAACTGAAATTCGAATTGCAATTAATTTTTTTTTTAGTATTTGGATTCATTTTTAAATAGTTATACTATGTTAATAGTCTAGTCAATCTACAGTTTGACCTCAAACTAATTGCAACAGAAAAATTTTGTTACTAATATGCTCTCAAATACATGAAATGTTTATAGTAAAAAGTCTTTCAAAATCTGACAAGGGGAAACAAGTTTTTGAGAAGTTTTAATTTCTTATGGGGATTTCTATAGACAAGTGAGATAACTCCTGTAAATCAGGTGGAGTTTTAGTCCATAGTCGTGTTTTTTTTTTTTTTTTTTTTTTGTTGTTGTTGTTGCTATTTTAACAAAAAGTAAAGCAAAGACCCTGGAATTAATCAATCATATTGATTCCATATGTATATTCAACATTTCTGATTTCATTTAAAGTGAAATTATTGGCCCATTTTCATTCAGTTACATTTTATTTTAAGTCTTTCACAATCTAATGTTTCTATAGTGATAAGGAATTAATAACCGAATGCTCAAAGTAATAAAGTATAAGTAAAGAAAAGTTATGTTTTAACCTCAGATATACATGTAATTATTTTATCATTTTTTTGTATAACAAAACATATTTGAGGTGAATAAATCTTTTTCCCATCTCATGAACATGCCCTTAATCAGCATTTTGTATAAATTTTTTCAACAAAATTATTTTTTTTACATTCTATTTACATATTACATTTTAATTTGTCTTAAATTATCTATTTTAAGTCTATGTTTAATAAAACAATCATACCAGTCCTAGTCCATATCACAATCCAAAAAACAGTAAAAACTTTGCAAACTGGCAAAACATATTATACACGTAAATTTCCATTTAATTTCTATGTTGTTTTTCATATATTATTAGAGAAAACTTGAAGTTTTTGAAAATTTTTGTGTTAAATGTAGAAAATGCTATTGGTAACTTCAATTGGCAAAAAACCCTAATTCTATTGGATTGAAATTGGTATATTTTTATGGTGTTAAAACACAATTCCTAAATCAATCATATAAAAATATTTTCTGTTGCAATTACTTTGAGGTTTGACCCTATTTTTCGTAGATTGACTAGACTATAACTGCTTTAGATGGTTCGTAATAGATTGATAAATATACAACTATATTAAGAAATAGATTTAGCTTTATCATATTCGGAGTCAGGATATATTTTTCTTTAAAATGAATTCATATTAATACACCTTCCTGTAATGGGTTTGCTTGTTCAATATTACCATTTATAACTGTTTCTAAAATCCAGTGCTGTTTTAAAAAGATCAGATATACGAGTTCGTATCAAATAAAGTTTAAATTAAAGTGACATGTTTGGATATTGAAATATTATTCAATAATATATTATCGTTATTCAAATAAATGGACAAAAAATACCAATAATAAACTTTTATATTATTAAAAAATACAATTTTTTACATTCTTGATTACGAAATAAAAAAGTAAGAAAATGTTATCAATTCTGTCTTGTTATAGAAGAAATTCCTCACTCGCATGATGAAGGTATCTCCTGTGGAACACAAACACTTATACCAGATATTAAGAATGCCGCACTGTCATTGCAAAAACCATCTGATTCAAGTAGATCAGAAACTAAAAAAAAATTAAAAATCGATAAAAACATAAATCTCAAGATTATTGAACAGTATAAAGTAATAAATTTATAAAAAAATATGAAACCAATATCCTTTAACGAAAATTACTGGATTTGGTAGATTTCACTACACTTTATGGTATGAAAATTATTTAATTTTAGGGTGGGATTCAATGTTGTGATTTTATATGTAAGGTAAAACAAAAAATAATATTGGTAAAAAAAGAGGTATACCTACTAAACTAATGCAACAATAACAAAAGAAGTTAAGAAAAAATCACATGATTATTATGAGGACACAAAACATTGCACAATAATTCCCTTAGGTTTCACATAACTACTACTCCGATTGCAGATTTCGAACAGGTATAAGTGTTTTAAGCTTTATCTCAAGCTTGCACTTTGCTATGTTTATCTTTTTGCTTTGTTCAGCAACTTATTTAGATATGAATTAATCCATTAATCACTATAAACGTAAAGCATATTTTTATAAAACATATATTAGTTAAGCATGTTATTTTATGAAAAACAACAGAATTATAAATACCTGTACACTCCTTGAAGAATCGTTGTCTAATTCCTGGTTTACTTCTTATATAATCAGGAACATGTTTATGTAAATATGTTACTCCACATGTCCCGTTTAGTTTGTTTGATATACACTTCAACACGTGATTGTAATATCTGCATTAAGAAAATGTAGAAAAAAATACGGAATGTTATTATAAACGTATAAATAGAAATCCTATTGGTGATAGTCACTGGCTAAATTTTTACGCCACAAAGGTTATTCAGCCTTCCTTAGAAGCGTTTTCATAAAACATTCAACAATTAATTTGTAAAAAAGGAAAATGTGGTTCTAAAATTAAGAAATACACTGTACATTCTTTTGAGCAGTTTTCATCTAAGTTTAAATATATAACAAATACCTACTAAAATGTTAAAAAACATGTAATAACCAAAATTACAAAAACAACAAAAGTGCAAAAATGACAAAAAAAAAATCATAAAAGAAGTAAGCACAGTAGAACTAAAATATTGATCATTTCTGGTTTGATTGCAAATGTTCATCAAGTCAGGAATTATTTATTTTTTAAAACGGCACGTAATTTCATAAATTACAAATTAGTGCATGTCCTCATTCATAGCAATCCAGTGTAAACGGTATCATACATAATTACATTAATAATGTTTAAAGTCTTAAATGTTTTTATAAAATCTCTAAGCATATATGGACAGCAAAACATAAAATAAACATTTTACTAAAAAATGATTACAAACAATAATGATAGTTAATAGAACACCAACCTACATCCTTGATCAATTGACAAAGCACCTGTCAAATTCAAACTGTATAAACCAGTCAGACATGATATAAACACGATATCGTCAGTATCTGTAAACGATTCACAACTCCCATCTACAATAGAAGTTTAACACCATTCTGAAATGCATGTAAAAAAGATAGAAAGGTGATGTTGAACAATACTTTGCTTCATAACGTTATTATTGTGTAATGATTGTATAAATCAGCAGGCGTTACAAGGTCTTCTCAAATGTTTAATTTACAGTACTAAAATAGGTACTTCTTGAGGCAAATATTGATATTATTTTTTAAAATTAATTTTGGCATTATCTGCATTGTGGTCGGTCTAATTTTTTTCCATTGTTTTTGTTTTTTATGAAATTGTGAAATTAATTTAAAGGAATTTAAAACAATATGCATTGACTGAAACACTATGCACTTTAAATTATATATTTTATCAGTAACTGAAATGAAATAGCATTGACGCCTTGTAAAGTTCCAATGGTTTTGTTTTAATCAGTAGTTGGTGACTTCAGATCTGATTTGACGAATTGTGTTAGATTTCTAAAAAAAAATATTTGTTAAGCTGTTATGAAAGATTTTAAGAGATACAAATCACATCTTGTAATGCTACTTTTATTAGTTATTATTTGTCTTCATCTTGCGTATCAGAAAATCAGTCAGAATTAACTATTAACAGTTAATTAATTTCCAATAAACTGGCACAACAGTGAAAAAGAGCATCTATACACGAAGCATACCAAAAGATAAGTAAGGATGATCACTATAATTTTATTAATATTCGAGTAAGCTCTACCTGTAGCCTTGGAAGTAGATGCTGAAGTACTAGTCGTCGGTGTTGATAAACTTGTACTTGTTGACGCTGCATTGAAAAAAACAGATGGTTATTGCTTTTACCAAGGAAATAATATGTGGGCATAATGTGATACAAAATCGTTTTCAAAATCTACTTTTTTGATAATAACTTATATATTTAATAGTATAAATGGCAAAGATGTAGTGTTAGGTTAAAAACTATTTTTGTCAATCAATATTCGAAGACTTGTGCACGTAAAAACGTATCAAATCTGGCCACAAAGAATGTGTTTATTAACTTTTTTAACCTTAATGCAAATTAAAAGAAATTCCAGTAGATGTATAACCACGTCTTTCAAGGCTAATGGAATAATGATTTGCTTTTCATTTTTCATCTTACAAAATTATATCTCTCAGTAGAACAATCATAAAAAATTTAATTGTTTTGTTTTCATACTTTATACAAACACTTTACAATTTTTTATTAAAGACGTTAATTGTTATAATTAAGTTTTAAAAAATGTCACAAATTTCATTTCCCTACAAGTTAACTGCATTATAAGTGGTATTGTACAAAATGTAATTCAAAGTGCAAGTTTTTAAATTTTAAGCATCATGAATTTCACCAAATATCATAAATACTCAAACAATCATAAAACGAGAAAGAGAGACTTGGCTCAGATCTTAAAATTTCTACCGCGAATACCAGTAGAAAAACCCAATGTATATATTTTGATTAACCCTATTACAAGCGTGAGCTGAAAATAATTTTGAAGGCATACGGAAGCTAGAAAATTTGTAAATGAAAACATCAAAACTATGACATTTTTCAAGTGGACATAAGAAAAAAATAATGGGACCAATAGTTGTATGAATCCTAATATCAAGGTATGGTAAAAAGACTGCTACAGAACCCCAAACTGAGAACCTCAAACCATCTTAATTAATAAAATGAACTTGATTGAAACATTTGCACATTTAAGTTAAAAAACAAAAATTGATTTTCGGAAAAATACGTAAGTTGATTTTTGTGTTAACATTATTGCATTAATCTGGTCGTCCGCATATTTCAGTTAAAAACCATTATTATTTTACAAAAAAACTACATGTGTATTATTCATACAAGTTTTTAATTTTGTATTCAGATTATGACAACAAAATCTCATCTTAATTGTCATATCACCTTCTTTTGTCAAATTTAACTGTCACACGTGAAAGATGAAATTGAATGATGGCAGTAAAAGATTTCACATATAGTAATGGTTTACAGTTGTAAAAATTGGAAATTTTGCTAAAATATTTAAAGCGAAATGGCGTTATAACTTTTTATTTTAATATCAAATGTTGCTTATACCAAGATATCAAGTCAGAATTTTTAAGCATCTTAACATGAATACTGAATTAATATTGGAAGAAAATCATATTGCAAATTGTACGCATAAAAAACACAAATAACGCACCATTTTCAAATATCGTCATTTCCTTTGTTTGCTATAAATGCATTTAAATGACTTAATAGTTTTTTTTAATTGTTATTCATTGGTAAAGAACTTTTTAATCGAATGTAAAAGACAAATAACAAGTGAATTTCAGAATAAATATCATAATTTGCAGCTGGATAACTTTACAAGCGTATATTAGAATGTAAATACAGAAAAAAACATAGATATCAAACCGTGTGAGATCGTCAAACTCAGAAACACCAGGAACTTGAAAACATCCATGATTCTGATATATACAGCTCAATCAGGCGTCATCTTTAACAGAATTCCTCTGTGGGGAATAAAATAAATTTTACTAGAGCTTGCTTTTCATAAATCATATCACATGTTATCATTGGTAGGTTATCTCCAAAGGTTTTGTGTGTCAATCACCTTTTATTGATTTTTGGCTAGTCTATATTGCTTTAAAGAAAAACAAATTAACCAAAACCATTAAAAACTGTAAGAAAGATAAAGTATTCAAATTGCCTGTTTATGGATCACAAAGCATTTTATTGTCCTAGTCGGTACCCTACTCTTGGTGTAAAAATAATTGTCACTTCACTTTTTGAAAATCGATAGTTTTCTTTGCATATTTCGTTTTTCTATACCAATGCAGAACAGATCGCCTTGGTACAAGTAAACATTTTTTACTTGGGCTTTAAACTGAATTATTTTATCCACTAATGCATATTGTATAAAAAATTATAATTTAGATATACTATTTATCAACATTCAAACTTCCTTGTGGTAATTGATTTAAATAACACAGGTGTCACTTTACGAGTTTTAAGTATATTTTTAGGGTTATAATTGGTTTTAGTAATAATTAACACAGGTGTCACTTTACGAGTTTCAAGTAGATTTTTAGATTATAATTAATTTGAGTTTTATGTATATTTTTAGATTATAATTAGTTTTAGTAATAATTAACACAGGTGTCACTTTACGAGTTTTAAGTATATTTTAGGTTATAATTAGTTTTAGTAATAATTAACACAGGTGTCACTTTACGAGTTTTAAGTTTATTTTTAGGTTATAATTAGTTTTAGTAATAATTCAATAATAATGATAATACGAAATACCTGAGGGATCTGGACCAAGCAGTAACGTATTACGTGAAGTAGACTATTTTTAGACATGACTTGATATTCATTAATTCTGCCTTTGATAACCTATATCAGTAATCCGTCTAACGAAAAATGATCTTTCCTTTATTTTCAGAATTGGAATTTTTGTTTTTGGTACTCAAGGAAGAACATAACTAAAAATCCAGTGCATTATTTACTTTTCATTTAACTTTCAATAAAACGTTTAATTGATCAGAAATGAAGTAAAATGATGCTGGATACAAATGTTTATCTTGTCAATATAAAACCAAGCGATATGCAAATGTATGGCAATACTAAAAAAGATTACCATACAACAGTACCCAATTTTTCAGCTGTCTATTTTTTTTAAATTTATTTACAACTAAGGTTTGTTTCCTCATGCAAAGCACGTCTTAGCTGGATTTGGATTCATATAATTTTGGAACTTTAGGTTCATTTATTTTTTAACTGTTTTTCTTATGTTTTTATCTATCAAACTTTTCGGCCCCTAGTGTCACTGATAAGAAATGATATTCCGAAATGTGCAAATATGCACATCAAAATTTAACAGGTATTTTTGTTATATATCAACAGCCAACATTTTTTCTATATTTTGCTACTTCCGGATGAAAATGCGATTACGACAACAATTAAAATTATTATTTCTGTAATATAGGTTCTGTTCAATGTACATCATTAAACTTTCGATGGTTCTATGTATCATGTATTTTTATTGTACGCCAAATTGTTTCTAGTAGCTCGTAATCTCTAGCATAACAAAATGGTCCCTAGGAGGAAGTGTTGCCTTTTGTGGGTCACAAGTAGAGGATGTTATGGTTACAAGAACTATAGTAGTTACTGTAGCTAGTTTTCTCACCGTAAGACCCAATTGTTACCAATAGCTAGCTTTCTTACCGTAAGACACAAGGGTTTAAAGAAGTTAGCTTTCTCGCCGTAAGACCCAATGGTTTCTAAAAGCGAGATTTCTCACCGAAGACCCTAGCCACATTTCTAACTATATAGAGTTACCACCCTAATTTTTATATACCTTAACCACCCTACTTATTCTATAACCCTACTACAGACGTTGAAGTATACCCGTATCATTTACCCTTACCACCCTACTTATGATATACCCTAACCACCCTATTAATTCTATAACCCTAATACAGTAGTTATTATATACCCTTATGATATACCCTAACCAACGTACTTATCATATATTCTAACCAAACTAAATATTATATATTATAACAATCATACTTATTATACACCCTAAACATTTCGCTCAATATATACCATTACCACCCACTTATTATATACTATTAACACCCTACTTATTTTATACTCTAACCACCCTACTTATTTTATACCCTAACCACCCTTCTTATTTTATACCCTAACAACTTCAATTACTATATTACACCCTAACGACCCTTCTTATTATATATCCTACCTACCCTACTTATCATATACCCTAAACACCCAACTTATTATCTACATTTACCCTAACGACCTTACTTATTACATACCCTAACCACCACCCTTATGATATAATCTAACCCCCCTTCTTATTCTATAACAATGCTTCTGTACTTACCATATATCCTTACCACCCAACTTATTATATATTCTTACCCCCTACTTATTACACACCCTAACCACCCTCCTTGTGATATAACCTAACACCCTTTATTATTCTCTAACCCTACTACCCTACTTATCATATACTAGTATTCTAACCAGAATACTTATAAATCATCATAAGCTCCCTACTTATCATATACTATAACCACCCCGTTTATTATATACCCTTACCACTTTACTTATGTTATAACCCTACTACATTGGTTATTATACACTCTTACCACACTACTTATTATATACCCTTAACACCCTACTTACTCGATAACTCTTCTACACTAGTTATTACTTATCCTAACCAACCTACTTACTATAAACCCTAACCACCCTATTTTAATACTAATTTTGTATACTTTTACCGCCCTACGAATTATATTTCCCAACCACTTGCTTTTTGAACACCTTAACCACACTACTTGTAATTCACCCAAACCGCCATTTACTTAGCATACACTCTAACCGCTGTAGTAATTATCCATTCTAACCATACCACTTAATATACACCCTTATCATCCAAGTTAACCATCCTCCTAATTACCATCCTACTTAACCATCGTACTAATTATACACCATTACCATCCTACCTATTATACACCCATAACATCCTATTTTAACAACCTACATATTTTACATCCTAATCATTCTACTTAATCGTCTTACTAATTATACAACCTAACCATTTTAATTTCACCATTCTACCTATTATACACCCTTACCATTCTACTTAACCATCCTACTTATTATACACTCTTACCACCCTACTTAACCACCCTACTTATTATACACCCTTCCCATCCTACTTAACCATTCTACTTATTATACACCCTTACCATCCTACTTAACCATCCTACTTATTATACACCCTTACCATCATACTTATTATACACCCTTACCATCCTACTTAACCACCCAACTTATAATACACCCTTACCATTCTACTTAACCATCCTGCTTATTATATACTCTTACCATCATACTTAACCGCGGTACTTTTTAAACACTCTTTCCATCCTACTTATTATACACCCTTGTCGTCCTACTAATTATACACCCTCCTACCTATTGTATGCCATTACCATCCTACTTAACCATCCTACTAATTATACGTCCTTACCATCCTACTTACTATACGCCATTACCATCCTACTTATTATACACCCTACCATCCTACTTAACCATCCTACCTATTATACACCCTCACCATCCTACTTATTATACATCATTACCATCCTACTTATTATACGCCATTACCATCCTACTTATTATACACCCTACCATCCTATTTAACCATCCTACCTATTATACATCCTTACCATCCTACTTAACCATCCTACTTTTTATACCCCTCACCATCCTACTTATTATACATCATTACCATCCTACTTATTATACGCCATTACCATCCTACTTATTATACACCCTACCATCCTATTTAACCATCCTACCTATTATACATCCTTACCATCCTACTTAACCATCCTACTTATTATACCCCTCACCATCCTACTTATTAAACAACATTACCATCCTACTTATTATACACCATTACCGACCTACTTATTATACACCCTACCATCCTACTTAACCATCCTCCTAAATGAACACCCTAACCATCCTATTTCACCATCCTATTTATAATACCCCTTACCATCTTACTTATTATACGCCATTACTATCATACTTATTATACACCATTACAATCCTACTTAACCATCCTACTAAGTATGCACCCTATCCATCCTATTTCACCACCCTACTTGTTATACCCCCTTACCATTCCACTTAACCACCCTACCTATTATATACCCTTACCATCCTACTTATTATACCCCCTCACCATCCTACTTATTATACATCATTACCATCCTACTTACTATACGCCATTACCATCCTACTTATTATACACCCTTCCATTCTACTTAACCATCCTACCTATTATACATCCTTACCATCCTATTTAACCATCCTACTTATTATACCCCCTCACCATCCTACTTATTATACATCATTACCATCCTACTTAATATACGCCATTACCGACCTACTTATTATACACCCTACCATCCTACTTAACCATCCTACTTAATATACACCCTAACCATCCTATTTCACCATGCTATTTATAATACCCCTTACCATCCTACTTATTATACGCCATTACTATCATACTTATTATACGCCATTACAATCCTACTTATCCATCCTACTAAGTATGCACCCTATCCATCCTATTTCACCACCCTACTTGTTATACACCCTTACCACCCTACTTAACCACCCTTCTTATTATACACCCTTACCATCCTACTTAACCACCCTTTTTATTATACACCCTTAACATCCTACTTAACCACCCTTCTAATGATACACCCTAACTATCCTACTTTACCACCCTTCTAATGATACACCCTAACTATTCTACTTAACCACCCTTCTAATGATACACCCTAACTATTCTACTTAACCACCCTTCTAATGATACACCCTAACTATCCTACTTAACCACCCTTCTAATGATACACCCTAACTATTCTACTTAACCACCCTTCTAATGATACACCCTAACTATTCTACTTAACCACCCTTCTAATGATACACCCTAACTATTCTACTTAACCACCCTTCTAATGATACACCCTAACTATCCTACTTAACCACCCTTCTAATGATACACCCTAACTATCCTACTTAACCACCATTCTAATGATACACCCTAACTATCCTACTTAACCACCCTTCTAATGATACACCGTAACTATCCTACTTAACCATTCTACTTGTTATAAAC
This sequence comes from Tegillarca granosa, assembly GCA_029721355.1. Lineage (NCBI taxonomy): Eukaryota > Metazoa > Mollusca > Bivalvia > Arcoida > Arcidae > Tegillarca > Tegillarca granosa. The sequence goes on from CM056609.1 coordinate 16,007,461, forward strand.
CCTTACCATTCTACTTTATCGTCCTACTAATTATAAACCCTTAAAATCCTATTATATGTAATCATACACCCTAACCATTCTCCTTTTTATATAACCTGGCTATTTTAGTTTTAAACCCTTCCTATTATACAACCCACGTATGATACATCAATCACATCCTTATTATTACACAACTAGAAGTCAAAAACATTTATTTTCTTCGGAAAGCATTGACTTTACAATGGGAATTTATTTTTAAATCTTAAACCAGATAAACTGTATTTTGTAATAGATGTTATATACATGTATTAAAAGTTATTTCTATAGCTTGCTTTGAAATACAAAGTATGTTTAAATATGCCCTTTACCGTACAAACAACTCACTTGATACAACAAAAATACTAGTTGAACTGTCAAGTGCAGCATTTTATTTTCACAGTCATTATATAAAAAGTTACGTGCACATTTGTGTGTGTGTTTTATGCGATTATAAATTCCTTTATCGATCAGTCTGAAAATAGAATCCTTCTTTAAACTAAAAATACATAGAAATTTTATATGAAAATTATTGCAAATTTACTTTAAAGTCAAATCTAAGTTTTCGCTCAGACATAGGCGGTTATTTCTAAGATGGTGGAGAAAACTGGAATGCCAGGAAAAACCATCAAACCTTGACATTATAAATTAAAAAAGAAAAAAAGATTAAAATATAAGTAGTAAGATTGTCTTCACCATTAAAATTACTGTTTATAATCCCTCTATATCGTTGGTACATAAGTAGTCGCAATCTTTTTCAGGTATTTCTGTGTCTTCCGCTATCTTAGAAGTTTGAGCGTCCGTCAAATATGCTACCAACTTGCTTACATCACAAAAATTTGCAGATGTGGGTGGAACTTGGTGCCTGTTGTAAATTGAAACTTTGTTCCAAACATGGTTTGCGCCCAAACATAAAAGGTTGAATTACTGTTAAGCAGCAAAACTTTACATAAATTTTTCGTATGATATTGAATGACTGTTAAATTTGAGTAAGAAACTGTTTTTTTTTTACACCATGAGGTGATGGAGAGCAGGTGATACAGAGCATGAAAATGGCGTACTTCTTTGATTTGCGTGATTCTTATGCTCTATATCATCTCTTGCACGGTTGAAATCCAAAAATCCATTTTGGATTGAAACTTTAAATCACTAAGCCATTTAAGCGGAGCTTCGAGTTTTATACATGTACTCCCTTTGACGAAATAAACTTTTTCAATAAAATTGATTTTTTTATTATTAATCCACCAATGTTTCAAGAAAAATTGTCTATATCAAAATTACTTGCTTTTTATCATGTCCTATATCACTATGTTTTGTCTGATGATATTTTGTAATTTTCATAATTGGAACTTGATCATTGGTAATGAACTTCTGGTTTTATTGTAGTGTAACGTTTACCTTTCAAACCGCGAATTTAAACTGAAATGCTACTGCGCTTTTAAACAAGAGGCCCATGTGCCTTAACGCTCACCCGAGTATATGTCCAAAATTGTTTGCAAAGCGCAAAAGACAATGTATTAGGTACAGAAACTTTACAAGTTTTCTCAAGTTAAGAACTACCACAAAACTTAATCAGAAATATATCCAGTAACATTTCATTTACAAGTAGCTTATTTAATATGCATGAAGTAACTGTAATGCAATGAATAATTTCCAAATCATTAACAAATTTCAGTATACTTATGCAACTATGTCCTTGACCTTTGAACATATATGACCTTGATCCATATATGATCGCCATGTCAATACCTAAAATATTCTAATATACATGCCTATACAAAAAGTTAAAGTTTTCAAGATAATTAGCAATTTATGTCTTCTTTTGCAGCTGTGACCTTGACCTTTGAACACATGACCTTGAACCATATATCAAAATGATCGTTGCTGCAATACCTACAATATTCTAATATATATGCCTATACAAAATGTAAACAGTTTTCAAGATAATTAGCAATTTAAGTCTTCTTTTGCAGATGTTACCTTAACCGTTGAACATATGACCTTGAACCATATATCAAAATGATCGTTGCTGCAATACCTACAATATTCTAATATATATGCCTATACAAAAAGATTATAGTTTTCAAGCTAATGCACAATTTTAGTATTTATAAGCCAAAAATAACATTTCAGGGGCAAAAACTCCTACATGGATTATCATATAGTTACGAAACTTGGTACCTTTTTAAATTTTGTCATGCTGAACATTTTAGCAATGTTTTGATTTCATTTATCTCTTAATATTTGCAAGAAAATTGTCTAAAACTGCATAAATCACAAATTAGGTCATGACCTTGATTTGTGACCTTCAAGAAAAAGTCAAATCTGAAAACCTCATTTCGTTATCTGTCCAAATAGTTATAACAATTTGAAGCCATTTTACGAATTTTTTTAAATTAAACGCAAAAACGCGTAACCCATCTTTCGACTTAATTTCACGAAATGAGCAAACTATAGGCTTAAGACCCTAGAGAAGCCAAATATCACATCAGATTTTTTTTCTCCAATCATTGGTTTCAGAGAAGAAGATTTATTAAGATTTTTGGACCCCTAGGTCACCTTGACCTAGTTTTGGTAGCCATGGTAACGCCATGAACAAATTTGAATTGCACCGGCCCATATATGCTTCTGACTAGGTATCATTGAAATCTGTCCAGCAGTTTTGGAGGAGAAGTCGAAAATATGTGTTTACGACGCACGCAGGCACACACACACATGCACATACACACGCTGCGCCATGCCATAAGCACACGTGACCTTTCGGTCAGGTGAGCTAAAAAAAGAAAACGAAGAAAAACAAAAAAAAAAACAACAAATTTTCCGCTTACTCTTTCAAAAATGGAAGATCATTGAAGTTTTTGAAAATAGGGTCTATCTTTAATCACTATATTGAGGGGTTTGACTCGGTTCTTAATGCTTTCTCTTCCGCGTACCAGTATTGTCGAGATCAGAAGAACTTATCAGCATGTTATCGATCTTAAAGATTTACAATTCAAAAACTTATGTTTATAGAAGTATTACATTTTTACTTATATTACCTTTAACAAAAAATTTATTTCTATATTTGACGGATTTATTGACAGAAAATCGATTTTTCTGTAGATAATGTTTAGATTTATGTTATAAAGTGGTTTACAGTTTGTTGACTCGATGTTTGATAAAATATATATATATATATATTTTATTTCTGATTTATTAGTCAGGACTATTTTAGTTGAAGGAAAAACATCAAATAAAAATACAGTTATTACAGAGAAAGCACTCGTAAAAGACTGACGAATATATATGTGTGTGTGTGTGTGTGTGTGTGTGTGTGTGTGTGTTTTGCACTAAAGCATCTTAATATTTTTTTTACAAATAAATACATGCATTGAACAACATGTTTTCATTAATAGAATTAAATGTTAGTATCAAATAGATCCATACATTCTTTATATCCTCTTTTGAAGAGATAATGAAAATACAATATATTTAAAGATTCGACATACAGTCAAACTTCTGTTATTCGAACTTCTATTATTCGAATACCTTAGGTTATTCAAAGTTCTTAGGTCCCTACCGCCCTGCACTATAACTTCTTATTAAAAAACTTCACTTATTCGAACTTCGTTATTCGAATACCCGTGATTATTCGAACTTATTTGAGTCCTAAGTTAGACTTTTTAGTGGAAATATACCCAAAAAAATTCGAAGTTGACATTTTTATTCATTTCTAAAACGAAACAACTCTCACCTGTACAATTTAATACAAACGAGTATGGTTTCACCTTTACCCGTTTATGTTACTCAAGCGTAACTGACGGTCATTTTGTGGACATGCTTACGCCATGTATTGTCCATTGTAAGCCATATTGATCATCAATCGCAAAAATTAATCGTAATTGTTTAATCAAACAGTAATTATAATCCCAGGTAATAGAAAATTAGCTACACGTGTGTAGCGATACTCAAGTAAACGATAAAAAGACCGATTCTGTTGACCACCATCATAAAAAAAAAATTTTAAAAAAACGGCATCTGAATATTAATTTGATAATTGATATAGCCTAGTCAGGAAATTTAAAAAAAAACATATTTTGTAATAAAGTTGACAGAGACAGTTTTTCTGCCTTATTCACATTTCAATTCTGGAAATTTTATAGACCTGTTCCGTTTCTTTTCGTTTAAAATTTTGCTTGAGAATATACTCCAACTGGTTTTATATGGTATCAGAGAACAGAGGACGAATATTGTTAATACATAGACAGGTTCTAAAACTTAATGTACAAAGCTTTTGGAGAAGATAAAGTTTACGTTTATCTACCTCGGAAATAAGCCGTAAAAGTCTAAGCATGCTTACGCACATATCTGAACGTGTCCGTTGTGGAAAATCTTTGATATTTTTAACGATTAAATGTTAATAAATATGTGAGGTGTTTATATCACTGGCTTTTAAGGGGTTCCAAAGTTTTGCTCCGTATAAAACCATGGGAATGACTACTTGTATTTGTATAAATTTGGAAGTACCTTGGGGCTGATTTCACTCTTTCCAACTCCTGATATTACAAAACATGCTTTACGTCTTTTCTCACATCGACCTTGTGTCCTCTGTTTAATTCGAAAAACACATTTTGTTCTCTTCATAGGTGAGTGTAGTCCTTATAGATAGGTATTATGGCCCATATACCAGCTATAGCTATTATAGAATCTGTCTGTCAGACCATACAAAGTGCAGCTGATTTTTCGAAGTTATATTTATATCACCCTTTGTTTGCATAGTTATAAGCCAAGTCTAGCATACCCTATAAACCGTTGAGAATTAGGCTGACAAATGCCAGATCATCAGCAAGGCTTGGATTACCACAGTTTCTGTTATAAATTTTTACACTTAAGTTAGAGTCTTTTAATTGAACGATAAAGTCATTTATTATACTAGATACAAAAATGTCGAGGGAATACCACCTTGCTTCACGCCTTGTGAGACATCAAACCAGTAAGACTGAACTTTATTGACCACCACTGCACTAGTATTTTCCACATGTAAACGTCTATTAGTTTTAACAGTTTACCAAGATTATACAGCTTATACATAAGGCTTTTTAGCCAAACAGTGTCGAAGGCTTTTTGTGTCTTAAAATGCGGCGTAAACTTCGCTTTTTCGTTCCTCGTTAGCGAGAAAATTCTTGCAAATTGAAAGAGGTAGTTATGCAACTTAGATCGAACTGAAACCCTTGTTGTTGGTTACAAGAAAATGTTTTGTAAAAGTTCCATCTTTTAATACGCGACATTGAAACCTTTTCAAATATTTTTTTCAAAAGTTGGTAGTAAAGCGATCGGTCTGTAATTGTCAGGAGAAGTCTTGTTCTTGGTTACTCCTTTGAATAGTGGTACTATAATTCCACGCTTCCAGCTTAATGGTACTTGACCTTCAACGACATGTATGTGTTCATACACAGAGCAACTGCTGACGACCATATTTTACATGCTCCGATTGAATCATATCGTGACCAGGAGCTTTCCTCATCTTTAATTCTGTCACTGCTTTTGCTACCTCTGCTTGTTGAATAGGACTTCCAAGTAAGACCTCATTACAATCAGAAAAGAATTCAATAATACGTTTATTGTTCATTATCGATAGTTTCAAATTTTAAATCATAACTGTTCTCATTTCCAGAGGTATACAGATCGTGGTAGTATTCAGCAAATGCTTGAGCGACACCATATTGGTCATTGTATGTCTTTTCTTTATATTTTATCTCAGGATAAAACTAGATGTTCTTGGCTTCAATTTACGTATAAGCCGCCAAACTAATCGGATACCGCACTCTGCGGCATTAATAATTTCATATAAAGCGTGATCATAATAGGCTTGCACTTCTTGATCCAAAATATTTTAAATTTCTCCCTTTTCTTTTTGTATTCAACATATGTTTGGAAGTGGTTGCTTCGTGGTTAACCTCATTTGCCCAGATACGATGCTTAGACCTTCCATAATTATGGGCTCTTTTTACTGCTTGGGTCCAATAGGACTTTGTATGCTGGTTATATTTTAATTTCGGAATTACTTCATGGTTTCAAGATTTGTACCAAACATTCGTTAGATACACCAATGTTGACAGCAGGCACACAATTAGTAATGTCCAGTTATTTTTTTCTCTAGGAGAAATCCATAATATTGTAAGCAATCGCCCGCGGCTTTGTTCTAAGCCGGTGTCACTTCTGTTTTTGGATGGTGGATGGAATCGGGGTTTCCGGAAAAAGCCAACTATCTTAGGCAAAAATCAATGTGAAAATTTCTCACACTAGACGCTCCCCGCTCGGGAATCGAACTTATTGGCGGCGAAAGGCGCTTCAGACTACTCCATCAAATGGTTTTTTAACGGCGATATTTTTAGATATTCCTTTTTTCCGCAATCTTAGATGTTTTCGCGTCAATCAAACATGTCACCAATTTGTTTACATAATAAATACTTGCGGTTGTGGGCGGAGATTGATGTCTGTTGTAAAATGAAACGTTGTTCCAAATATGGTATGCGCCCAAATTAAAAAGCTGATTACTGTTACGTAACAAAAATTTACTTGACTTTTTTGCATGATATTAAATGACTGTAAAATATGAGTAAGGAATCGAATTTGTTTTCTACACCATGACGTGATGAAGAGCATGTGATACAGAACATCATAATGGCCTACTTCTTTGATTAGCGCCATTCTTATGCTCTCTATCATCTCTTGCACGGTAGAAAAAAAGTAAAAATCCATTTTTAATGAAACTTAAAATCTCTAAGCCATTTAAGCGGAGCTTCGAGTTTTATACTTTCTTTGAGGAAATAAATTTGTTCAATAAAATTGTTTGTTTCATTATATATCTACCAGTATTTTAAGTAAAAAAAAATACTATATACCAATATTTGTATCAGTTTAACATTGACTGCTTTTATCATTTTCTTTATCACTATGTTTTGTCAGACGATAATTGGTAATTTCATAAACTTCTGGTTCAAACCCCTCAATCTATGGATCACAAATAAAAAACCTCTTTTCCAAAACTTCCATGATTTTCTAGTTTTGAAAGAGTGAGTTAGTAAATGAATGAGTGAGCGAATAATTTTTTAAGTGTAACGTTTATTTTTCAAACCGCGAATAAAAGTTGTTATGCCACTGTGTGTGTGTTTTTTTTTTTTTTTTTTTTTTTTTTTTTTTTTTTTTTTTTAAGGGGGGGGGAAACAAAATTAAAAAAATTATTCGCTCACTCGTTCATTTGCAAACTTTCTTTTACAAAACTTCAGAATCATAGAGATTTTTGGAAAAGAGGGTTTATCTTTAATTCCTATATTGAGGGGTTTGACTCGGTACTTCACTCTTCTTCTTCCGCGTGCCAGTATTGTCGAGATTAGAAGAACTTATCAGCATGTTATCGATCTTAAAGATTTACAATTCAAAAACTTATGTTTATAGAAGTATTAAATTTTCACTTATATTACTTGTAGCAGAAAATCTATTTGTATATTTGATAGATTTATCGGGAAAAAATCGATTTTTCTGTAGATAATGTTTAGATATATCTTATATAGTTGTTTACAGTTTTTTGGCTCGCAGTTTGATTAAAAAATATATATTTGTTATATCTGATTTATTAGTCAGGACTAAACAAATAAAAGAGGGTTTTTACTGAAAACCTCTCTCTCTCATAGAGAGAGAGAGAGAGAGAGAGAGAGAGAGAGAGAGAGAGAGAGAGGGAATTGCACTAAAAGCATCTGATCGATTTTTTAACATATAAATACATGCATTACATAAAATGTTTTTAAAATAGAATTAAAGGTTAGTATTAAATGGATCCAAAGTTCATTCGTTTATGTTCAATCGTTATTATTTCAATTACATTATGACTCTTAATGTACTATGTATTAATAAAACACAAACATACCAGTCCTTGTCCAAATCACAATCCCAAAAACAAAATAATAACTTTGAAAGCTGGCAAATCATACTTTTAAATGGCTTGCTGTTTTCATTCACGAATTTGAAGTATTCGATAATAAAAGTATATGTCATACATTTCAATGCCAACCTGTGCACAAAGCCTATGTTAGTTTTTTTAAGATTCTAACTTATCTTTATTGGCTAATTATTTCTCACAGAGTAGGTAAGCATTATGGCATTGACGGGACTTGTCAAGTTCTGTAATATCGGATAATCAATCGAGTAAATATTTTATCCGACTGGTTGGCAAACTACACTAAAAGTTTTGGAAACTTGTGATCCTTAAACCAATGTTTAAGGTGTGTGTGTGGGGGGGGGATGTATTTAATGACATTACAACAAGGATTATCTATAGCTTCAAGTTGTCCCTGATTACAATCAATTCTACCAGCGACATTTAAAAAAACACTCGATATTAAAGATATTTTAACACAGACTGTGCTCAGCGTTATTTGTTTCTGTTGTCATGTGCTTTTTTTTTTTTTTTATAAAAATTCAAAAGTAGCACACGACTAAAAAAAAGTAGCACATGACACTGGTATATGAATATTCATGATTTTCTCGCGCAAACTACGAGATTTCACATTTCACGTATAATTATCATTATTTTTTCATTTGTGCTTTATGTCAAATGTTTTTTACATTTTAAAAATCAAATCAGAGTTTCGTATTTCATGTATATATTGACCCTAATTTACTTTTCCTGGGTCACGGAAACTTGCATAGAATCCATGCACTATTATGAGTATGTTGTAATATTTATATTGTAACAATTTGTTTTAATACAAAGCCTAGTAGTAATTTGTTTTAAGCAATAAATAAATTTAAAATATACTGATACAAATTTTGAAACTTCAAGATGCATTTATGCAAGTTTGCATATTTCGTAATATCCGGTTTTCTGCAGTCAAATCTTATCCGATTTTGGGTATTATAGTGTTCTTAAATCTTTTATCGGAACTCCTTTGGACTTTTGCTATGTTGTAACTGAACACATGTGTCAAAAGTTCAACATCTGAGATCACATTTCACAGATAACCACAATATGTTGAGTTGGCGAGTCAAGTTGAAAACATTTTGCCGCGTAAGTTGAAAAATTATGTATGAAAGCAAAGGAAATATGCATGAATTTTTATTTGCAGATTGGTAAACTTTCGCAAAAAGTGTGTCATCCGTACATAAAATTAATCGACGCAGTAAAAATGAGAAATCTGTTAGTTAGTCTGGATGTGATGTGTCGGACGTTGCATAATCACTTGCACACACGTGTCCTCTCATAGAAAGTCCAGAGACACAAAGTAATGGTTATAGGATTAAGATTTCTCTAATTTGCCAATTTTAAAGAGGTCTGTGTAATTATTTAAGTTTCTGTCAGGTGTCATCCGAGATGATGCAATGCCTACTACAGACTTAATTAAGGCTAGCCTATAACACATGTAAAGGCAAGATTTTATGCGTAACAGCTGGGACAAAAACATGCAGAGTGGAACTCTAGACTTTTCTCACTAGACTTACAGGCTTAAAATTTAGAAGCTGGGCTAACCTGACCACTGCATAATATGTTGAACTTAACAGAAAGGAGGAAAATTCCACTTTTTCACGTATTGGCCAAACTGAGGGTTAAACATCAAAGTTCCTCCTGGGTGTTTAGCAAATCTCTTACCATAGGGCTACTAATACCATTACTAGCTCAGCCCTACCCTGATTATGTACACATTTTATGATGTAGTCTAAAACCACAGATATTTCTGTTGGCAAATGAAAAAAGGATTTATCTATAACTTGGAACTGTCATCTTTCACCTGGAATGCCTATTTCAGAACATTACAGTTTAAATTTCTGTTAGAAAAGCCCTAGCTATACTCCTGATCCGAGCATAAGCAAGCATCATAAAAGCTGTTTTGGGACATGTAATTGGTACTAAAATTATAAATTTTAAACAATTTGCCGAATTGTTTAAGCAAATGCTTAATCTTTAAAGCTTCATACAGAATTCAATCGATTTATTTATCTTGGATAGTAAAATCTTTAAACATCTTCTTAACAGAAAAGATCTATATGCTTGAAACTTCTTTTTAGCATCAAAATGTGAATCATATTCTGGTTTGCAAGGCTGGTTGGCCTTTGTCCAAAATTTAGAACTAGTTGTAAAAACTTTAAAAATCTTCAAGTCATGATCAAAAAGCTTCTATTCCTGTTTTAACCAAAAACTTTAAGTGTACTAAGTTTGCAGATCTGTTAATGTTCCTGTCAAGGCTCCATGTAATGAGTAAATTACTCACATATTTAACTTAAATCGGACTTGGCTAGTTAATGAATTTAATGTACTTGTCAAGCAATGATCATTAATATAGAAGCTATGACACAATACAAAAATTGTTCTTTTGATGTAAACAAGGCTTTAAATAATTTCATTAGGTACACTTCAACCAGATTGATACTTACAGCTCCTGCCAAGGGTCCCTGTCAATGATATACAGTTCACATAATGTTTATAACTTATAATTATTTTTATAAATACAAAGTGCAAGAAGAATGATACATGAGAGAGAGAGAGAGACTCGTTAGATATATCCATATTTGTTGTTGCTAAACATTAGCATCTAAGTTGGAGAGAGAGAGAATAGAGAGATAGTATTTTCTCTGACCCTAAAATATTTATGTCTGGCAGCTGTGTGTCAACAATTTCTATATAAAAAATCTGGCAGAAAAACTTCATTTTTCAATATAACTGCTGTCGGGAGGGATGACACTTCATTTTGTTTTGGACTGAAAATATTAATGGAATCATAGAGAAAATTTTTAATCTCATTAGTTAGGTAAATGACTTTTCTTCCAAAAATATTTCAATAAGAGAGTTTGTAAGATCACATGGTCTTGTTGTTTTAAAAACCTGCAAACATCTACACCAAATATCAATCCGAATTTTCAAACCGACTGCCATGACATCTTGAAATTATGAAATATGTAAATATTAATGTTAAATTATGACCCCACACACAGTCCCTAGGAAAAATGTGTGTTTTAGTCAGAAGAAATTCATACCAAGAGAGAAAGATGTATTTTATGGTTACTCAATAATTTCATCATTCTTTACAAAAGGGACTTATTATAGCTTAATATATTCCCTTTTCAGTTAATTCTAAATATTCAGTATTTTAAACACTAGGCTATGCATTGTCCATCTTATTCGTTCCTGCTTAATGAATGTGATAAAAATACTATCTATCCTTGATAAGTAAAAATAGTACACAACAATATCAAGGTCATGTTCTGAGAAAAATACTTATAAAACCTCTTCATGAAGTATGTTAGAGTTATCTTTCTTTAATGTAAGTTTTACATTTAAGTTCATATTTTGTTCAACAAAAATAGTACTTGCAATTTAATTTAATAAACACTGCCCATAAACAGCATAGCTAGAATTACTCAAATTGTATTAATTCATGTGTAGCCTCAGTACTTGAATTACATGTATGCAAAAGTTGGACCTTGACTTTCAACTTTGAGTATTGAAAGCGTCTTGTGCGATAATATTATTACATGTTAAATTTTCTCATGTTAGTGTTTAAATGCAGATGTCTTTCTTGTTGTTCATGATTTTTTATGTCAAGTTTTTTTATTTTTAGGACATAGGACAACGCCATGTTTTACAAAGATCTACAAGATCTTTGTGGACAGGACAGGAGTCACTCGGCGAAGATGACCCAGAGGTCATGGATATTATCAAGAGGGAGAAATCTCGGCAAGTTAATGGATTAGAGCTCATAGCTTCAGAGGTATTGTGATTATAATTTGTATAATATTGAGTTTACTGTATGGGAGATAGATGTATGATTGAGAGGTAAAGCTCACAAACTCCTGATTTGTGTCTGTAGCCTGATTAGGTGGTAAAATCTTAAACATTTAATTATCTAGACCTAACAGTTTCAATAAAGTCTGTTTTGACTGATATTATTTGATGTGAAATCCTTTTTATGTTCATTGTACACAGTCTTGTTAAGTTTATAATTTTTTTAATTTTTTTTTTATTATTTATTTATTTATTTATTTATTTATTTATTTTATTTATATGTTGCAGACTTGTTGAGGATATTTCCTGTCCAACTAATGGAGATATATTTAAAGTATGGTACTTCGATTTCTAGGTCAAATTGACAGTGTTTATTTTCTTGTTTCAGAACTTTGCCAGTAGAGCTGTTTTGGAAGCTGTTGGTTCATGCCTTACTAACAAATACTCTGAGGGATATCCTGGGGCTAGGTAAGTCATAGAGATCTTCTGACATGGAAACCCCCTCCTTGCAATAATAAAGACCATCCTGGGGCTAAGTAAATCACAGAAATATCCACACATTGAATCCCACCTCCTGATAATAAAGTCTTGCCTGTGTCTATGAAAGTCACAGAGATAACTATAAATGGAATCCCCTCACACAAAGAAGCCATCCTTGGGTTAGTTTAGTCACAGAGATAACTACAAATGGAATCCCCTCCTTACAAAAAGAGGCCATCCTTGGGTTAGTTTAGTCACAGAGATAACTACAAATGGAATCCCCTCCTTACAATAAGAGGCCATCCTTGGGTTAGTTAAGTCACAGAGATAACTACAAATGGAATCCCCTCCTTACAAAAAGAAGCCATCCTTGGGTTAGTTTAGTCACAGAGATAACTACAAATGGAATCCCCTCCTTACAAAAAGAGGCCATCCTTGGGTTAGTTTAGTCACAGAGATAACTACAAATGGAATCCCCTCCTTACAAAAAGAGGCCATCCTTGGGTTAGTTAAGTCACAGAGATAACTACAAATGGAATCCCCTCCTTACAATAAGAGGCCATCCTTGGGTTAGTTAAGTCACAGAGATATCCACTCATGGAATCTCCCCTCATTACAATAATAAAAGCTAGCCTTAGGAAAGTTAGCCTTAGCTGGTTAGGAAAGTCTCAGAGATGTTCATACAGCGATTTTTCCATACTTAAAAGATATCCTAGGTTCTTGGGGCTAGGTAGGTCTTGAGATATCTATACAATGTATATGGATCAATTCTCTCTCTCTCCCCTCTTCCATACTAAAGAAAATTCTGTAGATAAGTTGGGAGATATCAACACTTGGGCCTTTGCTGTAAAGATTGTCACACATGGATCCTGGCATTGTGCCCAAACATTTTTTATTTGAGACATCATTTTCATTAGTTTTAGGCAGTAACACTACTGGTAACTTTAAAGCCAGATTAAATGAAATATTGAGTCTCACCACAAAGTGATAACTTATTGTGACATTTAACACGATTTTTACAAGCATTGTGAGTTTATAAAGATTTTAACATTATTTTTATATTCAGGTACTATGGAGGAAATATCTATGCTGATGAGATGGAGAGGTTGTGCCAGAAGCGAGCATTAGAAGCCTTTAAACTTGACCCAGAAAAATGGGGTGTTAACGTCCAACCCTATTCAGGAAGTCCAGCTAATTTTGCAGTATTTACAGGATTATTGAATCCACATGATCGTATCATGGGTTTAGATTTACCTGATGGTGGACAGTGAGTACTTAATTATGTCATTATAAGCTGTAGAGATTGAGTAGAAAAGCTTTGTACCTTTATTGGAAAGCTAACTAACCTATTTTATACACCAGTAATAAGTGTCACAGATTTAAAATGTTATAAACTATCCACTCTGTACCTCTGATACAGTTTTAAGGATTTTTATTAAGGATTGGACTGTTTAAGTGTGATAATTACAGTCTTTTTAATTGAAATTGAATGGTGTAGATATGGTAATTTTGGTGGTATACATGCTGTAACTATTCCTGTTCATAGATACCATGTCCCAACAGGTCATCCCCACTAATGCGTTCATAGATGCCATGTCTTGACAGGTCATCCCCACTTATGTGTTCATAGATACCATGTCTCGACAGGTCATCCCAACTAATGCGTTCATAGATACCATGTCTCGACAGGTCATCCCCACTAATGCGTTCATAGATACCATGTCTTGACAGGTCATCCACACTAACCTGTTCATAGATGCCATGTCTTGACAGGTCATCCCCACTAACCTGTTCATAGATGCCATGTCTTGACAGGTTATTCCCACTAATGCGTTCATAGATACCATGTTTCGACAGGTCATCCCCACTAATGCGTTCATAGATACCATGTCTCGACAGGTCATCCCCACAAATGCGTTCATAGAAACCATGTCTCGACAGGTCATCCCCACTAATGCGTTCATAGATACCATGTCTCGACAGGTCATCCCCACTAATGCGTTCATAGATGCCATGTCTTGACAGGTCATCCCCACTAATGCGTTCATAGATGCCATGTCTCGACAGGTCATCCCCACTAATGCGTTCATAGATACCATGTCTCGACAGGTCATCCCCACTAATGCGTTCATAGATGCCATGTCTCGACAGGTCATCCCCACTAACCTGTTCATAGATACCATGTCCCAACAGGTCATCCCCACTAATGCGTTCATAGATGCCATGTCTTGACAGGTCATCCCCACTAACCTGTTCATAGATACCATGTCCCAACAGGTCATCCCCACTAATGCGTTCATAGATACCATGTCTTGACAGGTCATCCCCACTAATGCGTTCATAGATGCCATGTCTCGACAGGTCAGACCCACTAATGCGTTCATAGATACCATGTCTTGACAGGTCATACCCACTAACCTGTTCATAGATACCATGTCCCAACAGGTCATCCCCACTTAAGTTTTCATAGATACCATGTCTTGACAGGTCATCCCCACTTATGTTTTCATAGATACCATGTCTTGACAGGTCTTACCTACTAACCTGTTCATAGATACCATGTTCTGACAGGTCATTCCCACTAACCTGTTCATAGATACCATGTCCCAACAGGTCATCCCCACTAATGCGTTCATAGATGCCATGTCTTGACAGGTCATCCCCACTAATGCGTTCATTGATGCCATGTCTTGACAGGTCATCCCCACTTATGCATTCATAGATACCATGTCTCGACAGGTCATCCCCACTAATGCGTTCATAGATGCCATGTCTCAACAGGTCATCCCCACTAACCTGTTCATAGATACCATGTCCCAACAGGTCATCCCCACTAATGCGTTCATAGATGCCATGTCTCGACAGGTCATCCCCACTAATGCGTTCATAGATACCATGTCTTGACAGGTCATACCCACTAACCTGTTCATAGATACCATGTCCCAACAGGTCATCCCCACTAATGCGTTCATAGATGCCATGTCTTGACAGGTCATCCCCACTAATGCATTCATAGATGCCATGTCTCGACAGGTCAGACCCACTAATGCGTTCATAGATACCATGTCTTGACAGGTCATACCCACTAACCTGTTCATAGATACCATGTCCCAACAGGTCATCCCCACTTATGTTTTCATAGATACCATGTCTTGACAGGTCATCCCCACTTATGTTTCCTAGATACCATGTCTTGACAGGTCATCCCCACTTATGTTTTCATAGATACCATGTCCCAACAGGTCATCCCCACTAACCTGTTCATAGATACCATGTTCTGACAGGTCATTCCCACTAACCTGTTCATAGATACCATGTTTCGACAGGTCATCCCCACTAACCTGTTCATAGATACCATGTTTCGACAGGTCATCCCCACTAACCTGTTCATAGATACCATGTCTCGACATGACATCCCGCGTTAATGTGTTCAGCCTTTCATGTAGTCTTAATAACTGAGGTATGATACCTCGCTTACAAGGGTTAGCTTAATATTTATATAGGTTTATATTTACATTTACATTGATAAGCCAGATATCCCTGATCTTTTAATATATAAAGTTTTCATCTTTTACAACATGACAAATTTCTAGTATGTGACAACACCAGATGTAACAGCCATATTTTTTGCAAAGTTGCTGGACTATATTTATCACTTGGCTGTTACTGTTATGAGTTGCTTTCTGTATGTTGCTACAAATTGCATGGTGTGATAAATTGTTTATTTCATAGTTGCATGCTGACATGGCATTTATGGTTTGGTAAAGTGATTATATTTTATTACAAAGACAATTTGGGGATGGGGGCTAGGACAGTGTTAGATAGAAAGAAGATTTGTAAAATGCAAAATGAAGAAAGGTCAAAGATTAAAGGTCAGGTTAGGTCATTCAGAAAACCTGAATTTAGAATTTCTTTTTACATGTCTGTATCACAACCCTTTAAACAGAAATTTTAATGAAACTTTCAATGATTTTGGTCCTATTGAGATTTGCAGACAAGCATGTTACCGGTATACAATGCACAACTATTCAAAACTTCATTTGTTTGTAATTATTTCTAATTTTCAGTTTAACACATGGTTTTATGACAGACACAAAGAGGATATCGGCCACATCATTATTTTTTGAATCAATGCCTTATAAAATAAATGTAAGTGAATATATCTGGTTTCTGTCATTGTAAATAGCATTGTTTTTGTTAGTCCATTTGTCTGTCTATCTTTCCATCCATCTATCCTTCCATCCATCCCATAATTTTGTATTTGCCATTTTTTCTGTAGTTATTGAAGGGATTGATTTCAATTTACATGGAATTGTTCATGTGAAGGTGTAGATGTGCATCTTTGATTTCCCTGGCTGAACGTTACATTTCTTAAAAAATTTTCCTTAAAATTTAGATATAATAATGATATTGTAAAAAATTGTATCTACTTTTTCCCAAGGATTATTAAAGCATTAATATCAAACCAAGTTCATAGGATGGTGTAGATTTGCATGTGTGATTATCCTTATTTATTTTGATTGATTTGGAGTTATTTCCCTTTTATAGATTAAACTGTTCTTTGATTGATAGACTAGATGTCTGACATACTATGCTTTTCTTCTGATACTGTTGTTAACTCACATGTAGATAGTACAAAAGAACTTATGTGATTCCCTTGTGTCAGAGTTGGCATCCAGTATAAGAATCTTTGGTTAAAAACTTAATGATTAACTACATGTAGATGTCTGACAACATTGCTGTTTGACTGACACTTGTTAGCTTATGTGTAAATAGAACAAAAGAGCTTATTTTTATTCCCTTTCATCAGTGTTTGCATCCAGATTAGAAATTATGAATTATTTTATGATGGACTGGATGTCAGATATTGTTGTACCTCTGACAGACCTTATGTCAGACATATGTTGCATTACTTTTGAATTTGTTTTTAGTTTGACTTTAGGAAGTCTGAAGTACCCCAAGTATCATAATTTGCATCCAATATAAACGTTTGGTTAAAGATTTTGTATGAATTGATGCACAAGCTTCCAACAACTCCGGTTATAGTCCATCTTCAACAAAAAAAATGCAAATGGAGACATACTTTGTCTGCCATATATAACGGACTTATATCAGACATGTTTTCTTGGTATTTTGTGTCTTCATATGAGATTGAAAAAGTTGGTCTCTGTCAAAAATTTTTGTAGGCAATAATTTTTTTTGGACCAACAAAAAAAACTCTATATGGATTGTTGGGCCTCTGTGGCAAAGAGGTCTAAACTACTGGCATACAGATGATAATTTCTATCAATATCAGGATTTGAATTTCACTTCACAAATTATAGTGTGAGAAAATATATCAGTTTACTTGTGAAGGGCCAGTAGCTTTCTTCAGGTCCTCCCATGTGGTTTGTCTACCATCCCTGACCCAGTATAAATGAATAAAACACAATTACACTTACTGATTTCCTTCTAAATAAGATTTTGCACAATATTAATATATTTAATTTACTGCAAAATCATTCCTTGGGTTGAAATTTCTTGGTTTTGCAACTTTAACAAATTCTGTTGAAAGAAAATTTCGTAAAATTGAGTTACGTGAAAATATTTAAATCCCATTCGGCGCTCTGGTTAGTTTACTCCAACTAATTAGAGCCCGGGATCAACAGCAACTAATTTTCGGACAATGTGCCATCAACGGCACATTGTCCGAAAATTAGCTTGCTGTTGATCTCGGGCTCTAATTAGTTGGAGTATGGTTAGTTAAACATTTTTATTGGCATTAAATTTCACGGTTTTGACTTAAACACAAAAATAACAAAATTTAATTACTACAAATATTTGTGATTTTGCAGTAATATTAATATGTATACTATTTTGCTGTTTTTTATTTGTTATTTTATAATTTTTTCAGCCTGTCACAGGATATATAGATTACCAAAAATTAAGAGAAAATGCAAAACTATTCCGTCCAAAATTGATCATAGCTGGTACAACTGCATATTCCAGACTTCTGGAATATGAAACTTATAGAGAGGTATGTTTACGTACAAAACAAAGTCAGTTTGTAAATTTGAATTGTTAGATATTGTAAAACATTTTCAACCTTTTGCCAAGAGACACAATGTCATGATTTTTTTAACATGGGTTGTGTCATTAAGTCTACAGAGTTCAAAATTATACTGAATTTTAAATAGTCCAAATCTCAAAATTTCAATGTTCCATGTATACACAGTAAATGAATATGTAATAAGGAAAACATCTACGGCAGAATAACCCATTATTTCAATCAGCAAGAATTGCATATTTTTTTCAGGAAACAATATCTGAGATTATCATGGCAAAGTCACTAGCACTAACCAATCAGAAAAGTGCTATGAAAGACATAACAGGACATTTGTGTTTTATTATATTTTTATAACAATACCAATGGTTGTCTAAAGTTTGTTTAAGAATCCTTATCTTGTTAGAACCAGTGTCCATCTAAAGTTGAGAGTTTTATAATCACTGGTTTCTATATGAGTTTATCTTGCCCATCTTGTAGTCAGGTTATTTATTATCAGAGGGTTTCAACATGTGCTTAATTTTTTTTTTTTAATATTTTCTGTTCATTCATTTGTTGTGGTTTTTCTTTTTTTTTTTTTAAATGTTCAAATATCTTTATTTCTATTTTAGATTTGCGATGAGGTGAAAGCTTACATGTTGGCTGATATGTCACACATATCTGGTTTAGTGGCAGCAGGCGTTCATCCCAGTCCATTTGATTATGCTGATGTTGTGTCCAGTACAACACATAAAACATTACGAGGACCCAGGTAATAAAGATATCAATAGTTTTTGTTTGAAATTGAATCATGTACTCTATGATCTTTTTTACATCTAATAACTTTTGTCTATTTTAAACTTTAAAATAACAGCAGGTGAAAAATTAATAATTCCATGTACTGGTATTGGTGGTCTAATCTGCTTATACTTATATTAACATCTTTTCTAAATTTTAGATTAAGTCTTGAAATAGAGATCATTTCAGATTTTAGATCATTAATGATCTTCATATTAATGAAAATAATTTCAATTTTCAGATCAGGACTGATCTTTTATCGCAAAGGTGTAAAAAGTGTCGACAAAAAAACTGGAAAGGATATTATGTATGATCTGGAAAAGAAAATAAATGCAGCTATATTTCCTTCATTACAAGGTGGTCCACATGACAATGCCATTGCTGGTGTTGCTGTCGCATTAAAAGAAGTAAGTGAATAGTCCAGTGTCTCACCATTACAACAACAAAAATTACTAGTGTTGCTGTGGCATTCAAACAAGTAAGTGAACAGTAATGCTTGTCACCATGACAGCAATATTGCTGATGCTGTGTTGGCACTAAAACAAGTTATTGTACAGTCAAATCTCTAAATCTTTCATCATGTCACATTGTAGATGTGGGTGTGGCATTCAAACAAGTAAATGAACAGTAAGGCTTGACAACAATATTGCTGATGCTGTGTTGGCATAAAAACAAGTATTGTACAGTCAAATTTCTAAATCTCTCATCATGTGGCATTGAAGATGTGGGTGTGGCATCAAAACAAGTGTTACATCTACATGTTAGCTGTGGTTAAGCCATTGATTTTCAAAGCAAGCTTACAAACCATCTGTCATAGATGATCCTGGTGTGTTATAACTTAGCATACTTTTTGCTAATATAAGGTCAATACTCGGTTATTACCTGTGCCATTTTGGAAAATTTTTGTCTGGCAGATCTCAGTGTGAGATAGAAGGATTTTAACTTACTGTATTAGACATGCTGACATTTTTAGCTCATCTGAGCCAAAAGCTCAGATGAGCTATTGCAATCTATCACTTTCCGTCATGTGTAAACTTTACATTTTAATCTTCTCCTCCAAAACTACTGCGCCAAATTTGATGAAACTTGGTGATTATCATGCCTAGGTAACAGTCCTTTCAAAATTTTGTTCCCGGTTTGGCAACGCCCAACAAGATGGCCGCTGATACTAAAAATAGCAAAAAGACAAAAAAATCTTCTTCTCTGAAACCAAAAGGTGCAGGCAAATTTTGATTGGATATTTGGATTCAGCATACCTGGGAACATTAAAATTGTGCTTTTCATGAAAATTGAGCGAAAAATAGGTCACACGTTTTTTGCGTAAAATTATGTAAGTTTGAAAATGAGATATTTGTTGTTATAACTCAATAATGGCTGAAGATTATTGTATGGAGTTTTCACTGTTGATCTTGTCTTGCTATTTTCTTCCAAAAGATGTCAAGGTCAAAGGTCAAGGTCATGTCCCTGCTTTTGACCTTTGATAAAAAATCCTATTTTTTAAACATTTCAGGTGATAATGGCATGGGATTTTCAGTTAATTGTAGGTAGTGACATGACGATCATTTTGATCAAGGTTATGGGTTCAAAGGTCAAGGTCAAAGATGCACAACTATTACCGTTATAGTTGATTATCTGCAAAACTATTAACTTTTTGTATAGGCATGTATATTAGAATATTGTAGGCATTGACATGCCAAACATTTTGATATATGGTTCAAGGTCATATGTTCAATGTCAAGGCCACAGCTGCAAAAGAAAACTTAAATTGCAAATTATCTTGAAAACTATTAACTTTTGTATAGGCATGTATATTAGAATATTGTAGGTATTGACATGACAATCATTTTGATATATGGTTCAAGGTCATATATTGAAAGTTCAAAGTCACAGATGCAAAAGAAAACTTGAAATGCTAATTATCTTTAAAAATTTTACCTTTTTGTATAGGCATGTATATAAGAATATTGTAGGCATTGACATGCCAAACATTTTGATATATGGTTCAAGGTCATACGTTCAAATGTCAAGGTCACAGCTGCAAAAGAAGACTTAAATTGCAAAAATTGCAAATTATCTTGAAAACTATTAACTTTTTGTATAGGCATGTATATTAGAATATTGTAGGTATTGACATGACATTCATTTTGATATATGGTTCAAGGTCATATATTGAAAGTTCAAAGTCACAGATGCAAAAGAAAACTTGAAATGCTAATTATCTTGAAAACTATTAACTTTTTGTATAGGCATGTATATTAGAATATTGTAGGTATTGACATGACAATAATATGTGGTTCGTGGTCATATATGTTCAAAGGTCAAGGACATAGCTGCAAAATTATACTAAAATTCATTATTGATTTGAAAATTAGTCATTGCACTACAGTTACTTCATGCATATTATATAAGCTACTTATAAATGAAAAGTGAGTGGATATATTTCTGATTAAGTTTTGTGGGAGTTCTTAACTTGAGAAAACTTTTAAAGTTTCTGTACTTAATTTATTGTCTATTGCACTTTGCAAACAATATTGGACATATCTTCAGGTGAGCGTTAAGGCCCATGGGCCTCTTGTTAAGGTTGTTCTGTATATCATTACCGTAATTTATTTCAATGTTTTCATATTTTCACAGGCCATGATGCCAGAATTCAAAGTTTATCAGACACAAGTGCTTAAAAATGCTAAAGTTATGTCAGATACCTTGATAAAACATGGTTACAAAGTTGTATCAGGTAATGAGATATGAAAGTCATCATAGAAGATAAGGCAAATTATCAGATGTAACAAGTTGTGACAACTCAATTAAATACACAGCTCAAACACATGCATATCTAATGTAAGCATCCATCATTTAGTCAAATTGTTTTATTGTTAGGTCATTTAAATCTGTATATAAAATTTATCAAATTTACACTGTAATATACACATGAAGGAGAGGTTTAGGGCAGTTTGCAGACCAGGGTCTGAAAACTTTTAAGTCTGACCTGTAATAAGCTTTCTTGATAACATGCATGTAAGTAGTTGTAGAGTTTTGGTTCATTAAAACATTTTCAGAACCTAATATCATTATCCTCTGCTGATACAATCAGTGTATATATTGTAATTGTGGTCATTTGTCCATTTAGGTCTGTCCAGACTGACCTCCACTGAAAATGATCATAATAAGAGGTTATATGTATACATGTATTTTTGACTTGTTCATTACAATGATGTTTCACAGAGTTAAGTCCCCTTATAGTTCTTCAGCTTATCAACAGAGAGAGAGCGTAGCTATCACTTATAAACCTATTTGAGCAACTAACAGTAATCTTTTTTATAACATTTATGCAGGTGGAACAGATAATCATCTTGTTCTGGTAGACTTGAGACCTAAAGGTACTGACGGGGCTAGAGTTGAGAGAATTCTTGAGTTATGTGACATCACTGTCAACAAAAATACCTGTGCTGGTGACAAAAGTGCAATGACTCCAGGTGGTCTGAGGCTTGGTAAGTTGGGGGAATCGTCATCTTGACAGCCAATAACATTCAAATTATTGATAAAGAACAAAAACTTCAAGGAGTATTTATGTGAAAAAAAATCAGGATCTAAATTTTCAAATCATTCCCCTAAGAGAATTAAAGATTAAATATCAGTAAAATTATTGCTTTCTTTAATTTTTTTTCACTGGTAGTTAATATGTTGCTTTGAAGGGTGACAAATACAAATACAGATTTATGTACCACAAACCACATGTAACCTGCCAAAACCTGTATAACTTACAGTATATTGTACATGTATATTTTAGAGGGTAATTTGAACTTTTTCACATAAATACTCCTTGAAAGTGTTTGTTCTTGATCAATTACTTTTGTTGGTATTTGATGGCACTGGTTTGGCTCTTTTAACTTCAATTTAATTTTCTTTGTGACTTGCAAACATTGACATTTTCATGTTTGTGTACCAAATGACATAGGCTACCTTGGCAATGTAAGAGTTATTTCCCTTATGCTGCTAAATGTGTACTCTGGCAGATTTACGAGCATAGTTCCATGTACTCTGTTAACCAATCACTATGCAAGAAATTTCTTTATAGGGTGACAAACAACAATAAACTGCCTTACAGACAAGCTGTGTATGTTGTATGTAAAATGTAGCAAAAAAGAAAAAGGTATTTGGATACTATGTTTAACTATGTCATAAGTGATAACCAGTAAAAAAAATTCCTGTAGATAACCTGTGGTATTCTAAAGAAAAAATAGCTACAGAATCCGTATTAATTCAGTCTATGTTTAATTTGTTAAGGTGCCCCAGCTTTAACTTCCAGGGGAATGAAAGAAAGTGATTTTGTTAAAGTAGTGGAATACTTGGATAGAGGTGTTCAAATTGGATTAAATGCACAGAAACATTCAAGTAAGTCTCTCTCTCTCTCTCTCTCTCTCTCTCTCTCTCTCTCTCTCTCTCTCTCTCTCTCTCAATAGCAGCAGTTGTTGACTAGTATAATTTCCTTTACAGTGAAGTATGATATTATAATCAGCTATAATTAATGGACTATTACCAATAATTTATTACGTGGTTCATAATTCACTACCACAAGGATTACAACATTTCATATCCAAATTAAATCTCTCTCTCTCTCTCTCTCTCTCTCTCTCTCTCTCTCTCTCTCTCTCTCTCTCTCTCTCTCTCACACACACACACACACACACACACACACACACACACACACACACACGTTACATGAATAGTGAAACTAGTCTAAATGAATGCCTTTTGACTAATAATTAAGTCCAGAATACACAGGTATTCAGCTTACAAAGGTTCATTGATTAGTTTACATTTATATTGTGTCCTAACTTACTTATTAAGTTGAAATTATTTTAAGTTTTTGCCCTTTACATTGTACCTAAATGGCTCAGTGGTAGAGCATCAGCCCCAGTAATGGAAACTTGTATGTTTGAACCTGGGTTCTACATAAGACTTTAAAATGTGAGATACTCCTTCCTTCACTTGACTCTTGACATTAAATACTGATTTATTTACATGGTGTCAGAATAATGTGATTGGGAGAGTGATATGTTTCTTAGTGGTAGACTGACTCTTTGAGCTTGCTGCCTTAACAAACGGTCATCCTGAGCACATTTTAGTATATGGCAGATCATAAAACAATGGTACATCTCAAACATACAATGCAAAAAGCTGAAAAATTGATGATGTGACATTACACAACATTACTGCTTACCAACTTTCAGTGTTTCATTTTAGTTCATTGTTTTCTTTTTTTAGAGACTTTAAAAGAATTTAAATCTGTTGTCAGTTGAAAATACAGAAATTTTATCACAGATTGACACACTCCGGAAAGAAGTGCAGGACTTTGCAGGAAAGTTTCCAATGCCTGGATTAGATGAACGCTAAAATCTGAACAGCAAATACAGATCTGAAATTATACAAAAATAATACCAAAGATCTATATGTAAAATTTTTTTCATTTGGCTTAGATTTTGAACATAAACAAATTCAGTATTATAAGGGTCTTAATATTAACACAGGGTTGTTAAATTTTGTAACTTTTTATTTAAAAAAAAACACCCTATTCACTGTATCTAAAACAAAATTTATCCCTAAAATATGTAATTAGTTCGTCCACCATCAATGAACTTGATTTAGTGAAAGAATCTTTGTCTGAGACACAAAACTCCATTACTACACTAATTTTTAGTTGATACTTGTGTACTTGTGTAATCACAGAATATTTTACAGTGGTCTTCAATATAGGTATAGATAAGCCTTCATATTAGTGTAGACTTAAAAAAAAAGACTCCCCATATGGAGCTTTTCCCACACATTATCTTATCAATAGCATGTAATGTTTGCTCGGTATAACTATGAAAAATGATTATGTTGCGTATTTCTCGAATAACATCGTTTTATAAGAAAATGTCAGCATACTTGATTCCTTGTCGAATGGAAATAATTTTTTCACACACACACACATGTAATTTACTATTTGATAAATCTCATTGGTATGAAACACTGATTCCTGTAATTCAGTTGGCCCCAGACTCTGTACTGGTTTGTTTGCCATACTTGCAAGTACATATGTATTTGAAAGTTTTACAATAATTTTTATTCCAAAATTTATTGATTCAGAAATAAACATTGTTTTTTTTGTTTTTTAAAATTATTTTTAACATATTTATGATGTTTATTTTTCCCATGTTTGGAGATTTTGATTTGAGATTTGTTCGAAAACTTGTCGCAATAATGTCAAAAAAAATTTCCAATTGCTGTAATTATAAGACATTGGTGGATATATATGTAATAAATTTATTGATAATCAGGGATTTATAAACAAGCCATAAAAAGCATTAATAATTGTTATCCAGCTCCTTCATATTTTTTTCAGTAGCTGTTGCTGTTGCAGTATATATTTTTGAAAGAAATACATTTATTTTTAAGTTTGATGAATTATTATTTTTATTTCTTTTTTTTTTTAATCATCATTTTTACAAATGCAAATAATTGTTTAAAAATATATTCATTTTTCATCAAGTTGCATTCTACTGATTTTTATGACAATTGTTTTATCTACCACTTAACACTAGATGAAATATACTTCCTTTTCATAGGAAAAATATATGAAAAACTAAGGAATTGTATTATAATAATATCTCGGTTTTCCAGTTTTTGATTGTTTTTTATAGACCTTTGCTTTGAGTTTTTTTGAGTTTTTTTTTTTTGAGTTTTTAGTTTGACAGTTATGTACATACAAAAAAAATCAATATCAATTAGATTATTCTAGACTTATTACTAGAGGATAAGTGTCTCATTCTACAATTTAAACAGTAATATGAAATTTTAGCCCCTATGCATTCATCCTTAAAATGATGCAACAGGGAACATGTGACACCTTTTTGTTCTAAAACTGCTTCTTCAGAATGGTTAATTGCCTTGAAAATCATTTATATTTTCCTTTTAATGAATAATATTTTGGTAATTTGATACAAGTGATACAACATCATTTGCTTGGAAACATAACAACAACTAACAGTTCCACATCAGAAGCAGACAATCAAGATAAAAAACGGTGACAAATGTTGTAAAAATTCTCATTATATTACCTGCTAAAATGTTTGACCTTCGTTTTCACATTTTGATCATTTTGAGGGGGAAAACCTATTTAAGACTTTTTTATTGTACACATGTAATATGACTGAGGTTACATTAAATACAAGTACGTATATACCATATTAACAGTAAAGCCTTGTCATATAACTATTATTAGTTTAATGGGACTGGCCAAGTGGTCTAATGTGTAGTTTTTACAGTTCAAAGGGCCTCTCACCAGTGGTTATTAATTATCTATTAACTGGATCAGGCACATGTATGTGTTTGTATATTTTAGTAGAAACGATGTGAACAGGTGAAGCCGCTAGTAATCAATTAATTTGTAAGGTATTAGGTAATTACCTGTGAATAGGGAAGTTCAGTGAATCATGACACTGTCCTGAGTAATTTTAATTGTTAACTAGCCGGCATGAAAGAATTTTTAATTAGATTTTGTCTTACTATTATGGGGAAAAAAGCCGATTCGGATTTTTTTCAATCGGTTTTTTAAGTTTGAATCAGCATTTTTTGCCAAAAATCGGTGTTTGTGAAGGCCTGCTCACCACCTAGGTTTGAATCTCACTAGGAACTGATATTAATGATATAGAAATTTTGTCAGTTGACTTTGATGGGCATCTAAGTTAACTTTACCATTTATGAACTGATCACCTTTATGTACATGTAAATGAATTTATTCAGTAAAATTTTGGTGTTTAGAAAGGGTTTAGCACTTCACATATTACCAAAAAAAAAAAAAATACCGAGATTTAGGGATCTAGATTATTGTGATATCATAGTAGGTGGTATATTGACAAGGATTTAGTGTGTTTGGAATAATGTAATGGCCAGGAAAAGTTTTATTTTCCCATGTTTGTGAATCTCCCTTTTCATGAATCTTACAAATGATACTATTTTATGTTTGTGTAGAACTATTGCATCCATTGTATCAGGATTTTCAAAGTTTGACATTGTTTTGAAAATTGTTGTATTATTTCTAAATTTTTGGTTCATAATCAGTGGAAACAATAGTTTATCCCAAACATGAATGAAATCTATTCCTGATCAATACATTTTACAGTTTACCTCATCAGTATGAAACAGAGTATAAATGCACAATATTGAAGCAACACTGTGATCAACTTTATCATTGTGAAAGAAAAGGCTTTTTAGATGTTTTGAACACACACACACACACACACACACACACACACACACACACACACGTTCTTTGGTAATATAATTTTTGTTGAGTTAAAATTCTGTTCAGCATATGTAATTTTATTAGAATAAATTTGGAACATTTGTAATTTTATTAGAATTAATTTGGGCACTTTTCTGATTATTTGAACTTTTAATGCTTTGTTAAATTATTTATTCTGTTTTTATGCGACTATTATTGCATTTTGTGTATTTGTTTATATTTGGATTGTTAAACATTTTATTTTGTTGATTTATCCTGCATATACATGTAGCTACCCACATCTCCACAGACATGGTTTGGTCCAAAAATATAGAGAATTGGATCATTCCATTTATTACAAGAGGGTGATGGCTATAAACCTGTAATAAGAGATTAATTCTTTTGAATCTCAAATTATCACCTTACTGATGTTTGTTAAGTTATGAACAGGTAAAATGCTCTTCAACATAGAATCTCAAAGCTAATATTTGTCCTAAGCCAATAGGATCATCAGACTGGTAATTACCTTGGTTACCATGATTTGTCCTTAACCAATAGGATCATCAGGCTGGTGAGTACCTTGGTAACCATCACATGACCTGACAAAGAATTTGATTCAGCCTTGTTTGGGACACCAATTCAGTGCAAACTACAGCATTTCTGCTGATTATCTCCCCTTCTTGGTCTGACCTAAACAAGACTTTAAATTATAATCTATCTGAAGAAGTAAATGTTATTTGTTAATAAAGGTTATGAAACTCAGAATCAAAATATATGTGTAAAGATCTGTTAAAATAACCCAATATACACGATACAGTGTTGGCTGCAAAATAGAATCTCTTTTTTTACGGATGCATCCACACATACTTATAGTTTACTAGTCTTATTTGAGAATGAACCATGCATAGTTCTAACCCACCAGTTGGTCAGACTAGTACTGTAAAAAATGTAAAATAAAATGTCTTGTTTAAGGTTATACATGTACAACGATTTAAATAAAATGTTTCGTTTGAGAAACACCACATGTGAAAGTTCCTCTTTAAGGTCATATTAATGTACATGTAAATGTACCCATATCTAGTCCAACTTATTTATTTTAATTTTTGTCTTATTTTGTGTTGTTATGTGGATTATGGACTGAAGTTAACTTTCCTAGTGTTGTTGATTTTAGTGGGTTTGATATTTTTAGCTTGCTAGCAATTTATCTTGATTACCTTGATTTCATGAGTGAAATTTAACAAAATATGATAGCTTGTTTACTTTGATTATTTTGTGTTTTTTAATTGTTTTTATATTTTGGTTTTGCATGAAACAAGAGCCTTTTTCTGTAAAATAAGTGCTATTTTTTTCCTAAACCAATGTTTTTTTTTTTGTTTTTTTTCTAATTTAAAGCAAGTGCTATTTTTTCCCAAAACAAGTGCTATTTTACCCTGAAAAATTAAAGTTATACATGTAGGCCATTTTATAGCATATACATGTATATCAAGTAAGAGTTCTTATAAGAGTGAATATATATACATGTACATGTATACACACACACACACACACACACACACACACACACACACAGTATGTCATACTTTTCTGAGTTTCATGTATGAGTGGATTTTTGTAAGGCATATTTTCTGTAAAAAAAAATTACGGATAATAATATTATGTAATGTTTATAGGGAATGTTGTTTACAATGCCAACATAATTGTTCCTTCAAGGAACTATTGTATTTACAAAAATGTATCTTTGATTGACAGTTGGTATTTTTAGCGTTAAAATGAAATATTTTTATAACATTTACTGAACTTTGTTATAACTGAAGTCAATTGTATGCAGATGCATATAACCTTTGTACCCTATAGAAATAGTAGAAAGGTCCAAATAACAGTAAACAGTAGCATTATACAGCAGTTGGAAGGTTTAAAATATTTTTTTTGTTTGTTAAAGGGAGACTACTTAGTATTAGTAAATTAAGCATGAACGGGTAAAATATGGTTAAATAATCTAATGTCATTTTTATATACATGAATATATGATGTATACATGTATATGAATGTATACATTACAAATAATCTTGCTGTATCTAAAGTTTGTGTTTTGGATCTTTCTTTTTTAAAGAAAACTGTCTGATCTTTTTGGGTTTTTTTTTCTTCTTCTTTCTATCATATTGTGGTATATTTTTCCAGTTCTAATGTTTAAGAGGTGTATATCAGGTGTACTATGGGCAAACTTGTTTGTATGAATTTCGGTGCTAGTTTTGACTGTTTGATTTCATTTTTGTTAATATATAATTTTATATATATATGCATGCATATATACAATGTACTATTTTTGCACATGCATATATTTTTCAAACTATTCACAATAATATTTATCATTAAGTACTATTATATGTATTGAATCTTTTGTAACAAATACATGAAAAATTTTATGTTGCAAAATATGTTAGTACCATTTGGCAATAAACAATGTTACAAAATTCAAATAATTTTTTATTTTCCATTCCAAAAAAAATTTAATTTTTTTATTTTATCTCTGAGGCAATAGCCACTCTTAACCTGAAGGAACAGTCACTGTTGAAAATTCCCTTGAGGGAATTGTAACTTAAAATGCGACATTTTCCTTTTGGGAAGTTACTGATGAAATGGAATACTTTCCTTGAAGAGATTATTGGTGTTTTGAAAAATAAAGCCACTACTGATGTGGAACTCTCCCAGAGAAAATTATGAATCTTGAGGTTAAATTTTTTCATGCAGATACACTAAATGTTGAATATTGTATTGTCAACAATTTCAAGTACCATGTTACAAGTTGACATGGTGTTTCTTAAGTTACATGCGACATGTTGTCATGGTTTCTTTAATTACATGCAACAAGTGATGGCATTTTAGTTTCATGTGACAAGTTGTCATGGCGTTTCTTTAGTTACATGTGACAAGTTGTCATGGTGTTTAGTTACATCAACTTACATGTGACAAGTTGTCATGGCGTTTCTTTAGTTACATGTGACAAGTTGTCATGGTGTTTATTTACATCAACTTACATGTGACAAGTTGTCATGGTGTTTCTGTAGTTACATGTGACAAATTGTCATGGTGTTTCTTTAGTTACATGTGACAAGTTGTCATGGTGTTTCTTTAGTTTTGTGTGACAAGTTGTCATCACGTTTCTTTAGTTACATGTGACAAGTTGTCATAGGTGTTTCTTTAGTTACATGTGACAAGTTGTCATGGTGTTTCTATAGTTACATGTGACAAGTTGTCATGGTGTTTCTTTAGTTACATGTGACAAGTTGTCATGGCATTTCTGTAGTTACATGTGACAAGTTGTCATGGTGGTTTTTTTAGTTACATGTGACAAGTTTTCATCCTGTTTCTTTAGTTACGTGTGACAAGTTGTCATCATGTTTCTTTAGTTACGTGTGACAAGTTGTCATCATGTTTCTTTAGTTACATGTAACAAGTTGTCATGGCATTTCTCGAGTTACATGTGACAAGTTGTCATGGCATTTCTCGAGTTACGTGACAAGATGTCATCATGTTTCTTAAGTTACACGTGACAAGTTGTCATCATGTTTCTTAAGTTACGTGTGACAAGTTGTCATCATGTTTTTTAGATTCATGTGACAGGTTGTCAAGGTGTTTCAGTTTTACATCTTCATCAAAAGTCTTGAAAGTCTTATTTTACAAGACATATCAGTCCAAGTTTGTTTTGTTGTTTGATTTTGATTGAATTTTTAACAAATGATTAAAAAAATTTCAGCAATAAAAAAATAATGTATATTTTTGCCTTTTGTGTTTTATATTTTATTTTGTCTAGTTATGATATTAGAACCTTCTTGGGCTACTTTCCACTGTGGCAGAGCATAGCAGGTTTAAGAGTCCCCATGACTTCATAGCAGGTATCAAAGCCTCCATAACTATTTAACAAGTATCAGGGCCACCATGACCTAGCTAACATGTATAAGACTTACTTTAGAGGAATTGCAACCTCCATGATGTAATTTAAAGTAATCGAAACATCTGTGATCTACTTGATCAGATGGTCTATGGTGCCCACTTACAAATTACTGTAGACGTACCAATTTTAGTGTGTACATATTTTAACGCAAATTTACATTCTCAACTAATTCGCATGGATTTAAATTGGCGCAAAACAGCTTTTGAGAAACAGACTATAAGTCAAAACATCAAACGTATTTTAGCAGTGTATTTAAATAATACACTGTTAAAATTACTATGTTTACAGCACATTGCTTCTCACTGAATACGTTTAAATTATGCTTGGACAGATCCTAGCTTTTAATAGTTTGACAGTTTGCTTGTCATTGCTTGCTTTTCTCCAAGTATTCTGGTTTCCAACACCATTCCAGAACTGAAAAAAAGATCTTCATTTAACACCATTACTCCACTCTACTCCACTCCACTCCACTCTTAAATTAATCCCTTACAAATGAAGATTAAAAAATTTCTTCTAACCATGATCTGAGCCTACCTTCCCTACTTGGTCATAGTTTCAAAGCCTGTAGGTTGTAAGAAACAGGAATCATAGCTGCATTTCAACTAAACCAATAACTGTTTGTCAGGCCTGAAAAAATGTTTCCCTACCGCCTAAACTAAATTATTTTGAATAAGAAGGATTTTTTCAGTTACGAGATCTTGCATTAACAATGATGCAAAGTTCCTGACATTAAAAGTGCTTGTTCAAAATCAGGAATGGCAAATGAGACCAAAGAATTTAGATCACATAGAAGTAAGAAACTCACAATTTTCTTCTTAGATTTTATTGTTATTAATATTTGCACATAGCTATTATGTTGGTTGCTTGTAATATTGCATTGGCAAATGTTTAGCTATTAACAATCAAAACATGTTATAATAATCTCTAAGGATTATTCTAAGAACATGTACTTGATTATGTGAGATGTTGAGAGTATTATTGTCCGTTTTGTATTAGCCTTCAGATAGGGCAACTTTTTGTTAACGTGCTAGTTTACCAAGTCAGTGGGCGATAAAAAGGCATACCACATTATCCTCTCACCAAATTAACTAGTCAAAACTATTTCCTCAATGCCTAACAACGGGCTAAGATACAGTATTTCAAATTCTAAGTTTTTGTAAGAAACAGCTGGGGACCTTCCCCTCTCGAGGAATATGCTTTACCAATAGAGTCTAATGTACGACTCTGTCAGGGTTTGAACCCACAACCTCCTGCTCTTGAGGCAGACACTCTACCACTAAGCCACTAAAATGGTCAAGCCATTGAGTGAATTAGAATTTTGGTAAACCTGAGATCTTTCAGATCCACTACAGGGATCTCTGTAGCCAGACTGGTTTAAAGTGTCATCTTACAGAACACAATGCATAAGATACAAATCAAACTTGAACTAATCCTGAAGTGAAATTTTTTTTATATTCTTGGATTCTCTAGACACTTCCATTTTCTCTGCTATCTATAAACTGACCCCCTGCATATAAGTGTAACACCATTACTCTATTCCAATTAAGTTCACTAGATTTGCCAGTTCTGTTAGTACCCAGTCATTTATCATTAAATCAATGATAATACACAGCTAGGCTAAAGCTTTAATCCACAATCTGTAAATCATGTGTTGGTAGCCTAACCCATATACCCATGCATCTCTACACAAACTCTAAATCATGTGTTTGTAGCCTTATATTTTGCCCACAAATCCCCATGCTATCATTGAAGACTAAATTAGCAACAACAACAATAGTTTTTATGTAGATTAGAAAAACATTTATTTTTCTGTTTTGATATCTAGAACTTCGGGTGAAAAGGATGATTTGTCTTTGTCTTTTTTTGAATGTTTTTCTTTTTTAACTGTTTCTTTTTCTGTTTCTTTTATACCAAATATTTCATCTATAGATGGCACAGGTTGTATTTGTGGACCTACTGTAGTCCATATATAACACAATGGTGGTTTTTGAGAGACTGTTGGGTAAGGACCCATTAATGATTTAAAATAGTCTGAGGGGGCATGACAAACAAACTCCATAAACTCTAGTTTTCTAGGGAGATCTTCTTCTGGACCTGAAATGAAACAATCAAATATATATGTAGAAAAAGCACAATAAAATCTTGAATTCACTGCTACCCCAGATTTGATATTTACAATATTCTGAGGAAAATTAACTCTCTGGTAAGTAAATGTTGCATTAATTTTATAGTTGATGACACAAGTGGGTTTTAAAAACATGATCTACATTAAAAAGAAAAAACATATATTAATGCCACTGATTGTTTAATTCCAAACTATGGACCTGTAGCAAATTTGATAGCAGTGTGTACTTCAGAAAAAAAAACAAAAACAAAAACCTGAAACTTTTCTACTTTTTTCATATAGCACTAATAATGTCATAACCAGGTAGTTTGTTATATAGACAAGTGAAAACTGGTGATACATGTCCAACTGGACATAAGAAAACTAACTATTACTAGCTGGACAAGTGAAGACTCGATGGTACATGAACTTGCCCTACTGGACAAGTTAAAACTAGATGGTACTTGCCAAACTGTACAAAACACTGTTAAGTTTACACAAGTGTTTCTTACAATTCTTGCATTACTATGTATCTATATTTCTGTGCACACTAAAGAATGCTAGTACATTTGGTCCACTATATAACAAAATTACATTAACTGTCAGTAAAACTAGTATCAGTTGTTTCTCCCCTATGTCTGTTCACCCTGGGTTGGCTTGCTAGAGTAGGTAGTTTCACCCCTTCTTTTTGTAGATGTTTCCTTATTGTGGGTATTTCATTTGTGATTTGCACAATCTTTTTTATCTTTGCAAATGGATTTGGGAAAGAAATAAACAAATAATTAGGAAATTCTTTATTAAGTGCCGTACTCACAGCTAGTATTGTCAGCCAACTAAGAGACTAAGTACCAGGCAATGGTAACAGATAAGGAGACTAATTAAATAATCAAAGGGTCACATGTAATGTTTATTTTTTATAACTGAATAAGATTAAACTATTATGTTTAAGGGAAGTTTAAATAGTACTTGTAAAAACATCTGAAGTTCATAAAAATATTTCAGGGTTAATGTTTATTTAATTTTTTTAAATTCTGATGATGATATTAAATGTAATGGACAATTCTTTTGTGTCATTTTACTTGTAAATGTATATTGATCTAAAATGTTTAATAACATTAAATAGGGTTTATTAATCTGGGACAAAATGTAATTAGGGTGAAATGACAAAGAGTAAACTAGCATTTGGGCAAAACAACTTGGTGGGGTGGCACATTGTTTCAGGGCAAAATGACACAGGTTCAGTACAACCAATTCCGTCCATTATTAGGCAAAAATAAAAAATAAATAAATAAAATAATAATAATAATAATAATAATAAAAAAATAATAAAAAAAAAATAAAAGTCAACAAGGTTGAACTGACAGTTGGACTGACATTTATCAGCTAAGGCACAATCAAGAAATGTTTAAATTTGTTTGTCAGGGTGAAAAGGTAGGTGTAAAAGCAAAGAATTACTGTACCAAGTATATAGGTTGAGGGATCAAATCTGTCTCTGGGACTACTCTGTGTAGGTAAAAGCCAGGATATAACAGCACTTTTCTCTCCATACTGGTCCTGCATAAATCCTCTCAACTGTGCATAAAATACTGAACCATCTTCATCAACTAAGGAAACAATGTCTCCAATCTGGTAGTACATTCCCTGTAAATATACCAAAAATTTACAAAAATAAAATTAAAAAAAAAAACTCTCTACAATGGTAAAACATTCCCTCTAAATAAACCACAGACTTTATTAACAATCTCTCCAATATTATACAACATTCTTTGTGAGTAGTAACAGACTTTTTAAGCAATGTCTCCAACCTGCTTGTTTATTTCATGTAAATAAATCACAAACACAACAAACAAAGTTTCTGATAATTCATATTTTAAAGCTAAACATACCTACTGAAGTCAAAGTAAGATCTATACATCCCTCTTCACCACTGTATCATTTTCACTTGGTTGGCTGGAATGGTGTTTTACTCTCCATCTAGATTATTTCACTTATATCAAGAAAATCAATTCTTAGATGATGAGGAAACAAGTGCCAAGGAAAAACCACTGACCTTGAGATAAAAAGCATTGTGATATGTAAGATAACTTAAGCTCACATCTAAACTACCTGACCAAAGAGGCCTTCATAACAGTGACAAAGAAAAAAGTTTAAAAATACCAGTAATACCACCTAGGAGCAAAAACTTCTTTTATATTTTAAAGCATGACACTTAAAATTATGGAATATTTGCTGTTTTTTATTTCATTTTGCAATTATGAAAACTAGTAGATAGTATGTATTGTCAGAGACCTTGAACCAACCAACAGATAAATGGGACAGAAAGCCAGGTCAAGCAAGGATTGATTGACTGATTTCACGGGTTTAACATCCCAGTCAAGAATATTTCACTTATATCAAGACATCACCAGCTATAGGTGAAGTCGTAGAAATTTTTACCTTTGCAGTGCACTTAGGGCAATTTGCAGAGAGGGTTCTTTAACTTGTCACACCTGCTATGACGAGGACATCAGTTTTAAAGGTCTTATTCGAAGGACCCTGTGACTTTCATTTCTAATTGCTGAGTGCATGGCAAAAGAACTGTCACTACCAATTTTCAAGTCTTGATCAGACTCAGCCGGGTTCAAACCTTCGACCTCCCACATAAAAAGTGAGGGTCAGGCAACGAGAATTAACATATTTAAGATCCTTAGAAGTGTTACTTTGAATACATACATCATAGAATACACTGTCTCCTGTTACAACTGTAGATACTGCTGTTGGTGCTTTAACTGGTTGCTAAAATAAACAAAATAATTTGTTAAATTTCTATACATATTAATCTGACATTGATTTGCAAAACTAGTCATTATTTTTGGAAAAATATTGATTTTGAAGACCATTTTTGGTCCAAAAATAAACAACATGACAGATCTTAAATATTTCTTGAATTTTTGGAGTAAAATCTTCACCTCTTTCTATAAATAATGAGGAAAGAAATAAATATGCAACTAGAAACATGTACATTTGTGTTGCGACAGCCAACAGAACCAGGAATACATTATAAGTTAGAGACAACATATTACCAGTAACAAAACAAGAAAACACAAATATGTGCTGTGATGACTGAATATAAAACTCACAACTTTGGACAGACACTAGAGTAATGTCTGGTGGTGTGGTTATAACTCATTTTCAAGTCTGAAACTAACTTAAATATTTCACAACTAGTGGTTCATAAGTATATTTATTTAAAAACTATGAATAAGCCTTATTTTACCTAACAATGAACCAGAAACCCTTGCAAGTATATATATTATATATTAAAAGAACATTAATGCCCAAACTTGTTTTTTTCAAGGAGAGATTTTTATATCAAATTATAAGCTCATAAATTTGATGAAATTTGACTCTAATTTAATTCAATTTTTATATTTAAAAAATGTGCATTTGGTTCTGACAAACCTCAATGGCCCATAAAGAATTTCTTATAAGTCACACAAAGTCACACAAATACATGTGCATAAATAATGAGACTGTAATTAAGAATATTTTTATCTTTGCTATGCTTTTTTTCTTTTCTTTTTCAGCATTAGGTTGAATTTATTTTTAAAAGAACAAGGAAAGTGATGACAACAGAAATTGACATCAAGGGGTTACATAAATGATAATAACAACAGATATTTAAATTGATTATGTGCAGCATTCTTGGATTAAATGAAGTTCTAACCTACTAGAAACAGTTCTTACTTACTCCCTCATTTCATGGAATTGTTGGTGGATGTTTTTTTATTTAAGCTTGTTTCCAGTATATACAGTTTAATTCATTTAAGGAAATTCTTACCATTTTGAACAAAAACTGTATGCTTTGCCTGTTTCTGACATTCCCTACATTCGTATTACTCTATTTTTAATTGGGTATTTCTTTAAAAAAAACTTTTTTTAAAAGTGTCCGTAGATAAGCACTAATTTTGTCAATATAAATAATTTATCATACATACACTTTTCTTAAATATAATTCTCCTGCTTTTGCCCTTAGTAGCCAAAGGTTTATTAGTAGTTTGGAACTTGTGTTTCGATGGTTTTATCCTCGCACTTTTACGTAACACTGGACCTCCATTATTATTCACTGACCCATTATTTTTAGTAGAAACAGAGTTTCCATTTTGTCCGTTTGTCGATTCTTTTTCGTTCCCACCATTTTGTGCAGTTGAACATGCATTACAAATCACATCTCCTTGTGTCCCTTTCCGCCAAATTGTCGACGTATTTGTCTTACAATTAGAACAAACGGGCTTAGCACCAAGAGGCATGGTTTATAAGAATAAACATTTATATGTTATCTGATTATCGTACAATTTTACATCTGCAGGTGCTTGGGGTTTTAAACCGGAAGTGAATCCAAGGCTGAGACAATGACTGGAAATTTTTATATTGTCAGGATATCATTTTGATCACACGTCCATTTCATTTTATATATTGATAAAGAATCAATTAGATATTTTCATGAATTATTAGTTGTTTATCATTATTATTATTATTATTATCATCATCATCATCATCATCATCATTATTATTATTATTATTATTATTATTATTATTATTATACTTTCTTTGTTTTCGTGTGTGCGTGCACAAGAATTTAGTTAATCTACATATTTAATATAGATAATAATTTTTTGTTTTGTTTTTTTTTCATTGAACCGGAGATGTCGAACCAGATGATTGCTTGTCTGAAATAATATTCTTAAAAGTAGAAGAAAGAAAGAAAAAAAACTTATAACATTACACATCATACAATCACGAGAAAGATAAGCGACAAATAAAACTTTCCTTTTTTAAAATGTCACTGTTAAATAAGACATACTATGTCGTGTGCTTGTTCATATACCACTCAAGATGCCTTTTATCATGTAATGATGTTGTCATCAGCCCAAAACATCAAAAAGATGACCATCTGGGTGCCGATAATAGTCATCGTTTAAGTTATATTAATATTAAGCCACCACCTTTAAAAAACACCTTATGATTCGTTCAACTCCACATAATCTTAGTCCCGGTAAAAAAAAAAAAATAAAAGTAATATATAATAACTTAAAATCCCCCTTTTTAAAAGTCTTTTTCAAAGACCTTTATCTTTAGGACTTCTTCGGTTAGTCTTTATGAAAATCATTCCAAATTGAAATGACATTAAATGGACATGGTGGTATTATGGAAAAATAGTATTATCATATTTTAAAAAATTACTCATCATAATGTTAACAGAATTTTTTAATCAAATAAATTCTAAAAACTATTTCATTCCGGTGCTATATGGTCATAAAGAAGAAAAACAGTTGTAAATGTCGCTGAACAAAACGAAGGAAAAAGACAACGCTTGGATCGCTTTACAAAAACTTATTTCCAGGTTTTATCTTTTGCCAACGAGTGCTTTTCGTTCTTTCCGCCATTTTGAAGAGGCGTGCGTGCAGCGAAAAATATCCCGCCAGTTCAACAGTTTACTTGAGAAACAAGGGAGCACTCTTGGATAATCTGAACTCGGTATGTCGTTATTAAGGAAATATTTGATACAGTTTGAAGATATATACTCATTTTTGTTTAAAGTAATTGAGATAAAGGATAAGATTTAATTATATTTTAATTGCGTCACGGCCATGGCTTCCTGTCGACTATCAGGGTCTGAGGGAAGCCATTACTTATTGGTTAACAAGGTGTCCTTGTAGTGGGACAGTCAAAATGTCGCTTTGTTGGATTTGTCATTGTGTTCCCCCATGTACACGAACTTGATAACCATTTGTTTGATTGTTTGTTAGTATTGCTAATTAACAGACACAAAGTAAAACATTATAATGTTCTTATATTTTTTGGACCATGAACTCCCGTTGCTGTTGGGAACACCATTTTGTTCGCCATATTTCCAGGTTGGGGGAAATCCCATCAATTGATATATAACTAATAATTTAATAACATAAAGCCTTTTCTCTTTTGTGATATATTTCAAATATTCTGAATTTCAGATTTAAGTATAAAGTCAGAATCCCTATTCATGAACCAAAATGTTGTTATTCAACAAAAAGTTTCATTAACAGCAGCAACTTTTTTATTTTAATGTTGATGGTAACAAAAATGGTACGCTTGGTGGCAAACTAAATAGTCAGGTACATATTGATTGGTGAAAATAATTGAATTTTGGAAAAATATTAATGTTTTTTATCGTATGGAATGGAACCAAATTTCAATCCTAAATCATGGTAGAAAAAGCCCTGTATTTACTAATAGTTAAATACCACCATACCAATCCATTCGCTGTTTAAATTAAACATCATTATATTTCAATCTTGGTCAAACAAAACATTAGTTGATTTGATGATCACAGAACGAAAATAGAGTTATCCTGATCTCTCCAGATATAAGTTTTATTTTTTAAATGTGTAACAGGAAAAGAAAAAAAGGCAGCAGTCAAACTGGGACTTGAACCAGGAACCTTCTAAATATTAGCAGGACGGTCTACTGACTGAGCTACAGGGCCACCTATCAAGCCCAGTCTGCTAAATTCCTCACTTCCTTTTATTGTTTCACTTTGAAATGAAATCACCAGGTTCTACCCTGGGAACAAGCTGTTGTTCGGCCACTTCCCAGGGTGGGGCTAGCCCCCAAATGTAACAGGAAAGGGAAAAATGCAGCAGCCAAACCATGACTCGAACCCAGGACCTTCCCAGTACTAGCAGAAAGCTCTCCTGACTTAGCTACCCGGCCATCTGTCAAGCCTGCTACAAATGATTTAAAAATATATTGAAAATATAATGTATTATGTTTGAATTTCAGAATTAAACCAGATGTACTGCATTATGTAGTAACCATAGTAACAGATTTTTCTCTATATGTGAAGATGAAAGAATTTTACAGAATCCTGACTTATCTGCAGTAAATTAGTGGTAAGTTGTATGACAAGAAAAAAGTTTAGTGTGAAAAAAAGGCAGGTTCTGTTTGACCCTTGAAACTATGGTAGTGTAACAGGAAGAAGAAAAATGCAAGGTCGGACCTAGGATCGAAACTGGGACCTTCCACACTATAGTTGAGGGCTCTACCAACTGAGCTATCCAGACCACTTCATTCCTCCCCGGTTATTCTTGAGTTTCCCATAGTTCTATGTGAAATCTCACCCTTAAATCCCACTAATGGACATTACATGGCCCACAATTGCCAGTCCACCACTTTCGAGGGCACCAAACTGTGAAACAGGAAAGAGAAAAATGCATGGCATACTGGGGATTGAACACTGGACCTCCCACACTATAGGCAAGGGCTCTATCAACTGAGCTACCCAGACTGCTAAAGTAGTTAGGGAAATTGGATTTGATTTCATAATTGTATTAAACTTTATCTCCAAGTGTCAAAGGTCAAATTGAAACCCCTCTGGAGCACTTTTAACTCAAAACTTAATTTAAATCTATGACAGAAAGGCAGCCATGGCAGTGACATAACATGTAGTCTGACAGTACATAAATATCAAAGCTAAACTTGCAGACATTTTTATTTTATGAGTAGCTGATGATTCATATTGATATTCACTGATCCTGTACATGTACATGTTGAGTTATGTATAAATTGACCTTGGATTAGAGTTACTGACTATATACAATAACCATATCAACTATGGTTATAAACTGAGTTAGACCTGTTTCATAGACCCTGAACCAGAACCAATGCAAGTAAGGTATCTACCAACCAGACCCAAAACTTGAATTGTCTCCTATATTATCTTCTGACCTAGAACAAACTTGTACAACACTATATTAAGTATACACTGACCTGAAATCAGGGACTATGTTAGATGCATCTGTAACAACTTGTGATTGACCCTAGACCAGAACTTAGTCAGGTATCCACTGACCTCGTAGACATTTGTTAGGTATTTACTGGCCCTATACAAGAACTTTAGTAGGGTAAGGTATCCACTGACTCTGGTTCAGAACTGAGTAAATCTACTAAATGTATTCACAGACACTATACAAAAATGAGTTAAGTATTCATTGAGCCTGAACCAGAATTGCCTGAGTTTGTAATTCACTGACTCTGGGCCAGTACCATGTTAGGTCATCAGTTACTCATCACTCATCATCGAAACTGAACTAGGGACCCATTGACCCTTTACTGCATCTTTCTGAAAGTCAAGAGTCAAATTTGTTTTTCAAGGGTCAATAACATAGGTTTCGAGGGTCAAAAGGAAACCTTGAATGAACTATCGTCAGAGTCTTATATAGGAAAATAGCAAAAATAAATTACTGAATCTTTATTTTAAAAAATATTTTAAACAGTGTTTCAGATCTCTTCACTTTCTTAGACTTTTATTTTTTTATTTCAAAGAAACTGCTGTGGAAATGTTATTGGTCCAAGGTAAACATAATTGATATAAACATGTACATGTATTTCATAATATTTGATACCAGTGGTGGATTCAGAGTTATTTTTATGTGATGTGCATGTCAAACAAACAAATTGACTAACAAAATAACAGGACAATAAGGCTTTTTTAAATACTCTATGCACACATGTATTAGTATTTGCAACAATAGATTAGAGTACAAGTATTTGTAACAATAGCTCTTTGCTTTAGTGTCTTTTTGGAATTTTTCAATGTTAACCATTTTTTCTTTCATTTTTCAGAAAAACAATTACTATGGATTCCCAGGCTGTTGCAATGGAAACTCAAGTTGCAACCAATCAGATATCCATTTCAAATACAATGACACTAGATGCTTCACAAATTGATGGAAATTCAATTATTGCAATCGACAATGATGGAAATAGAATTCCAATTATTATAGCCCCATCTGACTCTAAGGAAAATGGAGAAATTAAAATCAGTGATGGGGAATCAGTACCTGTTGTTTATGTTGAGAATTCTGAAGATAAGCAAGGTGATGAAGAAGTAACAGGAAAATGAGTATGAGGCAATTGTTGTAGAACAGGGCAGTGATCAAGATCTGTCAAATATACAGTTCAATGTGTATAAAACAGATAACAATAGTCTGGTTATCCAAATACCAAATGACAGCATCGCTGGAACACAGATTGAAGAACAGGTGATTGAGGAAAGTGTACAAACAACAATT
The DNA here is from genome assembly GCA_029721355.1 of Tegillarca granosa. Lineage (NCBI taxonomy): Eukaryota > Metazoa > Mollusca > Bivalvia > Arcoida > Arcidae > Tegillarca > Tegillarca granosa. Next base: position 16,049,945 of record CM056609.1, read on the forward strand.
GATGACATCAAAGTGGCAGCCATGTCAACAACCTGCGAATGTGACATCTGTGGAGAATACTTTACAAATTTGAAAGATCACCTTACTCGCCATCCCGACATTGAAACACTCTACTCCTGTGATACTTGCGGGAAACTCTTTTCATCCTCTGATCGTCTGACGATTCATTTGAATATCCATGCTGGAAACATTGAAGATGAAGTTATGACTGTGGAAAAAGATGAAGAACCAGTTAGTACTAAAGTTGGGGACTTTGTATGTGACATCTGCCATAAAACCTTTACACTGTCCAAGTATTTACAAGCTCATAAACTGGTACATTCTGAAGATAAACGGTATCATTGTTCCATGTGCGACAAAAAATTTTCTCAAAAACGTTACCTTAAAGCTCATGAACTTCTTCACAAGGGAATCAAGCCATTTAACTGCAATAAATGTCCAAAGACATTTACAAATGTTACAGCACTAAAAGCTCACCTTAATGGCCACTTAGGATTGAAGCCTTATAAATGTTCCGTATGCCCTAAGGCATTTTACCGTCAAAGCAATCTAAGCGCTCACACAAAAAGGCATTTAGACCAACCAGTTAAGGTAGATTATGATAACAAATTCCGCTGCGAATGTAATCTGTCATTTATGAATGAAGAAGAGTTGCAAGCTCATGTTGGAATGCATACTGGAACAGAACCTTTTAAATGTAATTACTGTACTGCTGAATATAGACTACTGTGTAAACTTCAAGATCATGCAAAGATGCACATGGGCTCTGAGAAATCTTACGAGTGTCAGATTTGTGGGCGTGCATATCGACATAAGAACAGTTTACGATCTCATCTAGCATCACATGCCCAAGAGAAGCTGTGGAAATGTAATATTTGTGACAAAAGGTTCAGCCTACTGGGCAATTTACGAACACATGAAAAACTTCATACTGGACTCAAACCATTTAAATGTGAACTTTGCAGTAAAAGTTTTGCTCGAATTGACCACATGCGACAGCATCGTAAAGTGCATGATGGCATTCGACCATATAAATGTGACATCTGTAACAAGGCATTTTCCAGATCACATCATTATCAGGCCCATATAAATAACATTCATAATGAGACGAAGCCACATGAATGCCAGATATGTCACAAAAGATTTGGATACATCAGTAACTTGAGAACACATGAGAAGATACATTATTTCAATAAGGACCATCAAAAAGTTTTTAACAAGTGCCGTGCATGTGGTCAGATGATTACGTTTATTCAGACTGGAACCACTGTTTTGCAAAAGAAAGAATTTAAATGTGAAGACTGTGGGGAACTATACCACTGTGCTCAAAGTTTGACTATTCACCAGAATGGTCATAAGGGAGAAATCCCATTCCGATGCAACTACTGTGGAAAACAGTTCACAAATAACAAAAATTTGAATAAACATTTAAAGATTCACTCTGGAGCAAGAGCTTACGTCTGTGATATTTGTGATAAAACATTTATATTTGGCCACCATTTAAAACGTCATATGACAACACACACGAATCAATCTGGTACAAAAATACAAATAAAGCTGGAGGAAGATGAAGAAGACATGGAAAATGAATTTAATGGTAGCGGTGAAATTGTAGATTTACAAACAGAGGAAGAAGTAAAGAAATCAGACATTAAGGATGGTGTGGATTCAGCCGGTACAGATGATGGTTCTACTGATACATCTAATAAATCAGTCAACAACAAAGGTCTGGAAACAGGCAGTAAATCTGACAAAATCTCAAAAACCAAATTTACTGATGTTATTTGTTTGAAACCAAAGACCGATATGCCAGAAGTCACCAACGATGATAGTTGTCAAGATGAAAATGATGATTTAAACGTTAATAAGAGTGAAGTAAAGACAAGAAATAGTAAACGCCGAAGTCAGAATGACACAATATCTAGGAAAAAGGGCCAAAATGATGACCTCAATCTAAATTCTGAAAATTCAAAATCCAGTAAACATGGTCAGAAAGATGACAAGAAAGCAGGAAACAGCAAAATTGTCTTGAATCCAGAGAAGAAAAGGGAAAGTGAAAAAAAGGTTAAAGGGTCACAAAAGTCTGAAGTGAGAGCTAATATTTCAAAGAAAGATCAGATAGAATGTGATACATGTGGCAAAACTTTTGACAATGTTTCTAATGTGAAAAGACATAAATATGCTGTCCATAAAAAACAAACCCAGTCTGAAGAAACTGCTAAAAAGAAAAATTTGAAAGAAAATGAAAATGATAAGGAAGAAGTTATTGACTCTGAGGAACTGCCAGAAGGTGATGGGCCTCATAAATGTCATATATGTAAGAAGAAGTTTAGTTGCTTGGGTTACCTAATGCAGCATCTGGCAAAACATGCAGGAGACAAACCATTCCAGTGTGATGTTTGTGGTAAAGGATTTGCCATGTCAACTTATCTACGGAAACATCGTGCTTCTCATACATCAAGTAAAGGAACTCAGGCCACTCCTCCAAATAGTCCTGACAAGTCTGAAATTTCTGCTACCCAGTCTCCTGAAACAAAACCCAAATTTTCATTGTCAACAATGCAAACTAAGAAAAAGAAAACTGACTATAACACCTGATAAAAATAATGATGTGATGGGTAGGAACAAATCATCAATATCTAAAAATGGAACTCAGTCAACTGAGACCCAAAACACAGAATGTCATATATGTGGGTTGAAAGTTTCAGCTTCGAGATATCTAAAGCAACATTTGAAGATACACGAGAAAGAAGATGACTCTGGTACACCAAAGAAGAAATCAAAAACTCAGAACGTGGAGAAAGAAGATGATCTCACAACACCAAACAAGAAATCAAAAACTCAAAACTTGGAGAAAGATATCGCCACTCCAAACACAAGATCAAAAATTCAGAAATCAGCTAAAAAAGATAACAGTAAATCTGACAAATTTAAGAAGGAACCAATAAAATTGGAGGATATTAAGAGTTCAAAATTTGATGATGTCAAAAGCCCAAAAGAGAGAAGTACTCGGAGTAAAACAGTTAAAATCCAGGGAGAAAGTAAAAAAGTCCTCTACACTTCAAGTAGTGATGAACCAATGAAATGTGAAATTTGTGGAAGACAATTTCATCTGCCATACAACTTTATGATTCATCAAAAAACACACCAAGTTGAAGAAGAAAGGGATTTTAAATGTGATGAATGTGGAAGCTGCTTCAAACGTGCTAATGTCCTAAAGAAGCATAAAGAAACACATAAAAAACAAAGATTTGGAACACATAGCAAGGGCAAAGCAGATTCCAAAAAAGAAAAAATCAGTCCCCCAAAAGCTGTGACTGGAAAATCTAAAAAAGCTGTGACTGGAAAACCTCAAACAGCTGTGACTGGAAACCTCAAACAGCTGTGACTGGAAGTCCTCAAACAGCTGTGACTGGAAGTCCTCAAAAAGCTCAATCTGGCAGTCTTCAAAAAGCTCCATCTGGCAATCTTCAAAAAGCTCCAACTGGGCGTCATCAAAAAGTCGTGACAAATAATACACATAAAGTCATGACCCTTCAAAGTATAAAGCTTGAAACAATATCCTTGGATGAGAAGCTAGACCAGATCTGCAAATGCAACACATGTGGAAAACAGTTTGCAGACAGTGCTAGTTTAAAGATACATGAAGCTCAACATCTTACAAACATGATCAAATGTGACTCTTGCCCAAAATCGTTCACCACAAAGTATGATCTTGACAGACACTTGGAACTTCACAAAAAAGTGTCAAGAGATGAAAAACTATTTGCAAAGGACTTACAGCCTAAAATTCCAAAAATCTGTAAAAATCGTAAAATACATCAATGTGGTATTTGTGAAAAAAAGTTTCCTTTGGCTTATCATTTAAAATGTCATCTGGCAACACATCTTAAGGACAAAGCGTACAATTGTCGACTTTGTCGAAGCAAGTTTACCACAAATTACCATTTTATGAAGCATCAGGCTACACATAGGAAACTAAAGAACAAGTTGAACACATTCAAAATAAAAGGCAAGGTCAAGGTACAAGGTCGTACATGTCCTGTTTGTGGTGTTAAGATTTATGGTACATATAGCTATAGACGACATCTTTTGATCCACTCAAAGACCAGGAGAGTCCTGACTGCCAGTAACAATAATTCAAATATCTGTCCGCCTGAGAATGAGTCTAAAGATAAGATCAGTACAAATATCAAGAAACAAATACCAGAGATATCTACACCCAACAAAAATCAGCAGGCCTTCCAGAGTCCAAAATCACAACTTAAATCTTATGAGTGTCATTTATGCAAAAAACAGCTGAGTAGGCAGTATAATTTGAAGAGACATTTGGAACAACATCATAAACTGGTGGTTACTTCTGAAAACACACCAATGAAGTCTGATGAAGTCATCAAAGCCAATGTTGACATAACAGAAGTCAGAGAGTCAGAAATGCAGATCCATTCCAATGGAAACGATGGCGATACTGAAGATACAATTGTGGTCATAAAGCATAAAGATGATGACAAAGACAAATCTGTGGCATTCTTGGGGGATTTCTCATCTCAAGGCGTAAACATTCCTGAAGGCTCTGTCATAACTGTTACGGCTGATGAAACTGGTGAAGAACTTTTTAAAGTTGAGGTTAATGATTTATGTTCGCAGACATCTGAATCTACAAGCGTCTCTGTTACCAAATCAAATGGCAAAACTGAAAAATCTCAAACTAGTCTCTTATGTACTGAAGTCTTAGAAGTGGAAGAGAACTTGCCTCAAAATTCAAATTCGAAACTTGACAATGAATCCAAGGGAAACCAGAGCAATGAAAATAACCAGAGTGATCTTGAAATGTCTTCAGAGACTACAAATTCAAAGGAAAACCAGGCAGGTGATAAAGCTAAATCAACAGATTCTTAAATTTAAGAGGCACTGAAAAAAAAAAAAAATAGTTAAATGTACAAGTGATAAAATCAAGGAAAGTATCATTGTTGTCAAGGTAACAACAGGTGTCTAATCAAAAAATGAAGATGTTTATGAAACTGTTTCATGAAAAAAAATTATCCTCATCTCAAGAAGGTCAATTTCATGTTTTTTAACTAGATGAATTGAGACCATTTAATAATATAAATTCTCACTATGTAATAATAGTATTTTTTGTGTTACTAGTAAGTTAATATTCGTATTATAAAGGTAATTCTTTTGTTGTTGTAAAGGTAATTTTTTCATTAATATAATGGTGAATTGTGTGTTATAGATTATAAAATTTTAATTTTTTTAAATTATTTAGGTAATTTTATGTTGCCCATTACTTATTCTGTCTACAATTAAGTAAGAACAAGTTCTATTTGCACTCTCTCTATAAAACTAAGTTTGAAGGTAGAGGCTGTAATTGAACATTTTTGCGAAAATTTATTTATAAAAAAAACAAAGGGAGAAATAGTCACATGACAGCTCAATAAAGTGATTTTTTTTCCATTGGAGAACCTTATTGGTAATTTCTATGGTACTGTTTGTCACACAGTTTTTGTAACAGCAAACTTAATTTATAAAAAAATTTTAAAAACTAGATTAATTTGGACATGATTCAGGTTCTTGAGCCCAGTCCTAATTATAGGTTTTCTATCGATATGCAGAAATTACATATAAATCTTGATATGCTGTCAGTTCCTTTATTAGCCAACTGTCAAAAAAAAAGCAAACCTTTTTTGTCTTAGTTTACAGAGAGAGATATTTGTGATAATTGTGGGTGGCACTGGGTGCCCATATTGATTTTCAGTGTTGAGCGTTAGCTCAAGTAAGCAAATGAAATCAAACTTCATTCAAGTTTCAATTCACTGCCTTAAACACAGTGAGACACGTTTATTAAAGCTGAAATCAGACACAACACTAGCTTGATTAATATATATGTCTGTCTTGATACAAGATCTAGCTTTACAGAGTAATAATGTATGGGCTATAGACAAAAACTCACTCAATCACTTTACAGAGTAGTCTCCCTTAGAGCTGCAATTTCAATTAACATGATAAAACTGTAAAATCACATGTGTTCTTTGTGGGATCATGGGACTTGCTATTTCTGTGGGTTAGTATAAATAAAATTTGTTAAAATTATAATTTCAATTATTTATTCAAAAACTATGAAAGAAGTATTGAGTTCATTTTTAAAATGTTAGCAATTGAACAGTAATATCCTATAATGTGTTTAGAGTATTTGTGTGAAAACCTTATACATATGTAAGGCTGCAAATTGAATATTTGTGTATAGTGTAAATAGATTATTTTATTTATATGTAAAAGAAATATTATTAATATGTGGTATGAAACTACCTATGTCTAAATGAAGAAAAATTTTAATGTAATGTTATTTCACAAAGTATCAGATTATATTGTAAAAAGGGTACAGGTTTTTTTTTATTCATGTGTATTTTAATTTCAAGTCACAAATACCATATTTTATTGTGAAATAATGGTAAATAGCTTTTCAAATTTTTCAAAGTAGTTGTTGTACATGCCCTTTTTTCACACCCTGTATCTTCGTTATTTACTTTACCCAGTTCTAAAAGTTTTGGAAATTTACCTTAAGATAACAGACATTCTCTAAAGAGTTTTACTCAGTATTTTTCTCACTAGTGAAATGTGACATCATAATAATGATCACTTGACACCATTTTGTAAGTAAAATAACTAAAATCTTAAATGATTTCTGGCTAGAGTTTGTGTATCCGTGGATCAAAGATCAATTATTTAACTCTGTAAGTGATAAGAAATTATTTTAAAGCTTATTTGACTGATTAAAGTACACTCATTGGTCTGGGTTTAAACATCATGAATAATGAGAAGTAAATCTGGTATTATTCTCTCTATATCTTTTGGTTGTTAACTAAAATGAACAAAGGGGAACAACTCTTGACATCTTAGGCTTTGCAGATAAGCCTTGATTTGTTACAGGATTACAGTATATAATAATTCTCAATTCTTTATTGTTTATAAATTTATCAGTTTAAGTAACATGGCCTTTTATATTTTACGTAATTGAATAGATTTACTAAGTCTAAATAATTTTTTGTTTATTTCAATGAAAAATAGATAAATTTTATCATGGCAACCAACCTTATTTGGGTATCTTGTGAAGTGAGTGAAAATTATCAAACTTTATATACCCCCCCCCCCCTTCTCTATCTCTCATTTGCATGTTACATATAGCTGAAATTTAGCATTTTTACTCCAACATTGTCTGTCTTTGTGGTTTGTACCTAAAATTTAGCTTTGGTAGAGTATTAAATAAGAACAAGAGATTTTATTTTATATTCTTAAGAAACAAAATCACTGATCTAGCTGATCTATTTAGATTGATCATAAAAATAAAACTTTATCTACCAGTATCAGCTGTTACCATCAGTATTTGTCATGTATAGTAATTTGTGATCATATTGTGGTATCAAGTAATTTTTTTCTTGTAACTTCGTAGATTTCATCTCCAGCTGTTCTTGATCAATATATTATATATTTATGCATGTTATATATTTACAGGCAAAAATTATGTATATTGATTTGAAGGTTATATTACATCACCATTTTCTAGTAAATTTTGTTCAGAAATAAACAGTAATCCTCCTGTATATTGCCACTAAAATATTTTAGGTTAAAAGATTGAGCAGATTTTATTGAAATTAGATTTTTACTGTTCCTTTATCATTTATCTCAACACACGATGTGCTGGTAAAATTTCTGCAGATGTAAATCACTTGTAATAAATACAAATGTTCATGAGAAATCAAAATTTTGTCCACTTCATCAACCAAAGAGATCTCTTTCTTCTCAGTCCAAACTTGGTCCACCTCTGTCTGCTTGAGACCCCACTTTTCAGTCAAACCTGTATATTTTGACATTTGGGATCCTGTTGCATTTATGTTAGTCTAATTTTAAACAATAATTAAAAACACTTTTTCTTCTTGTAAATTAATTTCTTTTTTTATTTCTAATTCATAAATTATTTGCTTTTGTGTGAAATTTATAAGTATATTTTTGTATGTTATGAATATTGTGGGAAAAAATGCTCAGAAAAAAGTTTTATATGGATATTTGAGCATAAACATTTTCTGAGGTGGAGATATGGCATTTGCTTGTTGCTCCAAATAAATTTTGAAGTTGATAAGTATTGATTGATTTTGATTTATAACATCCTTTTTTTCTTTTTTGTAAATCGCTAACTTTATTTGAGTCTTTGTGTTGGATATTTTTTGTTTGATTCCTGGTTACTTTCTGAGAAACATAATGGGTGTGTTTTTATTTTCACCAGGTCTTTATGATTAAGTACATGTATGTAGAAATAAAAGGCATAGATTTCATCAGTCATGTTCCTAGAAAGTGTTGCTAATTTCTAAAAACTGGTGTGTGTGTGTGTGTGTGTGTGTGTGTGTGTGTGTGTGTGTGTGTGTGTGTGTGTGTGAAAAGTTTAGATATATCATCTAGACTGGACCTACTTGATTAACATGAATCTGTTTGTAAATAATATATTAATATATTTTACATGTATATCAGTTTTATTTGTAAGTTTATCTACCAGTTTTTTTTTTTTTTTTTTTTTTTTTTTTTTTTTTTTTTTTTTTTTTTTTATAATCATTTGCATCATATTTCAGTAGTTTGAGTTCACATTACTACTTATGGAAGTCTATGTCAGTAAAAACATATAAGTTTTACAGTTTTGGGGGGGAAACTTGCTAATTATGTCTCATTTGATTGAAGATGTGCATCTTGTTTGTCAGTGTAAAATCTTGAATACTATGAAGTGAATTCCATAGCCAGCTGGTAGATAATAATATAATATATGATAATTGGAACAGTAGCAGGTGTTCTTCTTACAAATTCACCTTCTTTAAAAATATTTAATATTTTTAATCCTGGGAAATTTGTATCAGGTATTTAATTTTAAATACATTCATTAATGTATGTGGTATATATCTGATTTTTTTGTAATAATCCAATTTTTCTCTCTTATTTTAAGCAAAAACATTTACCATAACCCCATTAAGGTACTATGCATAGAATTTACTAAGTGTTTCTTTTTCTGGGACTGTATTTGAATTTTTATTGTGACATTGTGTATAAAACAGCCATACATCTGTGTCATTCCATCAGGAGGAAGTGTGCAGTAATTAATTAAGCCCGTTTATAATTAATCAGAATTAAATATATATATATATATATATATATATATATATATATATATATACAGGGTTGAGAAGTAACTGGATGAATATTAATTATAATTTATCGGGAGTTTTAGGACAGATGTCATTTTATACATTTTTAAATTCATGGTTGCTTTTTTCTTGTTCATGTTAAAATACCTAGCTTGTGTTTTATTTCTTTAATCATGCAACAAGTTTGTTAACTACTGACACCTTTAGAGTTAGTTGTGGTGTATACTTTACATGAAGTATGGTTTATACCACCAGCTAACCTGTAGGTGTAAAAACTGTTCAGATATCGTTTGTGTTAAGTTTTGTATATAAAGATACATGTATATTATAGACGTTTGTTTGTGTTTTAATTATAGAAAACTGAATACTGTTAACATTATGTATTCAGTATGTATTTCAGGAGAGCATTGGGTTAAATATAGAAAACAATTTTACATTTCAAAACATTAGGTAATTAAATCACTAAATTTTTAGTCAAATTGTTTGTGGAAAGTTAATGCATCTGGCAAATAGGTGTACATCTTTTGATTAAACATACAAGTGATGTTCAAATTGCTACAAATTGATGATTGGTCAGTTACATCAAACAGCAAAACAATTCTTGGTGATAATGAAAAATAAGTTTCAATTATGAAAAACAATTACCGGGTTGCAGTGTATTCAGTCTGAGATTTTAATATTGTTTTAAAAGCCTTATAAAAAATTATTTTACAAGAGTTATTGAAATCTGTTGATTACCATATACATGTGTACATACAGGCAAATGATTGAGCAGTTTGTAAAGCTACATAGCCTGCCCGTAAATGCACTTCAGAAAATGAAGATTCCAGTGTGTGCTTGTTAAAAGTCAGTTTTTTTTCTGAAGTCTCCAGTTTATTTTACCAACCCCAAACTGACTACTAAATATGATTTAAAAAATCTTGACTGACGTGTTAAACATTACTCAACTCGACTACCGATCATGTAAGAGAGTAACTTGTTTTAGATACTAAGTTCTTTGATTTATTGATGTCCATTAATAATACTTAACTCTTTGTTACACCTGGATGATATGCAGATATCTGTGGCCAAATAAAAACTACTTTTTAACTGCTAGAGTTAATAAATGTTAATATTAATGATGCGATGTACAGAAGATTAACATTATTTAGTACAGTATTCCATTTTTAGGAGAGTGATTCTGCTATCAGTAACGTCAGTACTTTGATTTTGTCCTAAGAACGCAAGGAATGTGACGGCTTGCATAGCTATTACCACCAAGAACCTGTCAAATCCAGCCAAATATTAGTCAACACATGATTCAGTCATACAAATGAATAAGAAACACTGATTATATAACTCCAAACTTTGGACTGGTCTCAAACGGGAAAAAGCAAGAAACTTCAAATCTTAAACTAAATAAAAATGTCTTTGATCTTTTTATCCCGAGAGCGGAAGGTCGTGGGTCCTAACCGCAACCTAGTCGTACATTTGAGATAATGCGAACTGGCTTGGCGCTAGGCATTGGGAGAACAATATCAAATGGTTTACACTGTACCAGAATAATGTGTCTGCTTATCTCGGGTGCTCTAGTACATTGTACAGACAAAATACACAATCGCGCGCGCGCGCACACACACACACACACACACACACGTAGTTGTTCTTGGATTCCTTAGAGGTTAAAAAAACATGCTGGTAAGACTTCCGTTTGTAACCCCACCCCACCCCACCCTATTAAATTCTATGTAAATCATTTGAAAATTTATTTTTCACCAAAATGTCCAAAATGGCATGATTTCATCATTATTATTATTATTTTTTTTTTTTTTTGGCCATCTCCGTTGAAATTGAAATTTTAGTGGAGGGTACAAACAAGAAGTCGTTCCCACTTGCTTTTGTTGTGAATAGCTGAAGAATTCCTGATGCGATGTAAAACAACAAATCAGATAACCAATCTTGACCCCCCCCCCTCCCACACACACACACACCCTACCCCACCCCACTCGACCAGATGTAACCTTGACCTGCTGTCGGCTTCATACATAAACATTCGTCGTAAAATAATTTTTGGTCAAATGAAAATGCATAAAATAGGTTCACAATTCATATTTAAATTTATTAATCTGCTTATAGCAATAATCAAGGCATTCATAAAATTTTCAATCTTAATGATATTTACAGCCTGTTTTTAATACGCATATTGTATATGGTTCACATGTGAGGAATGTTGTGTGAACTACGTCGACAATATGCTGATTATATAAAAAAGAGCTGTCGAAAGAAGCAGTAAATAGATCTCTTATAATTGATATGTGGGCGATCTGTTAGCTTTTCTTTCAACAGCTGTTAATTATTCATAGCTAGTGAACAATTTCTATCCAAATAGAAACATTTTAAAGATGTCATGATGCTTCTTTTGTAAGGTATTATTTTACAGTCGCGCGGAAAGCTCTAAAATAAATAAAATACGATGCAAAAAGTTTTCCCCAAGTATGTTTTAATTTTTCCCAATGCTTTTATTTTTGTTTTTATTGGCTTTGTTTTCAATTTCAAATTTATTTCAGTCAAATATAATTTTATTAATTCTCATAATTTTTATGTTTATCACCGTTATGAAAATAAAACACACACACACACACACACACACACACACACACACACAAGAAAAAAATACAGTTGCCAAATTTTATGGGTCTAAATATTCAAGTAGAATTAATTTCTGTGTTAATTATTTATTATTATTTTTTTTAATTATTATTTTCATTATTATACAAATCTAAGAAAAAAATTGGAAAATAGAAATAACCCGGTATCTTAATTTTAAAAATGTCCAGAAATAAACAAGAAAAATTAGTATTTTTAGATTTTTTATATGCATAAGAAATTAAAATTAAAAAAAAAACTGAATGTATTCAATTCGTTAATCACGGTGTTGCCGTGTATCGAAAATACCATATTTTTGTGTATCGACAAATATATATCGGGCAACTATGTTTATTAAATGATTGCAATATTCTGTTCACATATCACACATCGAAGTTTAAAGTTCCATAGTCTATTGGGTTGAGAGTCAACTAATTCCGTCTTAAAAACAAATCGAACAATAAAGTTTAACAATGTAATGTCCAATTTCTCTTCTTTGTCAAATGTTTCTGATGTTGAGATCAACAAATTTAGCGTGCCTTATGGTTGAAATGCTTATTTCCCAATACATGTATATGTATTTTATCCAATTTTTCTTATTCCATTTTGTTTGTGTTCATTCGATCTTTTGATCAAGCTGTAAATCCACCAATATTTTACTGACACAAATCTATTGGCCACATCAATGTTTCCAAACTTTTCCTGGATAATATTTGTGTTCCTTATATGCTTTAAATATCCTCTGATATTCCCAAACTATCCTCCATTTTGTTTTGTCCTCCAAAGGTGTATTCAGACCATTTCAAATATCAACTGCTGCTCCTTCTTCGTATATCGGGTTCCCAATGAATACCGCTGAAACAAACGGAATTTTTAACTTTAAACCTTATTGACATAGTTTATTCAGCTATTGTAGGTAGTATTTCTGACCTATTCAACAGTGTGTTAAACATGCTAGGATGAGCTTGTGGATCTATGACCATGAAGTCTAAAAAGTTGATCACCCCCAAAAAGCTTGTATTTCTGATTCAAGATAAATTGATATTGTTTAGATTTTTCTAAAGTATATTAAAATATCAGCATAATTTATATTAAATGAAATCCAAAATTAGCAATAGTAGAAACACATATCAGTAAATATAAAAACAAGTTTAATTATAATTATTGTGGTCCAGTCATAAATTGAGTGGCATCACGCCACCCATCTCGTAATTTCAAAACTAGGACTAGTTAACATAAGAGATATTCTTTAACTCTATCTTCTATTACAACGGACATGATTCAATGAGAAGATAATGCATAACATGAAACAAAATTGGTTGGTCTTCAATACATATGGTCAACATCTAAGATTTAAAACTGGAAAACATTTGAAGAAAACACCAAATCTTAAAATCCCCAGAAAAATATTTAAATATCATCAAGATATAACATGGCGTCTTTTTTTTTTTATTTTTTTTTTAAAGTAATAATAAGGTCACAGAGCTGACCTTTGACCTTGGCAACGTGTAGAAACATAATAAATTCTACCGCAATATGGAACATCGGACTTTGTCATGGCACATCTTAACTTAGTTAACCGAGATATCGAATTATCGTGACACGCGACATTTCGTAACAGTGGTAAACTGGCACAGGACAACCACCCACCGTGACACGGGACAACGATGAACCGACACATGACATCGGCCTTTGTGACACGCAACATCGGTTAACCGAACACAGATCATCGGACTACCGTGACAGTAACAGCGGTAAACTGACACAGGACATCGACCTTCCGTGACACGCGACAGAGGATAAACTGAGTCAGAGTATCGGCTTTGGTGACACGCAAAATCGGTAAAGCGAATGAGGACATCGACCCACTGTGGCACGCGACAGCAGAAATTGGAACACAGACATAAGCTTACAACGACAAACGACAGCGGATAACTTTGAGCGAGGACATCGGCCTACCGTGACACAGAACATCAGACTTCCGTAACACGGATCATCTGACTTCGTTAACTTGAGTAGAAGCCTATAACACCATGGAAATAAGAAAACATTGACAGGAATTAACGGCCAACCAAAACGCAGGATCTCAGACAACAGTTTACAGTGGACATAGGCAATGCCATGACAAGGGACATCCGACTTACGTAAAATGGTGACATCACCTAGAGCGAACACAACAAGAAAAAAAAAACAGTCCAGTTATTCTCTACACCGTACTTCGAGAATAAATCACACAAACGCGCTTGTACTATGCGATGTAGATTTATTATAACTGACATGCCGATGATGTGAGCATTCACTTATACTGCGTGTAAGTTGAATGAGTCTGCATTCGTGTAATTACTACGTTATGTAACAATATGTTTATATATCAGTGTCGTCTAAATGAAGCATCGGAATGTCCAAAAGTATGGTGGCTGATTTGTACTCCATGAAAGACGAAATCGGTTTGTGTCATTAAATGTTGAAAATTACAAAAGTAATGTGACCGTTTTATGCCACAAAACGGAACGGGATATGATACTGGAATATAAAACAATATTGTGCCTTATTCGTGTCACGCGTGAAAAACGGGTAAGCGAATCGCTTGAAATTTAAAAAGTAAACAGTATTGTAGCTGGGTTGTGCCACAAGGAGAGAGTAGAGTAGTGAAGTTATGTAGTGGTGTTTTAGGCACCATGCATGAGTCTTTCACTTATATAAAGACTACCGTTTTGTCATGGTAGAGGAAACCGGAGTGTTAGGGGAAAATCGACCTTTGACAAGCGAACTGACAAACTAGGAGCTGCCGGGGAAGGATTCAAACCTAGGAGAGAGGCACTGTGACACAGGTGCTCTTTATACCACTAAACCACCAAGCCCCGTTCACATGGACGAGAAACAACATGATTGTGACATCCACTGAATAATACATTAGCGTGTCGAAAAAAAATGTAATTGATTTGTGTTACATCAAAAACGTAAAACAGTGTTTGTCATTTGAATGAGGTATCAACAATTCAAAAAGCAAGGCACCTCCATTGTGCCACAAGAAGAACTGAAGACATTTTAAATAATATTGACGCGTTTCTTAGACAAAATATAATAATCTGACTATAAATTGTCACAGTGGCTCGACCTAATCACTTAACTTGTGGTATAGTTGAGTACAAATGGTGTTCAATTTGAAAACTGTGGAACTTTGTAATTCGTGTTTAGTATTGTATCTTCGATAAGAATTGAAATTTAACCTATGAACCGTTTAAAGACGAGTGTACTTACTCCTTTCAATGAATAGCTATACCGGACCCCTAACGCCACATGAAAACCAAGGTAAATATTGTTAATATATACATCCTGAACTTAATTACCTACCTTTTTCTTTCTCATTGGAGTCTGGCTCTTTTTGTGGTCGTTTGTAGAACGGAAAAATAAATAAAATGAAAAGTGTTACAAAATAAATGAAACAACACAATCCGAACAAGAACCAGGCTATAGCAAGGTTACTATGTTTTTCTGCACGTGCATGCGTTTGAGTAATCGTAATCATGATTGCAGACACGAGTATGATGATTAGTAATACCGTACTACACAAAACGTATGTAATTATCCTTCGATACTGTCTAGTCCTACTTTTTATATCCATTATCATAGAGGGGAGAAAAATCAAAATCCACCGTAAAGAAATTTACACAAAAACTGTTAAGTTATAATATCCATCGAAGTTGTTCATAAATTAAACATGTATCGCATATAATCAATGTTTAAATGATTTTTTGCGTATTCACATACAGTGTAGGTACAATACAGCATACATAAGTAAACCTGTTATTTGGAATGCCAAGACTGTTTATGTTTTTGTCTCATTTTTTTACACTAAAAGGCATGAGATAAATTAAAGAATATAAAAGTGTCTCGTATAACTAATGTCTTTTTTCACAGTTGCGTTGCGTAATGATATAGTCATTTATCACATAGGATAGATAAGAAATATACCTATACAGGTATATATATAAATCACACATTATTTATTCCAGAAAAATGACACAAATATCCTTCGATTTTCTGTCTGGTTTTTCGTGTAAATTGACTTCAATTCACACTTATTTAAACACAACAGCTGTTTAACTGTTTAAATTATAATTGTTTAAATTTCAATACGACGTCAGCCCCAAGGGCCAAACTTCATAGTTAGAAAATAATGACACCGTTTAACAGTTAGGGGTCTACTTCAAAACGCCATCACATGAATACTATAACTCGGATGGGAAACACACCGCAACTTCTAAATAAAAACGATTAAGCATTCTCGTTTTTTTTGACAGATCAATGCACTAATTCAATCAAAGTTTTCAATCGTAAATGCACTGAAATTTTTTTACATTTTCAGTAAGTTTTGAAAGATGCACCATCACCTATTAAGTCCATAGTACATTGCAAGATTATCTGTAGACACGCCGTAAATCACATCACTGAATATTCTGTTAAGAAATGCGCCACCTTCAGTCTTTTTAATTCCATTGAAATTTATCACTCAAATAAGAATGAAAACTTATTTTCAATCTTCAAAATATTTTTTTTCTTTCAAAAAAGTCAAGATCCGTCTGTACCTTTTATTATAAATATTTACCCCATACAAATGTGAACATCACATGCGTTTTTTAATAGTTAATTACAATTACCTGCAAAGGTTTTAACTTTCCGGATTTGTCAACGTTTTCTAAAGGAAAGCTTATCGTAATAAAACACTATTAAACGACAATTAACTAGGCTCTATGTAAATCTAGTTAATGTGCTTATAAATGTTTTATTGTTATCTACAAAAGAGTGAGTTTTAAAACCTCCTCGAGCGAGAAGGAAAAGTCTGTGGAGTTCATTTTAATATGAATATCTACCCGACAATAAATGTTTTTGTAATCTTAAAAGTGAATCTAAGGTGAACTAAATATAGAATGAAATTAATTAGATTTTACCGCGTTTAGCACATTTCAGGGGTTGCTCTACTAGTCACCAATTTAGCCAATTTCTAATTTTAACATTTTTTTTTTTTTTTTTTTTTTTTATTGTTATTATTATTATTATAAATCTTTATCAATTTCATTATTAGGCAAGCGAAACCTTTAAGACTTTTTAACACAATTAAACAAAAATTTAAACTTAATTAGTTTGACAACTTTAATCTACAGATTACAATTTGGAATAGCAAAGGCTTTTAAAATGGTTTCTGAAGATTACTTGTACGGTTTTATGTAAAATTGGCTCCCAAATTTTAAAGTTGCTTAATTTTATGGTTCCCCCCTTTTTATACGCCCGTCTATGACGGGACGTATTATGGTATGGCGCAGTCCGTCCGTCCGTATGTCCACACGTCGTACACTAACTCAAGAATGCTTTGAGCAATTTTAATGAAACTTTTGTGAAATGTTTGTATCTAAGGCAGAAAGCTCCCTTTCGTTGTTTGAGATTCGTATGTTCTCTCGTTGCGGAGTTATTGGTCTTTAATTGTCAAATTTTAGGCATTTTTTTGCATGTTGTACAATAACTGAAACTTCCTTTAAACTATTTTAATGGCTCTTTTGTGTTATATTTTTAATCACGAGAGAAAGCACCATTTCGTTTTTGAGATTCCTTTTTTTTTTTTTTTTTTTTTTTTTTTTTTTTTTTTTTTTTTTTTTTTTTTTTTGTCACTGCGGAGTTATGGGACTTTAATTGTCATATTTAAGGCATTTTTCTGCATGTTGTATAATAACTCAAAAATGCTTTGAACAATTTGAATGAATTTGAATGAAACTTGTGTTATATTGGTATCCATGGCAGAGAGCTCCCTTTTATTTTTGAGATTTGTATGTTTTCTTGTTGTAGAGTTATTGGCCTTTAATTGTCAAATTTTAGGCATTTTTTGCATGTTGTAACTCAAAAATCATTTGAACTTTATTATGAAACTTTTGTGTTATATTTGTCCTATAATCAAAAAGGATTTGTGAATAAACATTGAGAAATAAATTTGCTACTTTTGTTTTTAAAAATATGTTTCAGCTAAATGTCAAGTTGTTTAAGACATTAAAAAAGAAGTTTAAATATCTGACGGGCGTATCATGCGCTCCAGGCGCAGCTGTTTATCCGTCATTTGTGCTTAAAATGGATGCAAGATTAAGCATGTTTGCTGCATTCTACTTAAATAAATAAGTAATTTGTACATTAAAACCACAATAATATGCACATGATTCGTTGTCATATTCTAGCGAAATTTGCAAAGTCTGCATATATTTAGACTAAGGCATTATGGAACATTACTTCACTCTATATCTCAGGACTGCCCCAGTATACCAGATAGCGCAAGAATTTTAACCAAGACACTCTATTGTCCCAGAATTGTCTAAATATATTGGTAAGCGAGAGAATCTTGACCAAGTCATAGAACACAATTTTTGCACTCCCCTTATCCAGAACTGCCTTAAATTGTCAGAGATTGTGCGAGAATCTTAACCAAAGCATAAAGCACCATTACTTCAGTTCAGTAACAATGAACTGTCTTAACATTTAGAAAGTGCAAGGCATAAAACATTACTTCACTCCACTATCCTAGAACTGTCTTAATATACCAGAAAGTGCAAGAATCTTGACCAAGGCACAATACACTGTTACTTACTCCACCAACGTAAAACTCAATATACAAGAAAGTGCAAGAATCCTTACCAAAGCATGAAACATTTCATTATCCCAGAACTGCCTCAATATATACCAGTAAGAGCAAGATTTTGACCAAGGTATAAAACACCATTCCTTGTGCCATTTATATAATGTAGTGGAGTGGAGTAATGGTGTTTTACGCCACATTTAAGATTCTTTCACTTATTTTGAGTCGGTCATTCTGGGACGGTGGAGGAAACCGGAGTGTGCAGGGAAGACCACTGACATTCGGCAAGTGAACTGACAAACTTTCTCACACTAGGATCTGTCCTGAGTGGGATTTGAACCCAGACAGTGAGAGGCAATGTAATCCGTAAGCGCGCCCTTAAGACCACTGGGCCACCAAGGCCCCCTTGTATAACTGACCTTATGAACTAAAAGAAAATCACTTAAAAATACTTGGATTTATTCAGTAACAACAATTATAATAAAATAATAGTAAAATACAAAATGTGACAGAATTTACAAAATCTTCATGTAAAAAAACAATTATCATAAAATTGTAAGTTTTTAAATATTTTACATTTTTATGTAAAACAACAATTATTTAAGAAAATAATTAAAAGCTTAACAATACAATTAAAATTCATGACATATCTTGAAATAAAATATGTGTTAATTGTTGATTTATATGTATTACTAAAATATGATAAAAACTTGATGTATGTGAAGTAGTACATGTACTTTTTTGGGGAAGGAAGGGGGGGGGGGGGTAGCACCATAAATATTTTGGTCCCAAATTCTTTAACATCCTCTATATGATTGGAATATTCATATGAACAATCTGTAAACTCATTAAAAAAAGCCAAATGTAGGTTTTGAATACTTCATAAATGAAAAAATTTGATTATTACCCTGGGTAACACTGATAATAAAGGTCCCTTCAGATGTACTAACAATTGGGCAGAACATGAAGTTAAACACTGCAATAAATTCATTTTTTTTATCAAATAAAGACAATTGTATAAATTGAAGGCACTTTGTATTTCAAACATTATTTTGCACATTACAGAGATATCTTACTAGAACACAATTGCTATAAAAATTACATATTTCATATTTTCAAAAATATACATAACACATAAACATGAAATTGCTTTATATGTATACATATTGTTTTACTTGGACAAGTAAACCAAAATTTAATTATAATGATACTATTTTCTGGAATAACTTGGATACCAAGTCATCATTTGGTCCCAACATCTACAATAGTGCAAGATTTTATAAGTACTCTTTTAATTAGATTCTTTCATTATTCCATGGAGCCCTATGATAAATGAAATCCTGAACCAGTATCAAAAAGATGTGACACTCCTGATGTATTTATCATGAAACCCTGAACCAGTGCCAATGATGTATTATCCATGAAACCCTGAACCAGTACCAAAAAGATGTGACACTCCTGATGTATTATCCATGTAACCCTGAACCAGTACCAAAAAGATGTGACACTCCTCATGTATTATCCATGAAACCCTGAACCAGTACCAAAAAGATGTGACACTCCTGATGTATTATCCATGTAACCCTGAACCAGTACCAAAAAGATGTGACACTCCTCATGTATTATCCATGAAACCCTGAACCAGTACCAAAAAGATGTGACACTCCTCATGTATTATCTATGAAATCCTGAACCAGTACCAAAAAGATGTGACACTCCTCATGTATTATCCATGAAACCCTGAACCAGTACCAAAAAGTTGTGACACTCCTGATGTATTATCCATGAAATCCTAACACCAGTACCAAAAAGATGTGACACTCCTGATGTATTATCCATGTAACCCTGAACCAGTACCAAAAAGATGTGACACTCCTGATGTATTATCCATGAAATCCTGAACGAGTATCAAAAAGATGTGACACTCCTGATGTATTATCCATGAAATCCTGAACGAGTATCAAAAAGATGTGACACTCTTGATCCATGAAACCTTAACTAGTACCAAAAAGATGTGACACTCCTGATTATGATCCATGAAACCCTGAACCAGTACCAAAAAAGGTGTGACACTCTTGATCCATGAAACCCTGAACTAGTACCAAAAAGGTATGAAATTCTTAATTTATGTCTATGAAAACCTGAACCAGTACCAAAAAGATGTAAAACTCTTGATCTATAATCCATGAAACCTTGAACCAAAACCAAGAAGGTATGACACTCTTGATCTATGAAACCCTGAACCAGTACCAAAAAGATGTTATGATCCCTGAAACCTAGAACCATTACCAAAAAGGTGTGACAACCCTAGTCTATGATACAATTACCTGCTACATGTATTTACTTTATCAATTGTCTTTTTAATGTACATTTTGTAAATAAATAAGTACATAACTCACAAGTGCGACTAACATTAAACATTTGAACAGTTACAAGTATATCTCAAAAGTGTGCAGCATAGTCATCAGGAACAATAACCCTGTATTTACAGATAGCCCCATGTTAAAATCACTGCCTGATGTTTATACAGCCTTAATCATTAGAATTACATAGAATTTAATCTGTTCTATCTTAAATGTTTGATAGAAAAAGTGAATAGATTAACAGTTAGTGATACACTCTAAAACTGCCTTAGAAGAATATCATAAAATGCTGAATTTGAGATTCAAGCATGTTTTGTTTCTAATCAAAATACATAAATTGGTAAAAAACTTGCAACAATACAATGTATAAATTCTTTTTTTTTTTGAACACATTTGGCTTTTGATACAGCTAGCTTGAACACTCTGGGTATTTAATTATAGAAAAAGAAATATTTAAAACTGCATATTGTCGGCACCGTTCAAAAATCCTGTACCTGCATTTTATCAACTTTTCAGGAGAGACAAAAAACATTTTTTCTAGACATATTTTTTTTTTTTTTTTTGTTAGTTCTGCTCTCAAAATGTGTTTTTTTGACATGATAAACTATTGTTTCTTCATTTATAAGTATCTTTATTTATATTTGATGGAATTTTTTGTAAATCTATATAAATGCAGTTAAGGGATTTTTTGTCATAGGTTGTTGTGTATATTTGAATAGTTACTGCAGTTAGGGTAAAATTGCGTTTTTTCCATTTTTGTGATTACGGGTATTTTACTTGAATTGCATCAAAGCATACAAACAATAGAGATCGATGCATATATATATTAAAATTGAAAGCACTTTAATTTTGTGAAAAAAACACAGTTTCACCTTATTGTTGTCAGTTTCTGGCTTTTGCTAAATCAAAATAAACATTGCAAGAAAACCACTAAAACAAAACGCAATGCAACAAGTGGTTAGACATTTTCAATATGAGAAAAACTAAAGATTATTTATTTATTGTAACTAAGAGAAATGATAAGAGTGATCTCAAACTAATATGATTAAGACAATTTAGTATTATCCTGGTTATATCCCCAGTTAAAATAAAGAAAATATTCAAATAAGTTTAAAATGATGTTATATTCCATAACATAACATTTAATTCAAACAATATGGGTAAACTTTAGTTCTGAATCTTTGCAGAAATATCTGTGTATTTTAACTAAAGACATTTACATCAAAACTGAAAAACAGCAGCAAAACTCGCAATTCTGCTTCTTAGGTAGAAAATCTGTATCTGCATCGAGTAAAAAATTTTTCTTTAAACATCACAATAATACATCTCGTCGTAGTTTCGGGAATTTTGACAGTTTACATCTAAGGAAAAATCCCTTATCTACTTATATTTGTAGTTTCGGGATTTTTGATGACAACAATTATATCTAATAGAGATACGGGAATTTTGATACATGATTTTTTCAACTTTATTAATGGTCTTCGGGTCCAGTATTTTCACAAAAAGAGCAGGAACTTTAAATATTGCAATATAATAAAAAACACCCCGAGAGCAAAATTGCAGATACAGGATTTTGAACGTTGCCGACAATATACAAAATACACTGTATATATACAAATATTGTATATTTATATTGGTTAAACACAGCAGATTACAAGTTACAAATGCACTTAACAAACAAGACAGAAAATAAATTACATATAATTATTTATATATGAAAAAAAGTTTTTACCAACAGGCATTGCAAACAAGAACACAACACAATAATTGTGGAACAAAAACAAAACAAAACAAACACTTAACGCAACCACTGATTATAAAACTCTCCACTTCGGATGTTCTAGTATTTTCAG
This sequence comes from Tegillarca granosa, assembly GCA_029721355.1. Lineage (NCBI taxonomy): Eukaryota > Metazoa > Mollusca > Bivalvia > Arcoida > Arcidae > Tegillarca > Tegillarca granosa. Next base: position 16,072,587 of record CM056609.1, read on the forward strand.
TGTGTGCTTAAAGTAATGTTGCAGGGCCCCCATTGATAAAATTAACAAATTAAATACATGCACATTATATTTATTTACATATGTACATGTAAATTATAAAAGAAAAGAAAACAAGAGGCCCATGGGCCTTAACGCTCACCTGAGGACATGGCCAACCTGAGGATATATCCAAAATCATTTGCAAAAATATATAAAATATTCTAATATACATTCCTACAAAAAAGTTAATAGTTTTCAAGATAATTAACAATTTGAGTCTTTTTATGCATCTATGACCTTGACCTTTAAACATAAGACCTTGAATCTTATATCAAAATAATCACCATATCAATTCCTACAATATTCTAATACACATGCCATACAAAAAGTTAATAGTTTCCAAGATAATAAACAATTTCAGTCTTTTTATGCACCTATGACCTTGACCTTTGAATGTATGACCTTGAGCCACATATCAAAATGATTGTCATATCAATACCTACAAAATTCTAGTATATATACCTTTGCAAAAAGTTAATAGTTTTCAAGATAATTAACAATTTGGGTCTTTTTATGCATCTATGACCTTGACATTCAAATGTAAAACCTTGAATCTTATATCAGAATGATCACCATATCAATTCCTACAATAATCTAATATACATGCCAATACAAAAAGTTAATAGTTTCCAACATAATTAACAATTTCAGTCTTTTTATGCACCTATGACCTTGACCTTTGAATGTATGACCTTGAGCCATATATCAAAATGTTTGTCATGTCAATACCTACAATATTTTATAATACATGCCTATACAAAAAGTTTATAGTTTTCAAGCTAATGCACAATTTTAGTCTTTTTTAGCAAAAAAATAACATTTCAGGGGCAACAACTCCTACATGCATTATCATACAGTTACGAAACTTTGTACCTTTTTACATTTTGTCCTGCTAAACATTTTAACAATGTTTTAATATTATATATCTCTTATAATTTGGAAGAAAAAAGCCTAAAACTGCACAAATTACAAACTAGGTCATGACCTTGAACTTTGACCTTGACCCCATTTTGAAGGTTATTTCAAGAAAAAGTCAAAACTGAAAACCCCATGTCAATATCTATTCATATAGTCAAGTTATAATAATTTGAAGCCATTTTACGAAATTTTCAAAATTAAACGCAAAAACGCGTAACCTAATTTTTTACCAAATTTCACGAAATGAACAATTTATAAGCTTAAGACCCTAGAGAAGCCAAATATCACATCAGATTTTTTCTCCCATCATCGCTTTCGGAGAAGAAGATTTTTTAAGTTTTTTGGAACCATGGGTCACCTTGACCTAGTTTTGGGAGCCATGACAACGTCACAAACAAATCTGAATTGCACTGGCCCATATATGCATCTGACCAAGTTTCATTGAAATCTACCTCATAGTTTTAGAAAAGAAGTTGAAAATGTAAAAGTTTACGCCGCGGACGACGACGACGACGCCGACGACGACGACGACGACAGACAAATTTTGATCAGAAAAGCTCACTTGAGCCTTCGGCTCAGGTGAGCTAAAAATGGTAATAATTAAAAGTCATAAGGAATTTTAGGAATTGTTTGTTTCTATTGGCCATAAGATTTACCCAACATGCAAATAAAAAAAATCTTACTTTAGTTAAAAAGAAACTATTAAAAATCTCATTTCCTTTAACATTTAATTTTTATGGTCAAAGATCTGATATTTATAATTACAATTACATGTATATAGGTTCTAACAATTACAAGGTGGAATATTTATTGTTGGCAGTGGTTTTGTGATGCTCTGCAAATCTGAGCCAAAACAAAGGCCAGTAATATTTTATCTCAAAAAGTCATAGCCTAATTACCGGTACTCTTCACTTTGAAGTTCAACCAAAACATTTATATAATAAGATGTTACTATGTTTATATTTTTAATACCCTTTAAAAAAAACAGCAAACAATATGTTTACACAAAAATGTAAAACCTGTGAGAGATTTCTATCAGGAAAATGACATCAGTATAGACTGTGTTTAATGTTTCTGTTGCATTGACCACAGAAAGTACACAGCAGGTAAATAAAGAAAAACAATTATTATCATTATCAAATAATGATTACTACTGTTCAAAATATATAGGTATAATATTGATAAGGGTCATAACTATCAGGTCATTCATGTCAAAATAAGCTTTTGTAGATTTATACACAAGATTATTTTTCTGTTACAGTTACTAATAGCGAAGCTGAACCTCAATTAAATGGCCATAATACTGTAGTGGCAAAGCCAAAGGCAAACATAGGCCTTTTCAATACACCAAAAAAAAAGATCCATGTCAACCTTTATAAGTTTGGTGCAATTCTTCTCCATGTTTCAGTTACTGAGTGAACTTCACTTTGATACTTGTGGAGGTCGTTGTTTACAAACCCCAGAGAAATATGGATGTGTTAATGCTGATTTTGCTGACACTCTCTGACTTGGTTCATACTTCAACATTTTCTGCAAGTCAAAACAAATATACTTATAAACAATTCAATTTAAATATACATTTTTTAATTTGTTCAAAATTATAGAATCCCAGTCAAATTTTGCATAATCTACTTGCAAATAAAGCCATATCCCTGGGATATATCCCACTGAAAACTTGAGCCTAACTGGTTACATCCAAGGACTGGATGTTAAATGGCTATGGATTTGAGACACAACTGGATTGCATAGTACATTCTTGAGTGCGGTTTGAATGTAAATGAGCATGACATTTCATTTTGAATGAATCCAGAACACCCAACTAATGTATTTGATTATTGTTAGAAATGATCGGTGTAACCTTGGGATAAGACTTTGAGTCCAAATCAATAAGAATTGTATACACTTCATGTTTTGGGGTCTCATTGCAAAATTAGGCAAATTAAAACTATGTCACCAGGAATAAAGAATATAAATACTACTAAATACAACACTTACTGTAAGCAAATCTAAGCCTTCTCCTGCTAAATGTGGTACAATATTGGACACTGACTGTTGAGGCCATTTAGGAAATGTTGACTTATAATCAGGTAATTCTGATACACCTGGCCAGATAGTTTCATCTGGTGTACCTGTCAAAACAAAAATGTTTAAAGTACATGTACTTCTATCAATAATTTGAAGAAAAAAAAAATTGTGAATGCCAAACAAACAAAGGAAAAACCAAAACATTTATAAACAGAAAAGAATTTTCCCACAATCTATCATATTAATCCTTGTTTGGTTCTTTCACAAGATGTCAATGTTTGTTTTCATAAATTCTGAACAAAAGTGACCAAAAAATTTTTGTGAAAGGTATAAATTAAAGGGTGCTGGTATACACATCAATATCAGTGGAGTGGAGTAATGGTGTTTTATACCGCAATCAAGATTCTTTCACTTATTTTGAGGATGGTAGAAGAAACCAGAGTGCCCAGAGAAAACCATCAACCTTTGGCAAGCAACAAACTTTCTCACAATAAGATCTCTCCCAAGTGGGATTCGAACCCAGGCAGTGAAGTGCTGTGATCTGTAAGTACAGGCTTTAGACCACTCAACCACCATATACATATACATAGGGATTTAGAGACTGTTCTCTAAAGGGAATACATGTATATAAGTCAGGGAAGAATTATAGTGTAGTGTGTATAATTGTCACTAAGGTATACACATGTATACAAACAATATATACATGTACTTTATGTACATGTACCACAGTGGTTTTATTATAATTTAAAAAAAAAAAAAAGATATACATTTATACTTTAAGCAATTAGTAGGCAATCCATTGACACTGAGCCTTCACCTAGTCAGGCAAAACATTTTTTAATTAGTTTATATGTAGCTGGTAAATGTTTTAATAGTGGGAAAAAAATTTTCACTGGCTGTCAACTTTAATTAAACCCCCCTCCCCCATCTCTGAATCAAAGAATTAAAGTCATGAAATTTTACCTAAAGATCTAAAAATTCTGAATAACTGATCAATTTCTGAATCCCCTGGAAAAAGTGGCTGTATTCTCATCTGAAAATAGAAAAATAAAACATTACCCTTAGGTCATGATGCTGCCAAATACTGAGCAAAATTATGTCTGTACTTTCTTTATCCAAGCATAGAAAACTATACTGTTTCTTTTCTAAGCAGTACGAACAATTAGTATGAAAATTAACATTTAAAATTTAAATTTATTTAAATCTTTTATTCTAGAGTGTCATTAAGTTAAAATTAATACTAGCTAAGACATGATTTGAGTTATCATAGTCACGAAAACAAATTAACTGCTGTTCCAATAAATGTAAGAAATCATCAACATTTTCAGATAGTGCACATGCAGTGAAATGAATCACATGGTGATTTCAAGGGTTGCAATGCAAGAATTTTAAGTCCTGTGCATAGCAGGTCTCTGCAGACCTGGAGTAAATCAATAGTTTTGATAGTAACATGTCTAAAACAACTCATTCATAAAAGTTTATCTGAACTCTCTCCAGACTAATAAATCATATATATTTGTACACGCGTTGTTTGTTATGTGCTGGTCATTTGTTCCTTCAACCAAATAAACATCCGTTTTAACAAATATTTTTATGAATGCAAATTACATCACATTACAAAACCACATGATGTGTGCAAAACAAATTGCTGAATTATAAAATAGAACTGGCTTCACCTTGACTGCAATGAATTTATAGAACAGACATGCACTATTGTTTAATAAATTATAAATGGTACAGTTTGTGCTTTCATAAGTAAAAAATAACAAGTAATGTTATCATAGTGTCTGCAAGTCTCATCCAAAATGTTTCATTCTGCATCTAGACAAAAGTTCCTATAATTCCACGTCAAGAGAACAAATATTTCTAGTTTTACGTCAAAAGACGAACAAATTTGTGACAACATTTAACAAAGTTTCTAATTATGTTGATTGTTTTTATATCCAGTAATTAAATATTTATCCTGTTCACGTGACAAGGCTTACAGGTTTCACAGATACTTAATTATCAACTAGAGATTTACCATTTCTGCAAATATACACCCAAGACTCCAAACATCAACTGGTGTGGAGTAAAATCTACTACCAAGTAATATCTCTGGAGCTCTATACCATAATGTCACAACCTACAAATATAATATCCAAATCATTTACAGTAAATCTACATGTGTACAATCAAAAGCCACCAACAGAAACTTAAACTTTTACCTTATACAGAAATTCAAATAATATTGATAAAATAGTGCCTATAACAAACACCATGCCAAAATGTAGAGTAATAAATCTAAGCACATGTTCTACCATGATCTACATTTAAGTTTATTTATTTTTGTTTATGTATTTATTTATTTATCTTATTTTATTTTTAGCATGTCAGTCTATTTTTTTAAAAAATAATCAATTGTTCAGAGTTTAAAAAAATATTACATGTATATATTCTCATCAAATGGGGAAGCAAATGAATGGATGGAAACACAATGGAAACTGATTATCAGTATGTCACAAACCTTGCCACCGTGCGTGTTTGTGTTTGGGGCATGGGGTAGTAGTGAAAAAAGTATACAAACATATATATGCTTGAGTATACAAAATAAATATCACAAAGGGAAAAGTCATTTTGATTAAATGGGAAGCAACTCATACCAGACTAAGAAAAAAGTTATATTTTAAGAAAAATCCCAAGATATCTGTGATTTAGTTGAGATTCCAAAATTCATGCATTAAAATTGGTTGGCAAAAGTTGTAGCTTGAATGTAAATGTGTGAATAGATGTACAGAAAAATGCATTAATAGACCCCAATGGAAGATATGAAAGCCAAAGTTGTATATCAAAACAAATGAAATCAAACTGCATTGACCAATAAATGCTGGTGACCTTTCCGTAAACACTGAAAAAAAATTAATATGATAGATTTGAGTTTATTCATGTATAAAAAGTCATAGTAAAAATCCTACTGGAAAAAATCTTACATTGACATGTTCTGGTACTAGTCTTCTTCAATTTAAAATAAAATTCAGAGAATGTTTGAAATAGAAATTTACTGGATACTTTTACAGGTCAAGGAAGCAATCAGGTGGTCTTAAACTTGGGAACAGTCTGATATGGTGGACCTGAATATGAAAGATAAAGCACTTTGTACCTCATGAGTGTATGTTCTGACTGGAACACCAAAAGCCCTCGCTAGTCCAAAATCAGCTAATTTTATATTACCATCAGCATCTATCAGTAAATTCTGTGGTTTTAAATCTCTGTGTAATACTCTATGTGCATGACAGTAAGCTACACCTTGTAATAACTGATACAGGTAACTCTGAAAAAAATATATATAAATATATGTACATGTGTATACATACATTAACAGTGATATCATCTAAGTCAAGGGCCACAACTACAGCCACAAACAGTGAAATTACAAAATGACACTTGGTTAAAGGGATAAGGCAGAAGGTTCTATTTTCAAGCCACTGCAGAGCTACATAGTATGTCTTAGAGTAAAACATTTAATAACCTTGAAAATAGAGGCAGAGAATTATGTAACCAAAGGTTGCTAAAAGCAATTGCTGGTCTGATGAGCCTATAGGCTTTGGTCGTATTCAAGGGGGGGATTCTATTCTCCTTAGTTGCTAATAGCAACTTGCTGACCTGATAAGTCTATGACTATGGTCTTTTCAAAAGGGAAGTCATGTACTCAAGTTGCCAACAGTGTTTGCTGACATGACAAGCTTATAGACTTAACAGAAGTAAAATTACCTCAAAGTCATGGACTAAATTTGCAGTCTTGGACATTTTATAAAAGATTTTGAATGAAGTTGATTTACTAAGTCCAGCAAGTCCATGGGAAATTTCCTATATGTAATCTCATCGAAAATTAAAATTTTGAGTTTTTGGTGAATTTAAATGTAAACATGGATTCTAAATATGAACCCTTTAAATACTGACCTTTATAAGTGAGGATGTTATACCAGAAGGAGGACAACTGTCCATATATTTCTTTAAATCTTGATTCAAATACTCAAACACTAAATAAAGTTTCTTTTCGCTGTGAACAACATCTAGTAACCTATAAATAGTTCAAGAACAAGTGAATGATTGAGCATGCTAAAGTATCATCTCAGGGTTATTGTTATACATGGTATGATGTTAAAGCTACATTAAGTTTTCCTATGCAAAATATATAAAATCTGCATTTTTCTTAACTATTCATTTCATGAAAAATGTAATACTCTGTTCCATGATAAAACCTTTACTTACACTGGAATTCATTGTAAAACCTCCTGCTAGTTTGATCTACTAAAGATCTTATTTTAGAACATTGATCATGTGATTCTTTATCGAAAACAGGACAACATCAACTAACACAGAAAAAGAGGAAGTGTCCAAGAGAAATGTGGCCATGTTGCTGAGTATCTAAGCAAAGCTGCTGTTGTATTTACAGCCATTTTCATCTGAGCCTGGTCGATTCAAATCTTTAGAGAGTTTGTCCCAGTTGGCCCTTGTTCTTTTCTTTGCAAAATCTGTTGTCTTTCTCGCATGAACATGTTTTCTTTTTGTCGACACCACTGTTTACATATACATGTATATAGAACTTCCATGCATGCTCCAAGCTGATAAATAACATTTTATCAAGTTGCCCCAAGCTTATAAGATTTCCATTTATTATGGGCTAATAAAAATGAACTCCAGAAAATGAATCGCACTGATCATAATAACAACCAATTTATATTAAGAAAATGCATCACACTGATTGTGATAACAATTAATTTGTATTGATACAAAAATATTTTTAGAAAATTAATTTTTTTTTTCAATAATGGGTAAACTTAATGCAGTTTTAAAAAGATGTTTCATAACTCAATAAATGTAATTTTGATAACAAAAACATACAATGTGATGAGAGAGAGAGGCAGGCTATAAATATCCAGTCTGCCTTTAACTACTGAAGCCTATGGGTCATCTTAGATGATACCACTGGCATTATATTTAAAAAAAAAATTTTTTTACTAACTGCTACATGTATGAAGAATAATAACCAGGTACTAAAATCATATATGGTAGTTACAAACATTTAGATGACTGAGCAATAACATTCAGATAGCCGGTTAATGAAATCATTCATGGTACTAACTACCTTTGGATGACTTAACAATTACATTCAGATAGCCGGTTACTGAGATCATTCATGGTACTAACTACCTTTGGATGACTTAACAATTACATTCAGATAGCCTGTTACTGCGATCATTCATGGTATTAACTAACTTTGGATGACTAAACAATTACATTCAGATAGCCGGTTACTGAAATCATTCATGGTACTAACTACCTTTGGATGACTAAACAATTAACATTCAGATAGACAGTTACTGAAATCATTCATGGTACTAACTACCTTTGGATGACTTAACAATTACACAATTACATTCAGATAGCCGGTTACTGAGATCATTCATGGTACTAACTACCTTTGGATGACTAAACAATTACATGTAGAATAATAACAGAGTACTTAAATCGTTTATGGTACTTACTTAACTACATTTGGGTGATCTAGTTCCTTTAACAAAGATATCTCTCTTATTGCTGTACTAGGGACGCCTTCTGATTCTCTGAAAAATATTAATGATTCAAGATATGACAAATTTACATATCAATCAACGGGAATCAGAACTTAGGTTGTCGTAGTGTATAGATGTATGGTATCTTATTTAGTAGTTTTGGTAGTGTTAGTCAATAGTGGCGATTCGAGCAGGAATGTGAGGATTGAATGATTGGATATTGTTTAATAATACATCAACAATTTTTCAGCTATTCAAGGTGAGACAATTTTTCTTTTCAATATTTTAAAAGGAAACTAATCTCAAGTTCATGTGACCCACCAGTTTTTTCCCATAATTGTTAGATGCCTTGGTTTAGACTAAAACCCCACAACTCTGCCATCATAATCCCAGATAGGTGAGCAAAGCCTCAACCACTGGGACACTCCAGACCATGAGAGGTGAGAAATACTTTAAACCCTATGACTTCAGCATAAAGTGAGAATAGCCATGGGTTTAATCACTATAGTCTCAGATAGGCAAGGAAAACTTTAAGCAATTAGTCACCACTGAAGGTGAAGAATGCCTTAAAGCTGCATTAAGTTTTTCAATTTTCTGAATTTTTTTTGATTTTCTAAAAATATATTTTTTTTAAAAAATAGGTATCCTCTAACTATGATCTGCGAGATTCATTTTCTAAAATTTCATTTCTTTTAACTGTAAATAAACGGAATCCTCTGACTGGTTGGCCAATGTTTAATGATGGTTATTATGAGCTTGGAGCATGCATACGGATGTACGGAAAAACCCATGAATCGAAGGTGAAACATGACAAATTGCATTAATTGTCCTTAATAAATATCCAGATGTATTTGAAATGGTGTTATGTATTCCTTACCAAGTCACAAATGACAAATTCAATGAAGTACTGTGTTTAATTTATCGTATTTCACCGTTTTTAAAGTTGTGTTTAAATGACCCGGGTTTTGATGGCGTAACCTTGTTCTAATATTAGATCCCAAATGCTGCATCTCGCTGGGTAATTACTGTAATTTCTGTATTTATTCAAGCTTTTATTGTTGAACCAAATGTAACATTGTTCATTAGGAACATCATTAATTAGATTAGCACCGTTTTAATTTTTTTCTTTGGAAAACTTAATGCAGCTTTAAGGACTAGGCCACATAATTTCAGGAAAGCAAGAACCTCTTAACAGACTTAACTACTTGTCAACCACAGTGCCTGGGAAGAAAGGAAAACCTTGACCAAACAGTTACCACTGTCCAATAGAAACAGCAAGTGCTTTAACTATTCTGTCACCACTAAGTCCCTGGGAGTGAGTAAACACTGCTACCGCAGTCCTTAAACCACTTGAGTATCGGTAGCAAAAAGTCCTGGAATGCCTTCACCGCTTAGTCACCACAGTACCAGAGGACTGATGAATGCTGTAATTACTCAGCCACCATGGTCCCAGGGAGGTAGGAAGATCCTCAACTCTGCCACTAGGTACAGGGAGGCAACAAACACATTACTCACTAAACCACCATGGTCCCTCTGATTCAAGGAAATTCTATACTAATCTGCCACCATGGACGTCAAAAATGCCATATCAACTCAGCCACTGTAGGACCGGGGAGGCAAGATAGCAAGTTATGTATTCTGATCATTTTTAATTTCAATCTGTAGACCCGGCCTAACTTAAATACTGAATAAATGGATTGCAAGTGAAAAAAATTTGTCCAATCAAAATTGACCCTCTTGACCAAAATCTGTATGTTCATGGCAATTTCCCTTATATTATAAATGTTTGTAGACTGGTATTTTTATCTGACAAAAATACACGGTCATTACCGTCAATACCCAAAGCCTAGATTGTGTCAGAAACACATCAGCTGACATACTGAGAAATACCGACAACCTGATATTTTTTGACAACGTGGATGGTTCATCATCTGTGTAAAAAATAACAATTAAGCAAAAACTTTATGAAATTATTTTGACAAATCTAAAATCTTTGCTTTTGGGTCGAAGTGAACAGTTTTCTATGATCATAAAAATGTAAACAAACGTGGAATTAGAGGTTACAACAAAAAACATACGAATCTAATCGAATTTTTTTCAAAGCCACCAATCGCCCTGATGTTTTGTCTTTAGCTTTATAAACTACACCATAAGTTCCTTCTCCAATTTTTTCGATCTTCTGAAAGTTTTCCATAGTATTCTTCTGGAATTTCCCGGAAGCAGTCGACCGGATAGCGTTGTTGTTGTAGAGTTTCCCGCGTATTTTTATACGTCATGCAGGGTTCATTCATTCTATTGGTTTATGTCAGATGTCAGAGCTAAAAATAAGTAAATGGGCGGTGTCACTTGTAAAATCCACGTGGCCGGTATAAACAAGATTAAGAGTTCGAAATAAAATTACACTAGGAATTTTTTATTATTATTAAACATATTTTATTCGTCAAATTCAGTAAATACATGTTGAAAAGAAAAGTAAACAATAAGGAGTATGACAAATAGGATTCAGCAACAAGTGTTGAACACTTATAAAAACTGTCTCCCGAAAGTATTTATAAAATAATTTTTCAAATGCGCCTTTAGGTAAAAAGAAATACCAAAAAATCAAAAACAAACAAATACAAAAACGTTAACCTTGTTGCATCCAGAATAAAAAACTATAATGGTTTTAATACCATGCAGGTAATAAAATTAAAAATCTGTAATTGTGTTTATTTGCATATTATTTGTAAATCGTAAAGATACAAGTAACAATATCAGTGTAAATGAAAACGTTTGCTAAAATATATAAATTTTTGAGTGGATTTAAATATTTCAATGTTCTGTGTGGACGTTAGAGAATTGTCACCAAAGAGTAGTAGTTCAGTTATTAGCGGATATGGTAGTGGAGTTAAAATCTATTCCTTAGATGAGAATAAAGGTTACAACTCAGTAGAAAATGAGACACTGTTTCAATTTCACCACAGTCGCAGTAAGGATTATCTAAGATATTTTTATTATAGAGGGTAGACTTTAAGGAGCTGGAGTTAGTGCGTAGTCTGGTGTGATAAATTTGTTGAATTCTCGATCCATAGCAGTAAAAAGCGGGTGGTTTAGTAAGGTTTAAATTAAGTAATCGTTTGAAGGTTGTCACAGAAGGAGTATCTTTAAATTCTTGTGGAAGTTCATTCTGGAATTCCACATTGTCTGATTGTAGAAGGAAGAAAATCGTTATAGTAGGAATCAGTGTGACATAAAATGGTCGGTATTTGATTGTATTGTCTTGTGCTTCTGTGAGTTCTGTTTGGAATAATATCAGACAGGTACTGAGGAGTTAAGTTGTAGAACATTTTATGGAATTGAATAAGTTTGTGCTTTTTTCTTCTATGAGAAAGCGGTTCCAATCCAGTTTCGATATATAATGTGTGTTTAGAACAGAGTTGTGTGGTACCAGTAACGATTCTGGCTGCTTCAAGATTAAAGGATTCAAGTTCTTCTTGTAGATAAAGAGGTATATTGTCCCAGATAATGTTTCCGTATTCAAGTAATGGTCGTATAAATGCAAAGTAGAGTGATTGTAGAGTTCGTCTGTCAAGAATGAATTTAAATTTACGTAAGATATTTATTCTGAGTAATACTTTTGATTTAATATAATCTATGTGTGATTTCCACGATCCGTTCGAGGAAAACATAATGCCAAGATGTTTGTGCGTTTCTGTATCCAGGATACTTACATTGTTCATATATAGAGTAGGATGTACAGGTTTATTTTTTTTGCGAGAGATTACCATGCTTTCTGTTTTTTGTGCATTGAATGAGACAAGCCATTTATTAGACCAGGTGTGAATTGTGCAAAGAGAATTATTGAGAATTAGAGCAGATGACTGGGGGTTTTCAACAATTAGATATAGAGTAGTGTCGTCTGCAAAAAGACGAATATTAGCATTGATTTCGTCGGTAATATCGTTAATATATATGAGGAATAGAAGAGGACCAAGTATAGAACCTTGTGGGACGCCAGCTCGAACCTCTTTATATTCAGAAAAATTGCCAAGATAAACTACTCTTTGTCTTCGGTCTTGGAGATAGTTTTGGAACCATTTTAGAAGTGTGTCTCTGATACCAGTTTGTTTTAGTTTATGTACAAGTCCCTTATGCCAAACCCTATCAAAAGCCTTGCTTATATCAAGAAAAATAACCCTGATTTCTTTACCGTCATCAAGAGCTTTGCCAAAAACATTTGTGATATCAAGTAGTTGATTGACTGTCGAATCACCTTTAGTAAAACTCGATTGAAACCTAGAAATTACGTTATTTTTAAGTAAGAAATTGTGTACATATTTGTATATACATTTTTCCATAACTTTCCCAACAACACTAAGAAGAGAAATGGGTCGATAATTTTGTACGAAAGAGGGGTTATCTTTTTTAAAGATGGGTGTTACGTTAGCTAATTTCCAAATATCAGGATATTTGCCTCTGAGAAGTGATGTGTTAAATAGAACAGAAAGAGGATGTTTTAGTTGGCTAGCAGCATTTCGTAAAAAGAACGGGCTTATTCCATCTGGCCCTGATGCTTTGGTTGTATCGATATTAATAAGAACATCAAAGACATCAGATTCAGTGATATGCTCATTTGTAAGATGGTCATCTATTAGATTTGATAGTGTTTGAGGAAGTTCTAAGTTAGTATCATCAAGTGATGACTGAGAACAGAAGTAGTTGTTAAGAAGTTCAACTTTGTCTATGTCATTGTCGTAAGTCGCGCCATTTAGTAATAAGGTGGGTATAATATGAGTGTTTGATTTAAATCTTGTTAATAGTTTTACTGTTTTCCACCAGTCTTTTGTGTGCAAGTTATCAGATTCTAATTTTGATGAAATTTTGTTATAAAAGCGAGATTTAGCTGTACGAATGTAGTTCGTACATTTATTGCGGAGTTGTCTGAAGGCTGCCCAGTGTTCTTGTCTGTTAGTGCTTTTAGCTCTGTTGTGGAGACGTCTGCGTTTTCGTAACATTTTTTTTATTGTGGCGTTAAGCCAAGGCGGATCTTTTTGTTTTATTGTGACAATTCTGTTTGGTATTGAATCGGAAGCTGCTTTAAGTATTGTATGTGTTACGTTGTCTGTCATTGTGTTAATGTTGTCGTCGAAGTCGCTTTGCCAATCATGTGTTGATAGTATTGCCAGAATTGGGTGGTCTGTAAAAAGTGCCAAACAGAATAAAATTGTTGCGAATTTTAAGCTCTATCCAAATATTTTCAATACCAATTCTAAGTCTTTTTGAATAGTAATTGTCCTTAATATAAACGATTACTCCACCGCCGATTGTGTCCGTAATTCTGTCAGATCTGTATGGTATCTTATAATTGTCGAACATCAGTTCTCTGTCCTGTGTCCTGTGTAAGCCATGTTTCTGTCAAAGCGATAATGTCATAAGACGAAAACTCGCATTCAATTTGCTTTTTTTTTTCGAAAGGAAGCTTTGTACATTCATATGGACAAATGAGAAGTTATTGTTGTTTGTAGCCAAATTTGAAAAAGATGTTGAGTCTGAAAAAGAAGACGACTGTGATAGTTCAAGAGACGACTGTGATGATTCAAGTATAGACGGACCGGGATTAGTTTCTATATCCCCTGATAAGTAGATTAAGTACCAGATCCATTGTAAAAAACAGAGAAGTAAAATGTTTGAGTACTGAGTATGTCGATGTATTAAAGTATTGATTAAGTATGATGAGTTGTTATAAATTTTAAATTTCCAGAAATTATGATAGAGTTTTACAGTTTTGCATATACCATATTCAAAATGTAACATAAACATCATTAATATCATACAACGAGCTTTCATATACAGCATAATAAATAACATCAAACAAACCCAAAAGAACATATAACATAATATCTGTAACAAGGTGACATTAATATTATGCAAAACCGTACACTAGGAATTTGCTACCATTAGCGCCAAGAAAATGTTAAAGATAGTCCTGAGAGAGAGAGAGAGAGAGAGAGAGAGAGAGAGAGAGAGGGAGAGAGAGAGAGAGAGAGACTAGGAGAGAGAGAATTTTAGAAATTAAAATTTGATGGTAGATCTACGCTCGTATTTTAAATGCATCTATTTTCTTTCAGAATTTTCGGTTACGGATCTGCGGAAGCAAACCGTTGAAGTAAAGTTAAAGAAGACAAACAGTCAACAGTTTAAAAGTCAAAATTTCGAGGTAACACGTTACGTTTTAAAAATTTAAATTTTTGCTATTAGGTCTAACAATTAAAACCGTGTAGCATGATATTATATGCCTAGATATGTTTCGTTTGAAAATTTGGAGATAAAGACTGAGTCATGTCCCCGTGAATAGTTTGGTCATTCAAAACGCTTTAGGTACCAAAGGAGAAAAACTGGGGGAAAAAAATCTAGTGATTGAATTTTTACAATATAGTGAACATTAATACATCCTTAAAAACCATCCCTTAGACCACAAAATCACACTTGGTTTAACGCATTTAAACAATACAAAATGTGTCGTTAAAATGCTAAAATGTGACCAAAACGACAACGTTGTGTAGTTGTAATGGTACATATGATTTCTAGATTTATTATTTTATGATATACATTGACGGCGGCTTCAAGGGGATGGGTTCAGTACAACTTTAAAACAGAGAAAGAGAAGAATGTGATCAAAAGGTCCCCAGAAACGTTAAAAATTTATTTTTCGCAGGGGGCATCGCATCTAGACCCCAAACAGAACTCTGTCATAGTGACACGCTGAGGACCTTTAGCGACCCCAAGACCCCTTGAGGCTGGCCGGGCTTGATCCTTCGACGCTAGAGCGGACCGTTTTAAATGTTGCTGGTTCGCCCGATAATAATGCTTTAATAACCAAATAACTACAATTTACTCCAGTGTCCGTCCAAAGTCGAAAGTTTAAGAATAAAACTCCAGTTTCAAAATTAATTCTTAACTTAGATTTTTCTGAATTTAAATCTGACTTTAAATCTTAATGCATGTAATTTTGTTAATACTTAATAACTACATTCTAGAATTTAAAGTGCCATTTTAAGATCACTTCACGCTGAATCCTGTTTTGTCGAAAAAGTTTTTCGTAGTTCCAGAAAGGATTTGCACAAATAGATAAATTTAAAATATAAAAAATCTTATTTAAGAAATGGTTTAAAGCGGGCCATGTGGTCCCAGTATGTTTGTCTTGTTTGACTTTCTCTATCGTTCATCTGTACTAGGCCATGTTCTTGGTTCTGTTGGCTTTTGAGAGATTTAAAATCAGTAGTCCTAATTTATGTCTTTTCTAAATTTGATTGGCTGTTTCTATAATTTACTCGTATAGTGTCGCATTCTTGGTTGTGAGGGCTGTTTCTATCATATAATTGTGTCGCATTCTTGGTTGTGTTGGCTGTTTCTGTAATATACTTGTGTCACATTCGTGGTTGTGTTGGCTGTTCCTAAAACTTTTATTGTGTCGCATTCTTGGTTATGTTAGTTTTTTCTATATTATACTTGTATTGTGTCGCATTCTTGGTCACGGTTTTGGCTGTTTCTATAATATACTTGTATTGTGTCGCATTTTGGATGTGTTGACTGTTTCTAAAATTTACTTGTATTGTGTCGTATTCTTGGTTGTGTTTGCTATTTCTATGGTTGTGTTGGCTATTTCTACTATAATATACTTGTATTGTGCCGCATTTTTGGATGTGTTTACTTTTTCTATTAGTACTTGTACCGTGTCGCATTCTTGGTTGTGATGGCTTTTTCTAATATACTTCTATTATGTCGCACTCTTGGTTGTGTTGGCTTTTTCTAGAATATACTTGCATTGTGTCGAATTCTTGGCTGCGTTGGCTATGACAAAGTACAATTTATTCAGTTACATCATTTCTCTTTATTCCAATCAAAGTTTCCAGTCAAACAGTTAATGAAATAAGCGAGACAATAAGATACACGGTAAATAGTGTTATAATATTTTAATTAGTTCTGGAACAATAGGAAAAACTGGAACATCAAAGTAAAAGCAACAATTTCTGAAAGTAGACGAACAGACTTTCAACATCATGTGTGATCAATCAGATCACCCAGCTGCTGCATTCTGGTGAAAATCCCTTACTTTTATACAAATGTATAACCATGAATGGTTGTGTCCGACAGTTTTCTTTTGAAAATAACACGTTTTGGGCTAGATAGATTAGTGGAGTGGTAGTACATTTGTAATAATGTTTTACACCCCAAGTCAAGATGATTTTACATGAAGACAGTCTATGATGGTGGAGACAACCGGAATATCCAGATAAAACAACAGTCTTTGTTAAGCGAAATAAAGCTTTCTCAAACTAGAATATACAAAAGATAAAAAAAGACGAAGGAAGTACTGAGATGTATTGACCACGCGGTTGAGTCCGCCTGGATAAACCACGCGGTTATCCGACTGGTTGTACATGTTACAGTAAATTAGTTATATAGTGCATGTAATATTGAATTCCGTCACTTAATTATAAAAAAAGGTATCTCCAGCGGAAGCAGTTTTGGAAAACACCAATTAATATGCCCCGTTATTACGCGCTCATTATGTTTTGTTTATTTGTTTTGTTGCTCCGTTTAGTGGTAAAGTTTACGTTTTTTTTTAATTTCAACTAAGAAATCATTGTACTGATTAAGGGGATCACTTGTATTGAGATACGAAAATCAACAAAAACATACATTTTGGCTTTTGAGGATCTTGTTTTTATGGTCTTTGCTGTGTATCTAAAGTTACTGTAACCTTAAACTTAGGTGTCAGGGTCAACAAACTTAACAAATGAGATTCTTTCAATTCATACAATGTTGTCAAGACCAAACAAAAAAGCACATTTTTAAACCCTTCGTACACTGATACTGCTTTCAAGTTTCTAGACCTTCTGGTTCATGGCAAGATGTTTTATAAAATGTTTTACTTTAAAGGGTTGAATGTCAAGGTCAAACAATTTTACAAACTTGTATTACAGAGCTAATTTAGAATATTTTGAATTTCAACATAAAAATATTAAGTATAATTTATAAACAAAAGAAAATATTAAACAAAATATCACATATTTTATAAACTCAGTGTAAGTGATAATATTTCTGGGTATTTACAAATTTAAAAAAAATCCAATACATATTTAGTTTTATTAGCGTTTTAATACCAAATTCAGGGATAAATTAATCCAACTACCTAGTATAAGAAGTATTAGGATTAGGATTAATTATATAATCTTACATAATCTTACAGACTGCTTATACATAAAAATTTCACTTGTTAAGTAATTTCTTTATTACTTAAATGTAGTAGACATTTTAATTGGACTTATATCTCTACATTTTAGGGATTTTACTACATGAATTACCTATTAAATTGACACCTGTTTAATAACACCAATGTTATGCTTTCTAAAAAGAGAGCAACAGGTTGCCAACCACTTGTACTGACCTATTGTTTTTTGTTTCATCTCTGTAAAAAGGCAGAGTCTTCACGGTCGGCTTGTAACACACCATCTAGTCCTGGGTGCACTTTTAACCCCAGATGCAAAAAGAATAGTCAACCTTGAGTCACTTTAGACCAACATGACTATACAAATAGTTTGTTACTTGTATGAGTATGGGCCAAGAAATGCCTCTATTTAGTTGGACTCTTGTTA
This sequence comes from Tegillarca granosa, assembly GCA_029721355.1. Taxonomy (NCBI): domain Eukaryota; kingdom Metazoa; phylum Mollusca; class Bivalvia; order Arcoida; family Arcidae; genus Tegillarca; species Tegillarca granosa. Next base: position 16,090,762 of record CM056609.1, read on the forward strand.
GAGCGCTGGTTTAAAGAATTTGAAAAGTGTAAAAGATCACAATGAACAATAGACAATCATAATATTTTAGCTCAGATGACCCAAAAAACTTGACCATCTCCTGTTCTATTTTATATAATTTTATGACTGCAGAGATCTGTAGCAAAATAAATATTTGTTTTACTTTTATTGAGAAATAATTGGTATTCAAAATGATTTTTTTAAATCTGGAGCTAACCATTGATGTCCAATATCAAATTATTTGTCATATAAAGTACAAAATACATGTGGAAGAGTATCAAAATCAATTAACACATGTGTAATTCTGAACTTTCTACTAAAATAGAGTCCACTGGTTTTCTGTTTAAGCAAATTACAAAAAAGAAGATTAAAAAATGTATGAATATTTTCATTTATTTTTTAACAAATACGGACTACATATACAGGTAATGTTCAAATAAAATTATAGAAAACAAGGGTAACACAAAATGGAATCTGTTAAACTTGTCAGAGGGCTACACCCACTTATTGAACATGGGACCTAAATGACAACCACTATTAAGCACTGGCTTCTGGAACACAGAACCTCTTACTACTTAGCATTCAAATCCTTTACAAACAGGTGTGTCAGTTCCCTCTCCAGAAAGTCAGAGGTTTTTGGGATAATCTGGCTTTCTGCATCATATGCATCCTAGGCTTGACTATGTGAAAAAATCTTGATTTTGGTGTAAAACAATATTACTCCACTCTACTCTATTTAAACACTGTAATGATAAAATGAAATGATGATTAACTGTTCACACAGACTGCTGGCAGTGTTTAGTACTGGGTAACTTTAATAAGTAAGTTATAATAGAGCACTTAAAAATGTAACATTAAATGGACGGAATAGTGATGATGTTATATATGACTTGTTTTGACAGAAATACTACATAATATGAAACCTGTAAACCAATAACAACATAACTACATCAAATACTCATACCTGCTCATTAATCCTTAATATATAAAATCATTTAATCTCATTTAAAATCATTTAACAGGTGTGACCGAAAAAAAACTATCAGTTTTGACACAAAAGAGCCAACAGACCACCGGTCAATTCCAGTTATCTGCTTTGAATTTTACAGAACAACATTAAACAAAAGTACATGTACTTCAAACAACAAAGATTTTCACTGGACAAGTGTTTTTGACAATTTGACTGGTCTTACTATGATGTCAGAAGAGGAAAACCTCTTCTCGAGAACAAGATGTTCTAGAAGTAGTTTTTGTCCAGTCTGTTGCTTAACAAAAAGTTATTTTGCATGGTCAAATTAAAACAGCTTATGACATGGGTGATAGGCAAAATCTTGTACTTATATGCTGACAAGTCAAAAACTTGATACAAATGATATGACATGATAGATCTCTATAATTTCATTATTAATACAGTTTACTTAAAAAAGAAAATAATTCAGATAAAAAACCACCATTGCAACCCACTTTTCAAGTAAGGCTATTTCTTTCTACACACACACACACACACACACACACACTAAGGGAATGATATTCACTAGTTTTTATGAAACATGGAGGAAATATAAACCAGTAAGAAAAACAGTCATTTATAATTACCTTTGTTTTTATGTATAAGACAACACTGATGACCTTAACAACAAAGTTTTTGAAAGTAAAAAGAGAAACTCTTCTATTAAAACAAACATGTACACACTGGACTGTGTACAAAGAAAAAATCGAAAATTTGAACTGTTTACATAAACATGTACATATAGATGGAAACCATTTATTTTTGACCTGATTCCTCAGTCAGTCCTAAGGTTGTTAATTATAATTTTTTAATCATTCTTGCTTTACGTTTGTTCATATATTATAGTGTAGACAGAGAGGAAAACTGTGTTTGTACTGACCTATTGTATGGCATGATTGAGTTATGATCTGTCATATTTTAAAAACCTAAAATTCAGGAGGTTATAATTAAAACACACATGACGTTATGAATACACACATTAACACAGTTTAAGGTAACAATTTCATCTTTTTACAAATAAACTCAATGGCCATGGCACATAATTTTCTACCCATGATAAAAAGTAATCTACATAATAATAATATCATTGTTAACATTAAAAAACAAATTAACACCATCTATCTTCTATAAAAAATTGCACAGTATTCCGTGGTTTTCATAAAGTTGTAACCACATATGTCAATAGTCTGAATGTCAGATATACTTGCAGCTACAATGTTCTTTAAATTCCTGTAAAAAGTCTCTTAAAATGTCTTGAAGCATGGAATATTTCTGTTCTATCTTCAAGACTGTATTTCTGTTCTATCTTCAAGACTGTGCCTTTTTTATAACTTTTAGGGATTTGTATTTAGTGGTTGTCAAAAGTCGGAGACTACTCAATCATACTGACTTTAGAATATTGGCAATCTAGATATGACATTGTTCAAATCACAGAGGGTAATAATCTTCTATAAATTCTGTTGGAATATTTGTGGTTTTATATACTGGATAAGTTCTCAAGTTTTTCAACATCAAATATTGCTTTTCTAAGGAGTTGTATAGGTTTATCAAGATGGTGCTATTACTGGATCCTGACTGGCATCAAAAAATTTGTCATCACCTTCATTGCTACCTTCTCTGCTTGCTGTAGTAACATTTTTACTTTCTGACTCTTCTACAATGAAAAAAATATGTAAGAAAAGTTTAGTCAATCTCTTACAAATAGTGTGTTGCCATAGGTTTGTGGTTTTCACCAGGTGCTCTGGTTTCCTCTTCCATCCCATAACTCAGTGAGGCCAATGTTTCTGCACACATACTTGAGTTTTATTTTCTGCACACATACGTACTAATAAGGGTAAATGTTTCATTAACACAATAATGAAACTTATGTTTCTGGTTACTTCTTCTAACTCAAAAACTGGTAAGAGCAATTATTCAGCACATATACAGATATGGTGGCCAATACAGTCAAACGTTCATCCCTTGAACACCGATACTTCGAATACCCCTGATAAGTCAAAATCCTTTGCCGGTCCCAACCAATTTCTTATAATATCCTATGTAAATAAACCTGGATGGCTCAATCTTCGTTAACTCGAATACCACAAATTGCTTGAACGATAAATATTTTCAAAAATATAAAGTTTGTGAAAAATTAACTTCTTTCTTTTGAAAACAATTTTTGTCAGAAAGACATAGGCCAGTCATTGTAAACAAAACACAAGCTGAAGCCATATTACTGATTTTGTCAAAAGTAATAGACTTGAATAAAACAATTAGTCTAGACAGTTACCAGAAATTTTGACTGTGTTTTAGTAATTAACCTTATGAAACAGTGCTCAATGTACCCAATTCTTAATCTCTTAATCTAATTACAACACGTGAAGTGTTTGATCGGTAAGCATGGGAACCTTAACATCTGATCGTATCTGGATATTCGATTGCACAAAACCCAACCCCTCCTCAAAGACCATTGGTCTTCACGCCATCAAAGTTCTTCTGCAATTCATCTCATATATTAATGCTGCTGATGTTTCAGCTTCACAATGTTCCATAAGCTTCAAATTTAGAGCCATTCACAAGATCCAATATCCAGTAGTGGATATCAAACGTAACTCATCTAAGACCAATTGGAAAAAAAACCCCTAGCCTCTATTCATACCCATGATTAAAATATGAATATTGACGATTCTTTAATTGTAAAATATAGTCTAGACATTTTTTACCTTTGTTTTTTATATTTGTTTCTTCCAACTTTTTCTCATTTTCTTCTTGTTCTTTCTTTAATATTTCTTCTTTCTTCTCATTTTCTTCTTGTTCTTTCCTTAATATTTCTTCTTTTTTCTTTTTTTCAAGATATTCTTGGTACTTCACTACAATAAAATCATAAAGATTTCATGCATGTATACACTTTTTACTATAGCAAAAGTGATTTTTATCAGGCATTCTAAAAGTTTGATTTAGGTTTCAGGGGAACTATCCTTTTCTGGAAATGGGGAAAACTAACAGATGCCATGGAAAAATAATTAAGGCAACCTATTTTTCACAAATTTGAAATATAAAATTGGTTATATGAGTTTACATTTAATAAACATCTAAGTAGTCAAATTTGGTAGCTACAGTGATAATAAATACCAAAACTGTTATCAGAATGTGGACAAATGATTTCTGTGTCAGTAAAATGCACTGTCAGATTTTGATGAAACAAAGAAAACAACACATTGAGAACAGTTTTATATATAAGTAAACATGGAAGTAATATAAGAATGCATTTTTGTCACTAAAGTTTGAAAATTTCCCAATGTTAAAGACTTTAACAATTTAATTCAACATGAGCTTCTTATTAGTCTAATTATCTTCATTTCCATGTGAAGTTCAGGATAACAAGATTTCATTGTACTTAGCTGGAATATTCTTGCTAATTTAAACAAAACATTTCTTACTCCTCAGGGACTATATTAACTTTCAAATTTTGAAGTGATTACTGATGGGCCATAGCAGCTAAATATAGAGTATTTGCTTCCAGACTGCTCTAAACTATACCAAACCAATGTTAATCTCCACTGAATGGCAATGTTAAGTGTCTAAGATTTTAAACTTCTTTTTGGATGATTAATTTACATCAGTTTTTTTCCCACTTGCCATTCTTATACTATATGGTTAACTGAAGCAATGCATAATGAAATGCTTTGTTTTAAGACATATATGTCTATACGATACGCATGCGCCAAAGTGGCTAGTTGTGTTTTTTTTTCTTTGTAAAAAAAATGAGGAAAATGTGAAAAAAGCACACTTGAGGAGTGTTGTATTCCGTAAGGATGATACAGATGGGTAAAGACACAACTAAGAAACACTATGATACCAAAGATGACTTTGTGAGTAAATCATATTTGAAATATTTACAAAATCATTATTCACGGCAGGAATGTGAATACAACTCATAACACACCTATATAGTTTACATGTATTTATTTGCGTTACCTGTCTGCTACCTGTGTATACACGTGTGTATCATGCAAAAACACATATATGTACAATATAGTTCACCTAAAAAAACACTTTATGTTTTATCTCATGTATTCAAATTCTGAAATGAATGTATTATGTCAAATTCAAATCTCCCTGATGAAGTTGATTTAGAAGATTTTGAAAAACCTAAAAAGAAATGCCAAAGACATTTCACTGACATAAACAATAATCAATCAACAATAATGAGTACACAAAGTCCAATTCCAGATTCTGAAATTCAGAAAATAGCTTTAGTAATGAAGGATCTGGTGTTCACAGATCTCAGAACAGCAATTGTTTCAGATGTTCGTTCACTAATTGTACCAGATCTGAACCAAGTTATTGAGACCTCTTTTCAACAAGTTATTAATAGTTTTGAAAATAAAATACAAAAACTTGAAACTGAAAACGTTTCTATTAAAGAGGAAAACGTCAAACTTCAACAAGAAAATGAAATGTTCAGAGCCGAACTCGACCAGCTAGAGCAATATAGCAGACGAAACGCTATTCGGATAGCCAGATTAAAGAGAATTCTGAAGAATCCACCAATGACATTGTCTTGGACATAGCAAAACGTGCAAAGTTGGATATTACTATTAATGATCTGGATCGCTCTAATCACGTTGGACCAGTGATACAAGGTACTCAGCGCCAAATAATAGCTAAATTTACAAACTACCGTGCTAAACTGAAACTGATGAAAGTCTGGAGATACTGTGTTAAAATCAGTTTATATAAATGAAAACCTTACAAAAGCAAGATCCAAATTATATAATGCCACCCGCGAATACGTTAAAAACAAACACTGTAATAAATGTTTGACCTGGGATGGGAAAGTATTTGTTACAGATCGAAATGATAGGAAATTTAGAATTGACTTCATCCACGACTTGCTCCAGTTCTCTGCGACTTCGCTCACACCTTGCTACAACCAGACTCCGACTAAATCACCAACACTGTCTTATGCTGATGCATTAAGTGCGACATCCAAAATGACAACCAGCGACATTCAGCGTTCAGATGCCTCCATTAAATCTTATCAGTACAAAGTGATCAGTGTTGTAAATTATAGGCACAGATGACATTAGAGAACTTGGGGTCGTTCTTTGAAATATTTATCTCAGGGGTATCTGTATATTACTTACTTATTTATATAACAATATATACAAGAAAATAATGAAATATGTTAAACCGCGCCTTCAATTTGATAATACAATTATAGTTTATCCCGCGCTGTCATTAATGCATAAAAAAAAAGTTTTACAATACAACACTCTTAATATGAAGCCATCATGACACTCTCATGGCTTACTGTAGTAATTTTCATAATATCTTTTCGTACATACATATTTCATCCTTATTGTATGTTACTGTTAGTCAATATGTATATATGTTTAGTGTTTAATTTTTTAATATTTTTCACATTTGTTCAGTCATCTCCAAGTTATGTTCTTGTTGTAATTACATGCAGTCTGCGTTTTTATAAATCTGTATCACTTTTGGTCTATCTTGTTCCATTATTTGTGTGGTATATTTATGGAACTACATAATGCCTGTCGATAATAGAACATTTATTACAAGAATAGGCCTTTATTACGCAATGTATTATGGTATTATTAAGTCATGTAAAGGTATCATGTTGTACAAATGTAGTTACACATTTTGTGAGATGACATTTTTAATGCTATCAACTATTATTTTGCTAATATTTTTAATATGCCTTTTCAAGTCCCAATGTGTACCCATAGTAGTATTACTATTACAATTCGAGTATTGTTTGTATCGAATTGTAAGAAAGTATTATTATTATTGGACACTTAATTTATACACTGCTATCAAGTACTTTATGAGTACTATTGTATACCAACAAACTCGACACCATAACATTATTTTTCAATGTTTCCTCCAACCCCGCTCCAAATGATCATGACATTTTGTCCACAACAATAATGACCGAAACTACTATACACTCGGACCTAATTTCAAATAAAAACCTTTTGTCTATGATCCATATGAATGTACAAAGCTTTTTACCTAAAAAACTACACATACAATGTTAATTTTCATCTTACGACATAATTGCTCTTACAGAATCCTGGTTAAATTCCAACATATCAAATAATGACGTAATGTTTGAAAATTAAAAAAAAAACATACAGAGCTGACAGAATTACAGAGACAAACGGTGGTGGTATTATTGTCTATGTTAAAGATACCTACTGTTCGGAACGACAACATGACTTTGAACTGACTGACATTGAGAGTCTCTGGATTGAAGTTAAGACAAAAAATACTCGAATCCTTATTAGGTACATATTATAGACCACTGAACTCAGGCACAGAATTTTGGGACAAATTTGAAACTGCCCTGGATTCAGCATTTGACCTCAACGCAGATATTATTATTCTTACAGGTGACTTTAACGAGGACCAACTTAAACCTACAAACAATAAAATAAGAAATATATGTAGAATGTATAGCCTCTCTCAACTAATCACAGAACCCACTCATTTCTGGGATAACTCATCATCACTACTTGACGTTATTCTCGTAAGTGACAGCAATCTTGTTGACAATTATACAATTGGGTACTACTTTCTAGACAATCTATACTGATACCATTGTCCTGTTTCTACTACATACTATAAAAATTCCAAAACAAAACTCTCTTTCTTTTTCACATCATATCTGGAACTATGATAGGGCTGATCTTACAACTTTCAAAGAAACTCTTGCCCACTACAACTGGCAACAAGACTTAACAGTTAACATTGATCAGACGACAGATAACATCACAAACACAATACATAAAACTGCAACAAACACTAAACCAAATAAAGCAATAACAATACGACAAAATGAACCGCTATGGTTAAACAAAACTATAAAACAGATGATTAGAAAACGCAAACGACTCCACAGTAGGGCTAAATCTACTAACAAATCTCAACACTGGGCTGTTTTCAGACACTTCAGAAACAGATGTACAAACTATATACGGACAGCCAAACAAAGATTTCATGATAATATACCAAGTTAGAATCAGCCTACGTACAAACAAAAGACTGGTGGGCAACAATAAAATCCCTTACAGGATACTCACAAAATCATCACAACATACCACCTTTCCAACACAATGGCCAAGTATACGATGACATTAATGACAAGGTTCAAATCTTTAATGAATACTTCTGCTCTCAATCTTCAATTAATGACGAACACACTTCTATTCCGTCAACTCAGTCTCAATATATAGATAACACTCTTACTAGCATTTATATCAGTGAAAACGATGTCTATGACATCTTAATAAATTTGGACACTTCCAAAGCTACTGGTATCAGTCCTTTCTTTCTTAAAAATGCTGCAACCGAACTCAAATATCCCCTTTCCAATCTTTTTAACACTTCTCTAGAGACCGGTAAATTTCCTAGCTTATGGAAGAAAGCTAACGTTTCTCCTATAATTAAAAAAGATGATCCCTCTCTTGTCACGAATTACAGACTCATCTCACTTCTAAGTGTACTGGGCAGAGTAATGGAGAGATGTGTTTATAAATACATCTATAACTATCTCTTTTCTAACTCTGCTATTTCGCAATACCAATCAGGTTTTACCAAGGGCGATTCTACTGTTAATCAATTACTAGATCTATCAAACACTCTTGGCAAAGCTTTAGATGATGGAAAAGAAATTAGGATGATTTTTCTGGACATTAGTAAGGCTTTCGACAGAGTATGGCATAAGGGACTACTTCACAAACACTTCAGTGTTATGGAATAAAGGGTAAATTACTTTCATGGTTTACAGATTATCTGTCTTGTCATAAACAACGTGTGGTACATCTTGGTACTTGTTCTGGATGGCAGGATGTGATAGCTGGGGTACCTCAGGGATCTATCCTTGGACCACTTCTTTTTCTTCTTTACATAAACGACATAGTTCGTGATATCACTGCTAACATTAGACTTTTTGCAGACGATACAACCTTGTATCTAATAGTTGATAACCCAGAAACGGCTTCTCAATTGCTAAATAATTCCCTCCAACTTATTTATGATTGGTCAAGAAAGTGGCTCTTATCTTTCAACCCACAGAAAACTGAGAGCATGGTTATATCAAGGAAACATAATAAAACTACACATCCAACTCTTACACTTAACAATGTAGATATTATTGAAACCAAAGAACACAAACACTTGGGCATCACATTTTCATCAGATGGTTTTTGGAACCAACATGTTAGCAACATACTTTCAAAAGCTTCTATTAGACTAAATATTCTTAGGAAGTTCAAATTTCATCTTAGCAGAAATTCCCTTCAAAACCTATACTTTGCATTCATACGTCTTATATTGTTTGGGATAACCTTCCAATTAACTTGCAAGAAGAATTAGAGAAACTAAACCTTGAAGCTGCAAGAATAGTAACTGGCTTAACAAAACTTTGTTCCAAGCAAGCCCTTTACTTAGAAACAGGTTGGGAACCTCTGTCTGTCAGAAGAAAAAAACACAGACTTACTCAGTTTAATAAGATGTTTTATGGTCTGACAAAAGACTATCTTTCAAACTTAATTCCCCAACGTCAATACAGAACAACAAGACAGTCAGACCAAATACCTACAATTCTCTGTCACTCTCAAGCACATTTTGAAGATTTTCTACCTGCTACTATCAGAGACTGGAACGAACTTCCATTATCTTTGAGACAAACAACTTCACCTTCTTCTTTTAAAGCTCTTCTTAATGAAAATCAAAGAAAACCACCCTTTTATTATAATACTGGTAATAGACTGTCTCAAATCTTAAACGCCAGACTTTGCAATAACTGTGTGCTTCGGGCTCATCTATATAACAAAAATGTAATTGACAATCCTTACTGTGCATGTGGTCAAATAGAGACAACCGAACATTTTCTTTTTTATTGTAACCGCTATTCAAACCTATGTGACAGACTATTACATTCGTTACCTTTCACATTGTCTACTAATTTACTATTGTTTGGTAACACTTCACTCCAGCCCCAACAAAATATAGAAATTTTCAGAACCATGCATAGATATATTCATCTGACAAAACGATTTTCTTATACTTAGTGTTTCAAAAATTAAATGTTTAGTGTGATTAACCCTTAAACTAGGCACATTTGAAAAATTAATTTCTTATTTATTTGGGAGACAGATTAATATAATTGCTATGGCACTTGTTTCTGAATCCTTTTGTCTATATATGTAATTATAATTATGTATAATATACTTATATGTGTGTATATATGACGGACTAATAAAATATGTTTAAATCAAGACATATATGTATCAAAAATGATGGGACTTAGTCAAAACCTAGGACAGGACCTAGCTGTTCAAAGCCTGGTTACTTCAATCAATGTTAAAACTGTATTCAACAATGTTTATATCTAAAACAGAGTTAATCTTAAACAGTTTATTATATGATTATAACACAATCAACAATATCTACTTCTAAAATCAGAGTAGTGGGGAATAAGTGTGGAAAGGTAATGGGAGGGTTGAGGAAAGGGGTTATTTTACACTTCACCTACAAAATACTGTGGGCCTTGGAAGCCCTTTTTTGCAACTAGATTATCTGTTGGACTTTAATTCTTCCATAATAACTTTATACTAACCTGCTAACTCTTTACAGAATTTTTTGTGTGTTGACCAATGTAGTTTCTGACACTGTTGATTGCAATAATTAACCTGAAATAAATAAGGTGTTGATGAATCCTAAACTCACAGCTAACAGAATACCTTGTCATAGGATTACAGCACCTTTACTGGCATTACAGAATACTTTATGTTGGAACGACAATACCTCCATAATGATTACAGAGTATATTGAGCCATTGGAAGATATCATAAAATGATTTTGTTTTCTAGCATTCTTCACAGTGCATTTATGTTGTTTGCTAGGGGTGACATCTCTCTCTCTCAAAACTCATGCAGGACAAACAACACATGCTATGAGATGTGATGTTACAGTTTTAATTGGCTGAAAGTGTTTAAGATGGGATGACAGATTACTTTTGTTTGTGATGTTATTTACATGTAAACAAAGCAAATCTGATATGTTACAAATGTATTGTGCAATGAAATTGTTACAAAACTCTGGATTTTACACATTAAACATTTAGCAAACTTTTTTAGTCTACAATTGCTACGGTCTCACACAAAAGATGATGGTCAATAGTTTCTATTAATAATGGTCTTCTGTATAACCAAAGTCTTTAAAATTTACAATGAAGATTTATGACTAGTAGTCCAAACATATAATACAGCAAAACCTGTACAACCTGTATCTTAAAATCTGATAAACTGACTAAAAAGATAAATGAATATTTTTCAAAGTCTGGATTGAGTTCCTCTCATTTAATAAAAATAAAATAAAGTTCAAACTCCGATATCTCAAATGTTCTGATATTAAGACTTTAAGAAGTTCAATGAAAGTAATGCTTGGTACCTAAAACTAAAATTTTTCAGTTAGCTCCAACTGAATTGAAATAAATTTGATAAAGCCAAAGAAAAATCACACTTTGATGTCAGTTTAATGTATAAAAGATGAGCACAGAATTACAATCTGTGTGACTTTTACAAACCATTTTACAAGCTGAACATTTTTTCTCTGCCTTAGGTTCTCCACATGTATCACAACATTCCTCTTCTTCCCATCCAAACTTCTGACCTTGAATTCCTTGTTTAAGTATTGTTAATGCAGTTGGTTCATTTCCCTAAAAAATGTAGTAAAGAATGCTTTAGTTTGTCTCAAGAAAATAAACTCAACTGTCTAGTGTTAATCTTTGTTGGTTTGGGTGTAACCCTAATGTCAACTTAACCCAAAACACTAATAGTTATTTTTCTTCTACCATTATATTACTTCAAAATTAATCCATAGTTTTATTTTATTTATTTATTTATTTTTTATTTTTGCAATCTTAACCTGTATTTTATAAGTATAAAAAATAAGAAAATTTTGAAAAAAAAAAAAAAATTAAAAGCATTGTATTTAGCAACTGAAGTACAATATAAATCTTACATAATGTAGAAACATTCCATAGAGTTTTGAATCCCTTGGTTGAAAGCTGTAGAGGTTGATTTCACAAAACAGGCTCACTCTATTTAAAAGACTGGCAAAATACTACTTGCACTGTCAGACTGAGAAACCTTTGTACTTGTTTTGAAATGTAAAAAACTAGGTTAGCACCACAAACTGAGATGGATTCTACCAGTCTGCCATAATGATTTGTGTTACTCAAGTTAAAACAAACTTACAATTTTCACAGTGGAAAGATTTCTAACCATTTGCTGAAACAATTGTGAATCAGAATAGGGAAATTCCCTCAACATCTGACGAATCAGTTTTTCTTGATACTCTGGAAATCCATCCCCTTCTCGACCACGAACTAAACTGAAATATTAAAATTACAATAGATTGTGTAATTATATGTTGTATTTACCATAAAACATAAAAACAAGCTTTAAAAGCCCACTGGCAAACAAATAACAATGAAAATTTTAAAATCATGTTAACCATTATAGAAATTATGTATGCTGTAAACTTCATGGTTAAAAATACATGTACATGCTTTTGTAACATATAAACACATTTCAAATGATCAAATCCATGAGAATTCCTTTCAATTGTCTAATTTAATGTTTTTCAGTGAAAACTTCCTACAAGTTACCAACTGCACATTTAATAATTGTAATAAAAATATCAATGTGAATGCTAAAATGCAGATAAAATAAAATCCTTTAAAGTTTGTTTTGTTTTGTTTTGAATGATGGTGGGCGATACATGTATTAAAAGTTCGGTTCGTTGTTTAAACCAGTGCATTCAGTATGAATGAAATTTATCACTAAGTTGAATCATTTAAAAATCATTTTAGTTGTAAGCAAAAGATTGTGAATATAAGCATTAAACTTTGTAATTGATGCAATCAATAATTCCCATGCTATGATGAAACTTCAAAACTGTGTATAAAGGGTCTGGATGTTATCATGTGATCATTAAGGCGAATTTTTAGTACAATTCAATACCTGTAGTTTATCAGTGAATAAGAATTAATTTAATAGATCAAACTTTAAAGTTTGTTCTGTGATATCAACATTTAATATTTAATACAAGACTAACATGCCCTAAATAACATTAAATACTTACAGTTTTAACCATGTGTCCAAGTTTTTCTTTTCATCATAAGACTTTGCTGCAGCTTTAATTAACACTGCTAGATAGTGAGTTTTCATAGCTAAGACATCATTTGTATCTCGGTCCTTCATGGCTTTTTCACATAAATTTTCTAATACACGAATAATACCTTTAGATTTCTCAACCAAACCGATGTGTTCTTGAAGGAATAATGAAATCTGAAAAATAAAATAAAACAAAAAACGTCATTTACAAATAATTTTTGACTGTAAATTTCATAATGGACCTGCATGAATAAAACCTCTGGATACAAGAACATTCCATGAGATTCAAAATCTGCCTTAAAAGATGTCAAAAATTTGTTTTTGGATGTAATGAATGATAATCTTTTTCAAATGGGATTAAAATCAAGATGACAGCAGGGACTGATATTGACAAGTGAACACTTTAAGATTGAAAACTACATTAACAAACAAATTTATCTGAAAACCTGTTACATATGTAAATTGGTTATACATTTTCTGTACATTACATTTGAAATTGGTCTATAAATGAACTTGCAATTGCTATACATCAATTCTATTCTATTTATCTTAGTGACAACATCTTTGATTTATCTTTTTTGAAGATCATGTGGACAATTTTTTTTTAAAGTCTGCATCAACTAATAATCTTTTTTTTGGCCAATCTGACTAAAATTGAATTGTCAGTTTCAGAAGAGAAGACTTACAAAGAATTATTTCAAAATAACAACTTACTTGCTATGTGAAAATTTCTCAAAAAAAAAAAAAAAAAAAAAAAAAAAAAAAAAAAAAAAATGTATATATAATTTGACATCAAACTGGTCCACAAATAAATATGTTATGGCTATTATCTGGTTTATATTTCTTTTCATAGAATGGTGACCATCTTCAATTCTAGGACGGCTGTGTTTGACATAATTTTTAATCTACAATAATCAAAAATTTTTTCACCAAATTTGGTTCAAATCACCTCAGTTGTTTCAGAGATGAAGAATAAAGTTGACAGATACATGACCACTTCACCATGTCATCAGCTCAGCTGACTAGAGCTAAAATCACTGATATAATGAAAGAAAAAGTCAAAGGTGTATTGGATATAATACTGAAGATATAAAAACTTAATTACCTTGACTGGATGTAAACTAGATAAGTTTAAAAGCTTAACCATTGAAGGAGCTAACTCTATTGGTAATTTGGCTTCTTTCTCAAACCCTGAAAAACAAATTATTATGAATTTTAACATGATTTTATTTTAATACTATTCCAATGATGAAAAAAGATGGTTAGTAAAATGTTTGATAAAGCAAAACTATACCTAATTAATGTAAACCAAATAGCTAACCACTACAAGTTTGACTGTTATTTTCGCTATGAAATCTCAAATAAACCTGAATAAAAAAATGTACAATGGATACAAAAAAAAAAAAAAAAAAAAAAAAAAAATAACAATAATAATAATAATAATAATTAACTTAGAGTGCACAAGCTACTCAAAATCTGAAGACTGAAAAAATCACAGGGTTTCCATATTATATATAATATATCCAAGTGGAAAATTCCCTAAATATTCAAGCAGCATCACAATTTTATTATATCCACACTTTAAGGTCATAGGAAATATAAATTAAATTTCATTAAATCCAATTCAAGACAATGTAAGGTAAATTAAGTTCGCAAGGTTTCTCCTATAATATGCAAAATAAATCTAAAGGAAAAGGGACATAACTCTCATTAAATAATGATCACATCAGTACATACAGAGTATTATAAAGTTTTATTGTTAAAAAAAACAGTTATAATTAAAAACTGTAGGACTAGATATGGTAAAAAAAATTAAAGTTTACAGACAAACAGCATAATAATATAATATGCTCCACTATTTCCATAAGAAGTTAATAAAAATTTATTACAATCACCGTCTTAAAGCTTAAGTAAACACCTCTAGATTATATTATGCAGGCGAAATAGAAAGCTGAAACCCATCAAGTAGTATATACCATACAACTGATGATGAATCTTACCTTGAGGCTTTGTATAATGATTCAAACTTTCTTTGGGAAAGAAATTATTGATGACTGAAACACAATGATGCTGTCCTACAATGTAAATTATCATGATTATGGTAAAAACAGTGGAAACTGTCTAAAATGAACCAAAAATATACTGATAATAACATGTATTAATCTTCAATATTTTTTAGAATATACCAATGTTGCTGTAAACTGAAAAAGACTTTAAAATTTAACAGGCAAAATATATAAACAAGTGATGTACAGGTATTAAAGTGATTAACATTTTGGTTTTGAGAAGAAATGAAATTTTTTCTGAATTTTACTCTACATAAGTTAAAAAAAAATTATTCACTATGTTTATATTTCTGTTAAAATGATTTCTGTTAAAATGTGTAAATGTTGTAACAATATCATAAACAGGTTTTTGTAAATCAAACTTCAAATTTCTCTGAAGAATAAAAGACTTTTTCTTTGATTAAGCTTTTTTTAAAAAAAACCATTAAAATTTTCTACCAGATTGGCTAATTTCTGAGAAACATAATTTTTATGAGTTTAAATAGTCCTGAACATGAGTTTGTGTTTTAAATGAGTCAATTTTAAAAGTTCCAGGTCCAAAACTAGTTGGTCAAAAGGAATATTTTTCTAGCTATGACAATTTAATGAAACAAACCAACAAATGCTCCCATCTGAGCAGCAGTTCTCCCGACAGAGTTGGTATGATCTATTTTAGCTCCTGCTTCTAACATTAATCTTGTAACTTCTGGGTTACCTGTAAAACATAATTGAAATAAAAGTCAATATAGCCCAACCTGTTAATAAGTACCACTCAAAAGAAGTAACAAACGTCCTTTATAGAAAGATGAATCTAACAGAGGTTTCCAAATCAAATTTAAAGGCAGTAAACATGTAGAATAAATGTTGAATACTTATCAATTTATTTTATAAATAAAAGAAAATTTATATTATTTCTATTTTTTTATATATAAATATTTCTGTGCAAGTTTAAGAAACAAATCATTCAAAATTAAAAAAAGATATTGGTAACCATAAACCAGGTTCTATGAAAATAGAAAAATCCAAAGATGTAGCAAGATTATTTTATATTTCAATGAAAATAACTGTAAGTACTAATAAAATGTACTTAAAAATCAATTGTTTTTTAAGTTCTTGACTTGATCCTTGTTGAAATGTAATGATCAATGTTTCAAATTAGACAAAGGATGGATAATTAACATCTGTACAAAAACTAAATTATATTATGGATGGAATAATAGAATGTGATAAAAATAACATATACATGTAGTTAACTCAATGTCTGTTGTGACAATTAGGTGTAAATTTAGTTCTATCTATAGATAAACATTAGTTTATAACACATGGTTACTAACCTGAAAGACATGCAAACATTAATGCTGTGTATTCGTTGTCATGGTAATTAGAATTAACATCTGCACCATGTGATAATAACAATTCACATATATCTTTTTTCCCTCTAAATGCTGCTTGTTGTAAAACTGTCATCCCAGTCTGCAAGAAAAATAACCTTTTGTCTTTTAGAGGTCAAACATTCTAAAATAACTTAAATACATGTACCTTGCAAATTATTAGTTGAACAGGGGTTAACAAAGGTTAAACAAAAATTAAACTGAATGCCAAATTTTAAAAAGAAACATGATTTGAACAACCTTTGACAACAACATTTGAATAACACATGTGTCAAACTACATAAATGCTCTTCATCTATCTAGATTTTTTTTTTTTTCATCAACTGTTCTTTTCTTGAAACAAGAATTATAATTTGCTATTTGAATGCCTTCATAAATCTATTCAGAATTGAATATTCTAAAACATATTACAGCACTATATAGCTCTAAGTATAATGTTTTGACTTGTCAGTATTCTTGTCACTTTTGTAGGTATAAGAATCTTCATCAGTCTTCAGGATGTAAACATTCAGATCAAGTTTACACACTGCTGACCTAAGGGCTATGGACTGTGTAGTCTGTGCTGTTTATCTATAACATTCTAGAAAGTGTAATGGCACTCTGACGGTCAACAAGTGCTCATGTTGTGTAAAGGAACATTCAACAATGAACTTCATGAATCTTCAAGTTAATAAATCAGTATACATACATCATCCAAAGCATCAATGCGAACACTTGTCTCCTTTAACAATTCTCTTACTTCTTCAATATTTCCTATTAAAAAAAGAAATAGTAACAGATTGTATCATCCATAAATTACATGTGACAAGTCAGGCAAAAACCATATTTATTGGCCATTTAAATACATTTTCAGAATTTGGTCTTCCCCATACAATATGTTTATAAATTTCTGATTATGATGATATAGCAAATACATGCACGATATCATGATTAAAATTTTGTTTATCACCAATTAAAAACAAATGATGCTAAGCAAGACTTTTGTCATTTTATCTTCTTAACTGATCATATTTTACTTTACAATAACATTTACAATTTATTGTTTTTGGTTAACATGTCACATATTTTTTTTTGACTGATTCTTGTTTTGTTAATTATACTATATACAATCTATTTGTTTTGAAGTGAAATATGCCATTTAAAAAATCATGTTACTTATGTTTCTATAAGTCAAATAATATCAAACATCTTTGGTACCTGTTGATAATGGGTTATCTTTATTTGTATGCTGTGTAGTGTCAAATAATTTGATAAGAAACACCAGGTAGGTGTTCTTCCCAAACCTTTAATGGAAATATTGAGGAATATTTAAACAGCAAGAAATAAAAATGGTTATTTGAGTGAACTTGTGCATAATATATCAGAAATTGGTCCATCTGAATAACATGCTTCACAAGTTCAGCATTAGAAAATAATCTGTCCCAGGAGGTGCTGTACCATCCATCTTCCACTGTCAGATACTAACGACCAATTTCACATCAAAATTAAGATTGATAACATAATGGCCAATGAAAAATTTCTTTAACAAAATTGATATCAGAAAAGTAATTTCTTAAGATTAAATACTTTTGGTTGGGAAAAATATCTTAAATATTTATCAACAATGTTACAATATAATGAGCCAGCTACATATAAAATCTGCTGAGAGGGTTTTGTTTACAATGTTTTATGGTATATTAAAATGAAATAACTAAATTTTCTTCCTTTTTGAAGCGAAGTACAAGAAATGTAAAACAGGATTGACTTTTTACGATTTACCATTAAATTCAGCAACAAATTGTTAATATCCTTCTGTCGCCAAAATTTGTGGTACTAACAGCTAGTTTGTTGCTAAATTTAATGGTTAATCGTAAGTAAATAGTAAAAAAGTCAATCTCGTTTTACATTTCTTGCACTTTGCTTTAAAATGAAGAAAAATTTAGTTGTTTTCATTTAAATATACCGAAAAACATTGTTTGTAAACAAAACATCTGGGCAGACGTCATTTTGAAAAAACGTGACCAAATTCATGGGATGTCTCTTGGATCATGAGATTTCTCCTGGTTAGGGCTTACAACACTGATTGTTTAAAAAAATTAGTACATTTTCAATAGTCTAGTTGAGATTAACAGCGCAAATTTTTGGATTATTATTGATTACAAAATTATAACAAGGATTAAAAAATGATAAGGCATTTCTGGTGTGACATGCGGAATTCACGTCATTTTACATCATATCATATAGTGAAAAATGCATGAATTTTACTAAATATAGTGTAAGACACACAATTTGATGACACTCAAAACTAGTATTACTTGGCACAAAAGTTTCAGATGTTGATCTGGTAAATAGGCCAGACTCTCTTCTTGCATACAACATAGTTTACATCGTTATTTATTTTACTTGTGATTAAAAATAACGATATATCTTCGAGATAATTTGGCAATAGTGAAATTTGTCAAAAATTAAAACTTTTGATATTTTTATATTTCCTTACCAGAATACAACATAATTAGAAATTTTCTAAGTAAGTATGGAAAGTTTTACCCTTTGGGTGCCTATTTGACTTTGATTGTATGCAGTGATGTACTTCCTGTAAATGATATCCAGTGTAAACAATTTGCCACGAATTTGACCCTACCACGAAATTAGGTGTCTTGAGGATACCACTAATTTTGGCGACAATAGGATATAATGGTTCAGGATTTTTTAAAAAAAATTAATTGTTGACTTATGTCCTAAATGTCTTGTATCATGTTAATTATTATTTCTTACTCAGTCTGTATGTTCAAAATGAGTGAATGAGTTAAAGCAGACAAATTTTTTCATATAAATGTTATAAAGAAACTGGCATAAATAGGTTAATTACAGGGAATTTCACCCATTTTGATAGAAATAATTTCATGTTGCTTGCGAAACGGTAAAAAGACACCAATCAGAGGTGAATGGAACGTGATATAGAAGTTTTTCATTTGGACACATTTATTTTATACTAAATTAAAAGGATAAGAGAAACTATCATTGCAGAAGTGAGTCCAAACAGGCTGGATTTCCAGATGCAGAAACATGCAGACGACGCATGTTTAAGATATAGTAAGTAACGGATGGATGCCTATAGAATTAAAAGCGGAATTGATACTAAGTGTATACATACATAAAAAAAGCAATTATCATGAAACAAATAAATTATTTTACCTTTAACTACGGAATCGAGAAGTTTTTTCTCGAG
Source organism: Tegillarca granosa (assembly GCA_029721355.1). Taxonomy (NCBI): domain Eukaryota; kingdom Metazoa; phylum Mollusca; class Bivalvia; order Arcoida; family Arcidae; genus Tegillarca; species Tegillarca granosa. The sequence goes on from CM056609.1 coordinate 16,110,609, forward strand.
ATCAGACAAATCACCTTTCACGTTGGAAGCCATTTTGTTCAATCGTTAATCTCTAAGCACACGTTCGATCTTTCTGAAAATAAATATTTTCTATTGTCAATAAAATGGATATAACCTGAAGAAATTTATTTGTTACAATAGGTTCTAAAAAGACTTTGATTCATAGGTAACCATGTAGTTGCGAACAATTGTTGAAATTATCACATTCTTTAAAACTGTGAACACACTACCTGGCTACCGAGATTATAATTTGGGGTATTCCATTGTACACTGTGCTATACAGCTTTATCTAACCTAACATAAATTATGACATTTTCATAGATAAATAAAGAAACAAGTGATTTTTGTGCAAATATGCATTAGATTTATTATCGTTAGATTTTAAATACCTGGTGTCTTTGTCCTCTTTATGAACGATATCCATGAAAAGAATGATAAAACGCCCCCATGTTTAGATAATAGTTTGTTCCTTCAGAAGTACAATTATCGGCGCGGCAGTGAAAGAATGCACACATGAATGAAGGGTACATTTACGCAATTATTTGTAACACTTACTGTATAGATAATTAACTGATAATTAATAATGAATTATATTTTCGTAACGTAGAAATTTTCAATACCACCTCTAATATGTTGGGCGGGTAGAGGGTAATGATATTGTTTGTTGATGTAGTTAAAAACACCCTCTAGCAGCCAAAGTGACCTTATCTTTTTCTTAACAAACTATACAGATGCGTTACTTTAGTGTTTGCTAACAAACAACACAGTGTAGGGTAAATATACTTGTTGCACTTTCCTTAGATCAAGTGATATTGAACCTGGACAACCAATTTGTAAAGAAAGCGCTCCAGCCTGCCATTTTTGCATAAAATTAGACCTGAAATGGAATTCCCCAGAGCTCTGGTACTGGACAATTATTTCTATTGGCAATGGAGTGGCATAAAGTGACGTTTTTTTGTTTGTTTTTTTTGGAAATATTTGACTTAAATGATATCAAGGTATTGATCATATGGTAAGCTGGCAAGTTCCATTCAAGGCTCTTGTAACAGCATTTATATTCAGACAGTGTGCAATAACAGCACAGTGTCCAAATTTAAATTTCTTTACAGGAGCCTTGAATTTCAGGTCTAGCATTGAAGTTACTTCATTAGTTGAGACAGTAGTAACATCTTTTACCTACTCAAAGTACCATGTTATGGTATATTCCACAGTACTATCTTCCCTGCAATGTTTTCCTTGAAGACAACCCATTTCATATATATTATTATTTCAATGTTTTACTGATTTTTATGGTCTCTTTTCTATGAATACATTTAGATTGATGCTTCATTCAAAATTATGAATCCTATTTGTAACATTACTACTAGTGACAATATAAAATGCCCTTTTACTTGACATTGTCATAGGACCCAGGCCAGCTATTTGTAAAGCAAGCATTCTTCAGTTTTTGCATAAAAGTTACATCATAGGTATACCAGAATTAACATATCTATTACATCATAGGTATACCAGAATTAACATATCTAAACCTATGTGCAGTTGTAGCGGTCTGGGTAGCTCAGTTGGTAGAGCACTCGCCTATATCGCGGGAGGTCCCGGGTTCAATCCCCAGTCCAACCCTGCATTTTTCTCCCTCCTGTTACAGTTTGGTGGCCAGTGTGGCCCTCGGAAGTGATCGACAATGATAAAGTCGATCCGAGGGTGGACTTATGTGAGATTTCCCACATGCGGGACCATGGGAAACTCAAGAAAAATGGGAGGAATGTAGCAGTCTGGGTAGCTCAGTTGGTAGAGCACTCACCTATAGCGCGGGAGGTCCCGGGTTCGATCCCCGGTCCGACCCTGCATTTTTCTACCTCCTGTTACACAGTATTTGTAGTACCAAAACAGCTTTATGCCACAACAATCACTGTATATCCCAAGGAAAACTTGATTTGTTTATACCAGGATTAACACCTATACACAGTATAGTACCAACTCTACTATACACCACAACAATCATTATGTCCCAAGGAGATCTAGATTTGTTTTGTTAGTACAGCATTTTTGTTTTGAAACTTGGTGGTCAGACAGAATTTTTTTTAGTCAAAATTACTTGTAGTATTGAATAGTAATTTTATGCAAACAAAATCCCTTCTCATATATGTTCATACTTGGTTTAATCCAGCTTGATTTGACTACAGAATATACCTATATTTCCCTTCCAAATAATTTTTCTTCTGATAAACCTAAAATAATTCCAATGACATCACTGAAGAATTCCTAATCCCAAAAACTCTAGGAATCCCTTTATTAATTGTTACAAATAACAACTATCTTGCATTACTATTTATTCATTCATCTTTTTTAATGTTACATAGGCACTTATAAATCTCCATATGCTCTTAACACACAACTTCTTCATCTCAGATTCAAACTTTGTTTGTTTGTGTACAAAGATTTTTTAGTATTCTCAAATAACGGAACTCTTTTTAAAATGTCACTCAAAATAGGTTGCCCAAATTTCTCTTTTGAGCCTATCTGATTTTCCCCATGTCTAGAAAAGGACAGTTCCCCACAATACCTAGTTTGGTCTACTTTTAGACACAGAGTTTCCTTGTGCATATTAGAATCGACTATGTACCTAAATTTTTGCAATCTGTTTTTAAACATTATTACCATGAAAACTGAAACTTGTCCTTATTGTTTTATTTTTAATTACATTTACAGAATGGCGCTGACAGGAGGATACAGACCAAGGTGCTTCTTTGATGTGGAAATTGGTGGCCAACAAGGTATTTATTTATAAGTGATGGTGATTGGAATAACATTTCATAACCAAGTCAATAATATTTAACTCTATGTCAAAGCAGGGATGGGGTCAATTACTTTCAAATGTAATTAGTTAAATTACAATTACATTCCCTATACCCTCAATTAAATTACAATTACAATTACACCAATTTTCACAAAGTAATTAATTAAATTACAATTACTTTGCAAAAGTAATTAATTAAATTACAAATTACATTGTACATTTTGCAACAATTTTAATGTGAATACAACTTTTATACAACCATAAAGTAGTCATGTTATATAATACTGTCCCAGTCTTGTTGACATGTTAATTTATGACATGTTTTTGGCATTGCATTTAATCATCATTAGATTTTCAAAAGTTTTATCCCCCAATCTACATCTGTCCGGTCGGAAAGTTTTACCTGCGACGCTGAACATTCTCTCTACAGGAGCAGAGGTTGCAGGAATGCATAGAACCTGACAGGCAAGTTTAGCCAAATTAGGGAATCTACAAGTATTATTTTGCCAATACAGAATTGGATTTTCTGACATAAGTATGCAGGGTTCATCTAAATATTCATCTACCTCTGTATTAGCAGATTTTCCAGAAATATGTCTTTGTCTAGATGGAGTACTAGTAGATGGCATGAAACTAAAAAAGTCATCTTGCTTCACTTTCTTACAAGGTGGGGATACAGGGTTGTCATCTAAAGAAACTGGAGCATAAATCTGATTGTTTTTTTCTTTTAAAAGGTCAATGATTTTTGTGACTTTTTCATTTTCACACCATCTCAACTTAAATCTTGGATCAAGAATAGCAGCAATGGTGAATGAATCATCATTTTCATATACAGAGAGCCTAGAATGAATAGAATGCTTCAAAGTGGATATCATTTTTGAACTATAATCAATGCTAATTTGACAAATTTGATGTTTCAGGCCACATGTAACAGGGATAGCTAGGCTAGCACTAGCTGAGTTTTCACTCTGAACAAGCAATGTTGCCTTTTCAAAAGGCTCAAGGATGTTACATAGTTCTTGAAGAAGTTTTCTTTCATAAGATGAAAGTTTAACTTTGTAGTCAATTTTATTTAATTTATCTTCTGGAACATTTAAAACTGAACGCAACATATGAAGCTGTGAGTTCCATCTAGTTACATTTGCAGCCTGTAGGCGGTTACAGTCCTCCAATAAATCTGACGCATTGACAGACTTTCTTACATGGTTTACAATTTGAGAGGCTTTATTAACAATAGTTTTTAAATGTGTACTGCACTCCTTTAACCCATCTTTCACAACAAGTTGCAAACTATGAGCATAACATCTCACATGTTGTGGTAAGCAAATATCAAAATCACTGTCAGCCTCTTGATCACTGGATGAAACTTCGTTGTCACTTTCATCGCTATCTTGATCTTGAGAAATATCCTCATCCTCATATCCTGGAATTGAAAATGCCTTGACCATGTTAGATGCATTGTCACTTACAATGGCAACTATTTTCTTAGCAATATCAAAACTTGCAATAATTTCTTCATACTCATTTCTTATATTCTCTGCAGTATGTTTTCCACAAAACCTTTTGCAACAAATCATTACAGATCGTAAAGTCCAATCCAGGATGAAATGGCCAGTAATACCTAAATAACCACGCATTTGCCGACTTGACCATATGTCTACAGTTAAACAAATATTTTCAGCTAATTTCATCTGATGCATGATATTATTCCTGACTTCAGTTGAGTTCTCAAGCAATAATTTTGATGATAAGTATTTTCTGCTGGGCATTTGATATTTCGGATCTGCTGTTTCCATAAGGTTTCTGAAGTCCTCACTTTCGACTATTGACAATGGTAAAAGATCACCTGCAATAAATTTTATTAAGGCATCAGTAAGTTGTATCTGTCGTTGATCTGTACTGGCATATTTCACTTACTTTTTCATGAATTCAGACATTTTGGGCTGCTCTTGTACACGTTTCTCATTGTCGGTTATATATATATCTCTGTGCTTTCTCTGAAATAAACATAAACCTATAGTTATAATTTTTGTAACTATCTCCAAACAAATTTTAGCAAATGTTTATGTTATATCAGAATGATAGCAGATACACATAGCAAAGAAATTACTATTATATAGACAGCAAAAAATCCCGGTTCTTTCACAATGACGAGTCCTATGAAGCATTTAGAAATTTAAATTCCATTTGTATTTCAGACCTTCTCATTTACTTTCATTGTAACTCCACACTAAATAGTATTTAGAAAAAACTAGATTTATTTTACAGTGTGGGTCCTACGTTTCAAATCAGTAACTTGAATTATTGACCTGTTTTAATACTAAGTACAATAAGAAAGGTTCTGAAAAATGAAAAAAAATCATACATACCTTCATGTGTGTAACAAAGTTTGATGTTACTTTCTAATTGGCTGATATTATGGAGGAACAATGAACACATTTTGCTTTGCACTTTCCAGAATCAGAATCGGAATCTTTCAGGATCTCAAAATGTTTTAATACACTGTTGGATGTCATGACTAACAGATGAACATGTTATTTCTGACAGGTTTCAAATCACGCTAATATAAACAGTGATCACAATTAAATAACTTTACAATGTGACTTTAAATGCTTAGGACAACAACTTGTGTCTCATTAATCTATACCAGTGAGTAGTGTTAAGGGATTAAGAAGCTCATACTTGAAAGTTAATTAGTTATAATTGTCAGGTAATTCAGTGGGTGTTGTTTATAAACTAGCATGTTAAGGACCACTTTGAAAATTAGACCTACAAAAAAACTCACTTTTGGAAGCTTAATACCACATTATTAATGTAAGCTACACAATTCAATATCATCCTGCAAATATTGTTTTACTAACAAGAAAAGTTAAATTATTTCATTTTTTTTTGTATTTCAAAAATTTTCAAACTGGCTGTTCAATTGTTTTGTCAAATATGATAAAACAAACTTTCAGTAATATTTCATGATGTAATTGTAATGCAATTGAAATGTAATTGGCATTACATGACGTTTTTTAATGTAATTAATTAAATTACAATTACAAGTAATTGAAAAAAGGTTCAATTACACATTACATTCAATTACTTGAAAAATTGTAATTAATTACGGCTAATTACAATTACATTTTTCAATTACCCCATCTCTGTGTCAAAGTGGCCAGTTCTGTAATGGTGGTAGAAATGGGTTCCCCATGGGAAAACTACTAAATGTTGGCAAGACAACTTACAAATTGTCACAGAAGGTTGAGAATTTTTCAAGCTCGAATATGGGACTTAAAAAATTTACAGTCAGAACTTAAACAAATAGTCTCTTAAAACCAAAAAGAGTTAAACTATTTCAATATTGTTTAACTAACTGTTTCATGTTACAGAAATTCAGTATACAGCAGCTTTGAATATTTTGTATCAAGAAAAGATCTGGCTGATGTTTTTTTTTTTCAAGAAGAATTCAACCACTAGTATTTCCTGAGTCAGTTTTGCACTCTGGTTATTTGCAACACTGTATGACCAACATAATTAATATTTATTTATTTATTTATTTATTTATTTATTTATTTATTTATTTATTTATTTATTTATTTATTTATTTATTTATTTATTTATTTATTTATTTATATCTATACATATAAAATCAATATATTTATCAATTTATCATCTTGATTTATTGTCTGTTATTGTATATTGTTTTAACAGTTGGAAGAATTACATTTGAGTTATTTTCTGACATCTGCCCAAAAACCTGTGACAACTTCAGATCTCTATGTACAGGTATGTATGATTTCAGTCAGGCCTCTATATTGTTTTGAAGCCACTGGTCCATTGTGCTTAGAAGAAGTAAACTTTCACAAGGTACACAGAATTTTACTGGTGACATAAACGGAAGTGTTTGTGTACTGTTAACCATTTTCTCCTAAAGTGAAATAATGTTTGTCAGGATAGCTTATATCTTTACAATATGCTCTTAAGTGTGTCTTATTAACTTTTGGTAAAGGACACTTAAAGTCATATTGAAGACTTCATCATGACTGACTAGATGAACATTTCCAATCAAACAAGACAGTAAAGGTAAGCATTTTTGTTGCATGGTCTACTAAGCTCACTTCTTTCTTTTTCATGTTACTTAATTTGTATTTGAAGTAATTATTGATCTAATAATTGCATAACATATTTATTTAATTTAAGTCTCTATGTTTAGGTTAAAAAAATAATCTCGACACTGACAAGTGACTGACAAAAACACTTCAGCAAAAATAGTTTTTATCTTTTAACTTTCTATCATCAGCAGTGAAATTTAAATGTAATCTAAAATTAACTAATTTCAAAATTTTTGCAGTTGCTATAATTGGTGAAGGTAAATTTGAAAATGGCTAAACATTTTTACAAAAGAAAAGTTGTATGTTATTTTACACCAATATTTTTTTTATTTCACAGGTGAGAAGGGCAATGGTCAGAAAAGTGGATTACCCCTACATTACAAGGGTTCACCCTTCCATCGTGTAGTAAAAGATTTTATGATACAAGGTGGTGATTTCACCAAAGGTATGTCATTTTGTAATTAAAGTGAACAAAGTACATATACATGTACATATCAGGGGTCCAGAAACGGTCATATTTGCCGGACATGTCCGACAAAAAATATTTTTGTCCAATGTGAAATACATGTATAGCTTGTCGGACATTTTTAGTTTAAAATAGAATTCAGTTAATCGGACACTTAAATGAATATGTTTATCGGTCATCATTTTTACTCGAGTATTCTTTGCTATCACCTGTCAGTCATTTTCAATAAATAATACAGATCTAATAATTAGACTTTTGTTTATTGATCAGTTAAAATCCATGGTCTCAATCTGTTCCTTTTGTTTCATCGTCCGAATCATCATTACTTTTGTTGATAAGTTGTTTATTAAGTAATCACATCGCTTGACAGACAGAAGCCATAAACACCTGTTAACTGAAGGTCATGGTCATCCAACTATTTCATAGAGGTTCCACGCGGGATGTTAAATAATAATACAATGCAGATAGTACGGTCTTGGCAAACTGTTTAGTTATAAATAAATAATTTTAAAAAGTATAATAAATTCAAAGATGTTCTCAAAATGAGGTTCAGTAAAGTTCGTGTAACTTCGGGAAAATGAAAATGCGCGATTGTCAATAAACAAAGATGGCCGTCAAACCATGTGTCGTCAATGCCGACAGTTCAAAATCTGACCATATATATTTAAATAACTTCGTGATAGTTAAATCCTTTTTAAAAACTTCTATATTGATATTAAAAATTTTAAAATACATAGTCAGTAACAACGTTTTTTTTTTTTTTTTTTGTTTTTTTTTCTTTTCACTGCATCGTCGGTGGTACAGTTGCTTTGAAAAAATGTCTGACGCCTCAGTCAAAGTTTTCCTGAGCCGAGTTGACATTGTTGAATCCTAGTCCAGGTTATTTTTAACACATAAATAATAAAAATCCTGCAAATATTTTTACCAGGCACATAGATTGATACTTTAAAATCATTTAGAAATGGGAGAAGAACATACAGTAGTTAGATCTTAGGTTATTTTGATGTGGCATCCTTAGATTAAGACATATTTTATTTGCACGTAAGAGAGATACTGAATCATGTTCTACATTAATTAAGCCATAAGACCCATTAGCCTCTTGTTTACAGTTTCAGTCACTTTAATTACCAGTCAAACTTTAAATATATGATACCACTATTTGTTTTTACACTCCCCACTAGTTCCATAACCTCATCTGTGGATATTCCAAAGTCAAGAGTGGTCCCACTTTACATGTATAGCAACAAAACCTGGTGGAAATTAGTTTAAGAGAAATACAATTATGATATTTAAACCATGTAATTGTATTGTACATTTCTTTAGGTCCAATACAGCCAGAGTATTGAATCTTCATGAAGAATGTCTGTATAACATTTTTATTTTATTTATTATTAAATTTACCTTGTATATGTTTATTTTTAGGAGATGGAACTGGGGGTGAATCAATCTATGGAGGGGTATTTCCAGGTAAAGTGATTTCTTTGTAACATTTTTTACATGTATACTTGTCTGAACCATTAGTACACTTTGGATTTAAACACAAGTTAGGAATGGATTGATATTTAGGAATCCCACTTTTTTTCCCACTTTTTTTTATTTGTCCATCTGTTCATTATTAACTGATAAGCAGGAAATTTTTATAAGAAATAACATTTCAATTAATTTGCATATTTTTATTTACTTATTGTATGGTGACAATCATAACAGAAAATATTGTAGATTATCTGTATTGTTTAACAAGAATTTGTAATACCATCAGGGCTTTACAATAACTTCTTTTACACATGTCCATTTTGACAAGTCTTGGAAAATTTTACATGTCCGATTGAAAAATCCACTTGTCTGAACTTTTGACAGTAGAAAATATGTAAGAATATTATACAGCAAGTAGGTAAACAGTAAGTAGTATATACAATTGGCCAGTAAAAGAACATGCAGCAGAAGCATTACCATGTTTAAAAATGATATAAAAGAAGACTACATTTACAATAAAGTGACCAGGAGTGGTTGGTGAAAAAATGTTTTTGTTTTTTTTTTGTATTTTTTTGGAGGAACAACAAAGTCAAATTGTGACAAATCCATAGTGCATGTGTATGTTAAAAATAAAACTTAAACGCATTTGATTTTGCTTTGAAAAAATACAATGTACATTGAATACAATCATGTTTGTGATCTATTCACAATTGGAGCTTTATGGAAGTTATGGTTCTTAGAACATGTTTGGAATATTTTAACATTAGTGATATTTTGCAACTATACGGTAAAAACAAAAGTAAGGTATTTCCCTTTTTTTTTTACTTGTCCCATCGAACAAGTGTAATCAAGAATTAACTTTCCCAAACGGAAATTAGACTGGTACCGTACAATCAGACAAATGTTTTTATTGAGCCCTGACTATAGATTTAGGTGGATTTCTGAGTGGTAAAGGCACAAAATCATTAAAACAATGGGTTTCTAAGAGTTACTCGAGTGATAAAATCACATATACTTCAAATCAAGTCTTTTGTTCATTTTTTTTCGAACCAGGGGGTCTTTAGGTTTCCAGAATAATAAAAGCACTGTCTGTAATCTAAAGCTTTAAACTGAAGGCTTCTCTATGTTGCCAGAGTGGTTAAGGCACTAAGTCTATAAATAGAGGTCTTCTATGAGTTAAATCAACTCCTGGTTCTCCTGGTCATTATTGGTAAGTTCTTTTAAGAGTTTTAAGACTTAATGATTTGCAGTGTTAACATGTGGGTACTGCATACAATAAAAATAAGAACATGTACACACCACATAAATTTATGTATGGATTACTCTTTATTCAATTAATAGAACAGTTTTTTGAATAATTTAAAAATGGTTAACATGCAACAGGAAGTGGTAAAAACCACTTATCACTGCACTACTTAACAATTTTGTTTTTTTCTTTTAACAGATGAGAATTTTGAGAAAAAACATGAGAAAGAATTTTTACTTTCCATGGCTAATCGTGGAAAGGATACAAATGGTTCTCAATTCTTCATGTAAGTATTATATAATTATAGTACATGTAATGTTTATGTGATTTTCTCAGAGACTGAAAAACTGTTGGTGCTTTTGTCTTATTTTATGGTATTTCTTGATAGGCTCAGCTTTGGGGTAGGGAGTTGTTGATAGATAATGAATTTCTTGATAGGCGCAGCTTTGGGGTAGGGAGTTGTTGATATATCATGAGTCTTATGTGTTTTTTATTTCATACACGTTTTGCTGCATTCATTGGACCATTTTCCAGTACCATACTCCACCAGACAAGCATTGACAATTGTACCGGTCTACTTGACAACCACCTGTTTTGTAAACAGTTTTTGTTAGGTCTGTCACTAAGAAATAGTCCCATTTTTCTGTTCTTTTTTTCCACTTCATCTTTTGAGATGGACGCTTGGCAAATCAATATCATGTTGATGTTTTTAGTGAAGTGATTTTCTGTAGCAGATAGCAGAATATGAACTTATATATGACATGCAAAAGTTAAAGTATGTGTACATGAAGTGGAAAAAGACCTATTATTATTATGACTGAATTAATAGCCAACTTGACATATGTTAGGGTGTTCTGTAATTAAAAAAATTCAAGAAATGCCAGAAAATTAAGATGAAGGTAGATTTCAGAAGAATGAATTATATATAATAGAAAACAAAAAGAAGTATGTGGAGAAATTTATTTTCATAATTTTATTTTGTTTTGAAAACGATACAAGACTGTTTTGTTGCATGCTATCAGTGTGTGTGTGTGTGTGTGTGTGTGTGTGTGTGTGTGTGTGTGTGTGTGTGTGTGTGTGGTGGGGGTGGTTATAGGATGTTAGACTGTTAGTTATCTTTTCTTTCAGGTCTTTATTTCAGATTTTCCACTGATGATGATATGCAGTTTGTTATATTTTCAAAAATCATACGTTTGTAAAAATAATTGATATTTTGTCAAGACAATAGGTCAATTTTATCAGTATTATTTTTTGAGGGTTTTGTAACCATAGTTACAATTTTAGTTATAATCAGTAAAAATGTAAAATGGTATTGAAAACAGATCATTTACTGTTTGGCCTAAGTGTCAGAGATGAAATCTATCTGGTTACAACATAATTTAATAGTTGTACAGTAACACTTCAAAATATTTATTGTTAATTCAGAATTTTGATAGTAAATATTCATAGCTTTCTTTTTGAATCCTTTCATAAGTTCTTTCTATAAATGGGAATATTGAAAAACTCCAATATTTTATCAATTATTTTAGCTGTATAAGAAGAAATGAGTTAGTTTGGTTTGTAATTATTAGTATATTTTGCTTATAAATATATATGAATTGTTTTGTTGCAACTATTCTGACATTATTGTCACATTTTATCATTGTTAAACAGAGACTCGTCAACATCGACCACAGGATCAGGTAAAAATTAATTAAGTCAATAAGTCTGTATATTGTTGATAAGATACTGTGTACTTTACCTGTACACACACCTGTATAATATAACTCTATGCAGACTTAGAATTAAGTATTTTAATACATGGTTGCTGAATTTGAATTACCCATAACAAGGGACATAACTCAGTTCATGATATAGTCTGTTTTAAATATTGAAATATATGTTAGACATCAGTTGACTAAAAAAGAAAAAGAAAAAATATATAAAACATTTATAGACTGTTGTCATTTTCAAATAGAGAAATGTGCTCAGATTACTCTTAGACAAGAGTAACTATTTGTTTTATTTTTTAATATATATTCTTATAAATCTTTCTTCATTACAGAACTTAATTTTTATTTTTCAAATTTAAGTTACAATAATAACAAATATTTGTACTTAGCTATTGAAATGTGTGAACAGAGAATGTATTAAAATTCCTTTTCCTAAGAAAGTAATGAGAGAATTCATAAACTATCTGTAAGTGAAATGATGATTGATATAATTATTTCTTATGTTTTTACATAATAACTTAGATTTAAATTTAAATAAGTTTTTTCTTTCTCTTTCATAATTGCGTAATTCCCCACAAATAGAACTACAAAGCCAGCATCACATCTAGATGGGTGAGTGTAGATTTTTTTTTTTAAGTTTTAATTCAGGCATTGCCATAAATAATTTGTTCTCTCTTACATGTACCTAAAACTAAAACTCAGTTGGTAAGGTTGCTCACTTATCTGAATGATTGAAGGATTCAAGGATTGTTTCTTGGCCAGTTCCAACAAACCAAACACAGTGCATTTTAAACATTTGAAAATCAAAATTATAGTTTCTCTGGTGAAGAAGGCTTGAAAAGGAGTTAATTATATGTAACGGAGGGTGTTGCACTGAAAAAGAATCATTTTTAATTGATAAGTGCATTGCAGATGTTTAGACTTATGTTACACTAATTGCTAGTGATATCTGGGTAGAAATACAATACTTTTGACATAGATTTACAAGCCTACTTATTCTCAACAATTAAAATTAACATTTAAATCCTACTAACTCTGGCAGATCTTGGGTTAGAAAGCTTTTTTAGTTTGCTTGTCAAGGTTTTGTGGTTTTTCCTGGGTTACAAAGACACTACTTCCTGATCAATTTTATAAAAAGTTATGTATTGTCATCATAAAATATGACTTACTTTTTCACATAATATTTTTATGTTTATGTCAGTAGAGAAAAGCTAAAGGGAGATAATAAATACAGAGAACATGATAAAATTACTATATGTACAAAAATTTTGCTGATCAAAAAAAAAAAAAAAAAAAATTAAAAATAAAAATAATTTGAATAAAAAAATAAGTAAGTAAATAAATAAATAAATACATTAATAAATAAATAAATAAATAAAATAATAATAATAATAATTGGTGTTTGTTTTGTTTCAGCAAACATACAGTATTTGGCCATGTGATATTTGGCCAGGATATCGTAAGACAGATAGAGAATCAGGCGGTCGATGACAAACATCGGCCACTTACTGATGTTAAAATAGGGAATTGTGGGGAATTAGTCAGACAAATGAAACCAAAGGGTAAGTGATGGTTTATATTTAGTGTAATTCAGACTTCATTTTACAGGTGCTTAGAATGTAAGGAATTGGCCATAAGATTTTATGTATTCTGTTCTTACAAAACTTTCCTCCAGATTCCACATATGGCAGTTTAAACTATGTGTTAATATAATGGTTGGTTTAAAATGACTTTACATTACATCAGCAATTTTGTTTTTCCACAAAATATTTTCCAATATACATGTAATTTAAAGAATATTTCAAGTTCATCAAGTGCATAAATTTTTGTATGTATATATGATCTTTTTTATTTACTTGTTTATGGCAAACCTAAAGTCGCTAGCACACTTGCCATCAATGTCACAGAAATGCCTCCCCTATACCCTAAGAGCAAGATTTTGGGTATTAAGATTTTAGTGACAATTTAAGTGAGTTACACCAATTACATATGAGCTATTTTGTTTCCATTGTTAGCTTTGCTTCATCAAACTTGTTTTTGAACCTTCTTGTTTAATGATTTCTATATTCACCAATTTGTAGCTAAGAAGAAGAAGCAGGTAGAATCCACTACAGAAGGCTCAGATCATACTTCAGATTCTGACACAGACTCAAGCTCGAGTTCTGGGTCTGACAGTCTAGATGATACAAATAGAAAGAAGAGAAAGAAAAAACAAAAGAAAAAAGATTCTAAAAGAAAAAAGAAAGATAAAAAGAAGAAAGACAAGGATAGTGGGTGTGTATTTTAATAGTGACTGCTGAGTGAAAGAATGACATTGATTATTTTTTTAGTCGAATTTAGCTAGCTTTAAGATAATGTAAATAAAATCACATTTATGTATCCATGTCTATTGTATAATATTGGCATGATGAAAGAAAGGAACCATAAAACTGTCATAAAACTGTAATTTTTTTTTTTTTTTTGTGGTTAAACTTTAACCTCATTTGACAAGAGTAACAAGAAATAAAACCAAAACATAATACAATTAAACCTTGTTAGAATTATCATCTATAAATTTGAGCCTCACTTACTGCCACAGTATTTTGAAGTCCTAAAATCTATTTCTTTTATATTTTTATTGATGAGTCTCTCTTGATTTTTTCCCAAACCCCTTTATTACACCAATCTCTGATCAAATTGTGGCAATAAATCAAAGTTTTAATGAAAGAGCATTTAATTTCTATCGTAATTTATTATTGCATTTGCAGGGTCACCCAATGACCTGAAGAAATGATACTTTCGAAAATGGAAACTTTAGGGTCTATGATTTTAGCCAACCTCTTTTCTCTATAGAAATAATTTTAATATTGTTTTTTTTTTCTTTGTACAGAGAAGAAGATGAAGAGAAAAAGGATGAGATAACGACAGTTTTTGCTGACATTCGAGCCGATGAGATACCTGACATTCCATCACAGAAGTTCCTTTACCGTGGAAGTCCACCAAATAAGGAGACAGAGAAGTTAGTATCTTGGATTATTTTACACATCAGATTTTTTATTTGCTTGTTTGTATAAAGCAAAGAAAATTTTTACCCAGTAGCATCTAAGTTTGGTATTTAACAACGTTTGTCAAAGTTGTATTCAGTTTTTGTTGAGCCTGGCATTGCCATAAGGCGAAACTTAGGTGTTACTTTTCCGGTGTCGTCATAGCAGCAGCATGTCAAAATGTAAAAGTTTATGTTAAAGTTATGTATTTTCTACTCAATATTTTTATCCCCTACACTTATACATTGTAGATATAGTCTTCAAACCCAAGATGTTTCATTGCTGTGGGTTTGACTCATTTTGAACTCATAAAAGAGGGATTTTCTTTGTAAAAGGCCTTTACTGGTTGGCTAGGTACAAATACAAACTGGACAGTCAAGGTGTTTATCTGCCACTTTACCAGCATTTACACTGTAAAGGTCACCATAAATGAGTAATAGCACAAACATAATAAGAAACGTTTACACAAACTCATGAACCATATAAATTTGTGTTTAGAAAAAATAATTAAAATTAAAAGATAAAATTGTCTCATCATGAACATAGCTGAAAAATGGCTGAAAATTGCAAATATAAAGTAAACAACATTCATCCAACTTTCTTCTAATATGGTCTTAATATAGTTTTTGACACTTGTATCTATCCATTTCATTTAAAATAAACTGATCTTGAGTTAAGAAAAAGTGTTTAACATCCCAGTCAAGAATATTTCACTTATTCAAGAGTTTGCCAGCTATAGGCAAAAAGTGCAGAAATTTTGCCTGTGCATTGTGCTGATGGCATCATACAGCAGGATTCTTTATCGAGCCATGTCTACTGTGACACAGGACCTTGTTTATCTCAAGTTCCCTTCCGAAAAAACCGCGACTTTCATATCATAATGCTGAGTGCTTGGCAGAAGAACAGTCACTCCCCACTTTCAAGTCTTAGGTCAGACCTGGTGGGGGTTCCAACCCACAACCTCCCACTTACAGTATTTTAATATTGTACAGATATACAAGCTTAAATGTAGTTGAAGATTGTGGAACCCTTTTGTAATAAGGTGTTTTCAGAAAAGAAAGTTTAGGTACTGTAAAACACTTAATTTTCACCACATGATATTTTTGGGAGATTGCTATCATGTCATTTTGCAACATGTAATTTTTGTGATATCTCACTGTGAGCCCTTCATTTATAATTGTAGGTATGTAAGTAAAATCACCTGCTTACCTGTGAAGTGTATTTACAAATATCTCACAATATAATGCAGTTTGTTTGATCAATTTTATTTTAGCACACATTAATTTTCATGTTTACTAGCAAATTACATGAAAATAACATGCACACAGAAATTTCATGTTTTAAAGTATATCTACTGTTCTAAAGCACAATCAAAAATATATCTTATCATTTGTATATATGATTATTAGATATTTTATATTGTATATAAATTGAACTCGCTTCCTTTATTTGTTTCAGGGAGAAATCACCACCAGGCTATGGTAACCGTCGACCTATAGAGAGAGTGCCATATTCAGCACGAGTTAATTACAGCAGTAGTGGTAGAAAAATCAAAGGAAGAGGGACTGTTGTAAGTGTTGAAAACTTATTGTAATTTACAAATTGTCAATATTTATACTTGATTATTTCTTTACTTTCAGATATGTCATGTGTCAAGCAAAAAAACATATTTACATGTATTTGTCATATTTTGAGAAAATGATGATGTATGAGGCATAGTGATTTTTCTTTGGTTTATAAAGTGTTTTACACGTTTGTTTTTTAATTTCAATGTACAAAGTTTTATCAAATCGTTATGAGTATAAGCTATAGGGAACACTGTTCAGCAACTGTAGACTAACTAATTACATTGCTAATATTTTGTACTATGTGAACCCTTGTTAGACTCGCTAGTTTATAGCCTTATAACTTCACCAGATATTTTAAATGTACTTTATTTAGTGACAGCTTAATTTTAGTTAATTTTATTCTAGACAAACAGCACTGATTTAGGGTTGCCTCTAATACTTATATGTACATTAAATAATGATTATACATGTATTATTAAAGATAAAACAGCAATGACTGCCTCAGTTTATTGTTGGACACCATTTCTGCTAAAGGTTTATGGTAATAAATAAATTACAATTATAGTATTTGAAACTATTGTCCATAATAGCTTCTGAATTTGTAGTTTTTAGCTCACCTGAGCTGAAAGCTCAGATGAGCTATTGCGATGGTTCACCGTCCGTCGTCTGTCGTGCGTCGTGCGTCGTGCGTCGTCCGTCGTGCGTTAACATTTTACATTTTAATCAACTCCTCTAAAACTACCAACCCAAATTTGATGAAACTTAGTGATGATGATGTCTGGGTGAAGGCCTTTCGGATTTGCACATATGAAGGAGTTATGTCCCCTTGGGGCCCCATAAGGGGGGAAATAGTGAAAAACTTTAAAAATCTTCTCCTCTGAATGTACAAGTGATATACCTTAGTTATTTTACTTATAACATTCTTAGGTCATCTAGTTTTAGATTTGCACAAATGGAAGCGATGGGGCTCAAAATGGGGAAATGGCAAGGAACTTAGTGGGAAAATTGCTAAAAATTATTTATTTGTCACTATATCTTGAAAACTATTAACTTTTTGTATAGGCATGTATATTAGAATATTGTAGGTATTGACATGACAATCATTTTGATATATGGTTCAAGGTCATATGTTGAAAAGTCAAGGTCACAGCGGCAAAAATAGACTTAAATCGCTAATTATCTTGAAAACTATTAACTTTTTGTATAGGCATGTATATTAGAATATTGTAGGTATTTGGACAACGATCATTTTGATATATGGTTCAAGGTCATATGTTGAAAGGTCAAGGTCACAGCTGCAAAAGAAAAGTTAAATTGCTAATTATCTTGAAAACTATTAACTTTTTGTATAGGCGTGTATATTAGAATATTGTAGGTATTGACATGACAATCATTTTGATATATGGTTCAAGGTCATATGTTGAAAGGTCAAGGTCACAGCTGCAAAGGAAAACTTAAATTGCTAAATACCTTGAAAACTATTAACTTTTTGTATAGGCATGTATATTAGAATATTGTAGGTATTGACATGACACTCATTTTGATATATTGTTCAAGGTCATATGTTGAAAGGTCAAGGACACAGCTGCAACAGAAAAGTTAAATTGCTAATTATCTTGAAAACTATTAACTTTTTGTATAGGCATGTATTTTAGAATATTGCAGGTATTGCGACAACGATCATTTTGATATATGGTTCAAGGTCATATGTTCAAAGGTCAAGGTCACAACTGCAAAAGAAGACTTAAATTGCTAATTATCTTGAAAACTATTAACTTTTTGTATAGGCATGTACATTAGAATATTGTAGGTATTGACATGATAATCATTTTGATATATGGTTCAAGGTCATATGTTGAAAAGTCAAGGTCACAGCTGCAAAAATAGACTTAAATCGCTAATTATCTTGAAAACTATTAATTTTTTGTATAGGCATGTATATTAGAATATTGTAGGTATTTGGACAACGATCATTTTGATATATGGTTCAAGGTCATGTTGAAAGGTCAAGGTCACAGCTGCAACAGAAAAGTTAAATTGCTAATTATCTTGAAAACTATTAACTTTTTGTATAGGCATGTATTTTAGAATATTGCAGGTATTGCGACAACGATCATTTTGATATATAGTTCAAGGTCATATGTTCAAAGGTCAAGGTCACAACTGCAAAAGAAGACTTAAATTGCTAATTATCTTGAAAACTATTAACTTTTTGTATAGGCATGTACATTAGAATATTGTAGGTATTGACATGATAATCATTTTGATATATGGTTCAAGGTCATATGTTGAAAAGTCAAGGTCACAGCTGCAAAAATAGACTTAAATCGCTAATTATCTTGAAAACTATTAATTTTTTGTATAGGTATGTATATTAGAATATTGTAGGTATTGACATGACAATCATTTTGATATATGGTTCAAGGTCATATGTTGAAAGGTCAAGGTCACAGCTGCAAAGGAAAACTTAAATTGCTAATTATCTTGAAAACTATTAACTTTTTGTATAGGCATTTATATTAGAATATTGCAGGTATTGACATGACGATTTGGACAACGATCATTTTGATATATGGTTCAAGGTCATGTTGAAAGGTCAAGGTCACAGCTACAAAAGAAAAGTTAAATTGCTAATTATCTTGAAAACTATTAACTTTTTGTATAGGCGTGTATATTAGAATATTGTAGGTATTGACATGACAATCATTTTGATATATGGTTCAAGGTCATATGTTGAAAGGTCAAGGTCACAGCTGCAAAGGAAAACTTAAATTGCTAATTATCTTGAAAACTATTAACTTTTTGTATAGGCATTAATATTAGAATATTGCAGGTATTGACATGACGATTTGGACAACGATCATTTTGATATATGGTTCAAGGTCATATGTTGAAAGGTCAAGGTCACAGCTGCAAAAGAAAAGTTAAATTGCTAATTATGTTGAAAACTATAAACTTTTTGTATAGGCATGTATTTTAGAATATTGTAGGTATTGACATGACAATCATTTTGATATATATTTCAAGGTCATATGTTGAAAGGTCAAGGTCACAGCTGCAAAAGAAAAGTTAAATTGCTAATTATCTTGAAAACTATTAACTTTTTGTATAGGCGTGTATATTAGAATATTGTAGGTATTGACATGACACTCATTTTGATATATAGTTCAAGGTCATATGTTGAAAAGTCAAGGTCACAGTTGCAAAAGAAAAGTTAAATTGCTAATTATGTTGAAAACTATAAACTTTTTGTATAGGCATGTATTTTAGAATATTGTAGGTATTGACATGACAATCATTTTGATATATAGTTCAAGGTCATATGTTGAAAGGTCAAGGTCACAGCTGCAAAAGAAAAGTTAAATTGCTAATTATCTTGAAAACTATAAACTTTTTGTATAGGCATGTATTTTAGAATATTGTAGGTATTGACATGACGATCATTTTGATATATAGTTAAAGTCATATGTTGAAAGGTCAAGGTCACAGCTGTAAAAGAAGACTCAAATTGCTAATTATCTTGAAACTATTAACTTTTTGTATAGGCATGTATATTAGAATATTGTAGGTATTGCGACAACAATCATTTTGATATATAGTTCAAGGTCATATGTTGAAAGGTCAAGGTCACAGCTGCAAAAGAAGACTTAAATTGCTAATTATCTTGAAAACTATTAACTTTTTGTATAGGCATGTATATTAGAATATTGTAGGTATTGACATGATGATCATTTTGATATATGGTTCAAGGTCATATGTTGAAAGGTCAAGGTCACAACTGCAAAAGAAGACTTAAATTGCTAATTATCTTGAAAACTATTAACTTTTTGTATGGGCATGTATTTTAGAATATTGTAGGTATTGACATGACGATGATTTTAATATATAGTTCAAGGTCATATGTCAAAAGATCAAGGTCACAGCTGCAAAAGAAGACTTAAATTGCTAATTATCTTGTAAACTATTAACTTTTTGTATAGGCATATTGTAGATATTGACGTGGCAATCATTTTGATATATGATTTAAGGTCATATGTTGAAAGGTCAAGGTGACAGCTGCAAAAGAAGACTACAGTCACTTTATGCATATTAGCTGCTTATTAATGAAATGTGACTGAATATTTCTGATTAATTTTTTTGGGAGTTCTTGAGTTTCTTTAAATTTTCTGTACTTGATATATTGTCTGTTGCACTTTGTAAACAATTTTGTAGATATTCTCAGGTGAGCGTTAAGGCCCATGGGCCTCTTGTTTAAAATAGGCAACATGTTGATCACACAGGCTCATATAGTTGTATGTTATATAAGAAAATGGAGAAACATGTTGGGTCTGTAAGAAGTATACATCATTGTTTTCTACTTGAAGAAATTATTTTCATTTTATATTCACTTCTATTTTTGAATGTAGTAGCTAAAATTACTCAGGACTAAAGAGTTGGGAGTTATATACATGTATTTAAATGTTTTTTACAGAGGTACCGAAGTTGGAGTCGAGAAAGAAGTGAAACACCACCACACTGGAAACAGGCTCAAAATAAAACACAACCAAGTGACCGTGGTGAACCACAAGATGACAGAGATCAGCGATGGATACGAGGAGACAGGTTGCCACCTTCTAGAAGGGGTAGACCAGACAGAAATAACCAGCGTCGGTTCTCTGATGAGAGACCACCTCGGAGATTTGAGAGGAGAGATTATGAAGATCGTGTACCTTTACGAGAACGATTTAAACAGGAGGAACATTACAGTGATGAAGAAAGGTACTCTTATTGGAGCATTGTGAAGGGTTATTGCAAGAATTTTTCTGGTATTTCTTCTGATCTTCATCCTAAAGGATTCATTTTCCCAATGTGGGCTAAAAAAGTCTCAATAGATCATATCCAAAACAAATTATTTTGATTCTTGAATCATTCATAGTTAAAATTTAAGAATGAAAAAAAGAATCACAAAGGCATGTTATAATAAGTTAAATATTACTGAAAAAATGTTTGAAGTGACTAACTTTGCCAGTATTTCTGTACTGACAAAAAAATTTTCCCAGGATAATTTTTGTTGTTTTTACTGGATGATTTAAAGTATTCTTTTAAGCGCTGTTTTTATGGGTTTTTTTTTCAGGATTAAAGCTGACCATGAGGATGATCATGCTAGAAAGAAACATAAAAAAGAGAAAAGGTGAGTAAAAATTTAAAACCTTGACAATTTGTAAACTGAGACTTAATGGAACAATACGTAGTACATCATTTACCAGGAAAATTGGAAGCTGGAATGATATTATTTGATATATTGATATATTGTTGCAACAGTTAGTTAATGTAATTTGATGAATTCCACACTTTACAAACATACCTTTTGTATAATTTGTGATTTGTTTTGTTTTTCAGTCACAAGAAACACAAGAAGCATAAGAAAGTAAAACACAAAAAGAATGCCATGGAAACTGAAGAGAAAGGTGAATATAATGAGTCTGAAGGTGAAATAAGGTCACCCTCACCAAAATCACACAAGAAAAAGAAAGACAGGAAAAGGTCAGCATCTCCGGAAGAAAATGGTGAAAGGTCAAAAGGAGAAAGGTCAAGGAAACACAAACGATCATCCAGAAAAGATCAACAAAGGCATGTACATGTATATTGTTTATTTACATAATGTTGATTATTTTGAGTGTATATGTTTATTTAGATATTGCTTATGATATCATGATTTACCTTGAGTATGTGAAACAGTTGTTAATATGAGTATAAATGACCAAACTGTTGGTTTTACATGGTATGGCTTTTATTATAACAAGTGTTGTTATGTGACCAATACGAATTTATGAATTCTTTCTTGTTAACAATTCATCTTTTAATGTTAGTGATGGTAATATTAGTCCTCTGACTGAGGATAGAATTGTGCAGAACATTTTCACACGTGTTATTATGTATGCCAAGATTATATATAAATTACTTTGTGACCTGATGGCTTAACTTGGCCTTTCTTTTCAATAGTAATTGATATTTTGTACAGTAAAACCTGGGGTAGCAATAACCTGTGTAGAGCAGTAACCTGTTAGTAACAGTCAGTCTGAAATCGTCCCTTACATTTTTACTATATAATGAACCTCTGTGTAGAGCAGTCACCTGTCTAACACGGTCAGCAGTCACCTTAATGGCCGCCAAATCAGAAAAATTACCTGTGTACAATGGTCACTAATTCCATCCTTAGGAGCATTTTTTAGCGAAGAACGGCCATAAAATACACTGAAAAAATGGTAAAACTTGAAACATAATGATCCAAACTAATAAAAAATATTTTATCAATCCATGTGTTCTATGGAAAACTTGTAAATCGGAAATAAAGTTCCCTACTTAGAACTTAGCTCTAATAGAAGTCAAGACAGTAGTCAGTTTTGCTGATTTCTACTCTATTTTATAAAATTAACACTTGACACTAATTAATCCATTAATTAGGAGCTTATCATAAAATCATCTGAAAGTCTGTTAATCAATTTTCCACAATAAAGCCCTATATTAACGGTAAATTGTCACAGGTAAAGATTTAAACACTGTCAAAAAGTGGGGCTATTCAAGGTGAAGTATTGATTTTTGTATCACCTCTCAGAGGGGCTCAGAATGGGAATAGGTAACCTTGACATGTATTACCAGTAAAAATAATTTTTATTTTGTTATAAGTCCTCTTAAATCTTAAGTACAAGTATTTTTCTTGTCAGTCATAATTATTTTGAAATGAAAGTCGTGCAGATTTTTAAAATTTATAATTATAAACAAAAATTTCCCTTATTGGCAACCCTTTTAAAACTGAAAGTTGTCAGGACAACTTCTAGAAATGGGAGATGCAGATTATTAGCCAAGGGGTAAAGGTAGTGTAAGAATGGTACAAATACCAATGCAGGGCTTTTTGAA
Source organism: Tegillarca granosa (assembly GCA_029721355.1). Taxonomy (NCBI): domain Eukaryota; kingdom Metazoa; phylum Mollusca; class Bivalvia; order Arcoida; family Arcidae; genus Tegillarca; species Tegillarca granosa. The sequence goes on from CM056609.1 coordinate 16,133,888, forward strand.
CCTCACTTGACAAACTGGATATGTCAGAATATTTTGAAAAAGATATATGAATGCATAGACAATTATATAATCAATAAATGACACAAAACTTGTAATTTTTCTTGCCTAAAATATTCAAATAAAAACAATTGTCCATTTTATTAACTGTACATTGATATTGGTGCTTTGTGCATTCATTTTATAACTGTCAAATTGGAGAAGTTATAAGTCGAATGCAAATCAAGGGACATAACTGGTACTCAGAATATTGATCCTGCCTACAAAGGTCACCTGTCAACAAAGACCACTTTTAGCCAGTCCCTCAAGTGGCCTTTGTAGACAGGTTTTACTGTACAATATCAATATACAATGAAGGTTTTTCACAAGAGGTACAATGTAGGAATTATGACAGGTATTTGCAATTTATTATAGTTTTGCTTAAAATTTTGCCTTCAGTACTTTCAGTACTTTGATTAAACAGACACTTTTCATCCACAGGGATTTTGCAGAAGATAAAGAAGACAGAGAGCAAAGTACTCCATCATCTAAAAACAAACGAGCTGATTCATCTGACAAACATTCAAAATCACGATCCAGATCTCGGTCATTACAGAAAAGGAATAAAAAAGAATCCAGATCAAGGTCAAGGTCAATATCCAAAGAAAGAGGAAGGTCAAGGTCTGATTCAAAATCCAAGCATATTAAAAGGAAGTCAAGTCGGTCTTCATCCTCTGAATCTGAGAGTGAAAAACGATCATCTCGTAAAGAAAGGAAACCTTCAAGATCAAGACGCAGGTCTAGGAGTGAGTCAAACTCTTCTGGATCAAGAGGTAGGCGAAGTAGAAGTCGTTCTAGGTCTACATCTAGAGATTATTATCGAAGATCAAGCCATGATAGTGGAAGAAAAGATAGAAGAGAATCTGCTCTAGAAAAACAACGCAAAGTACAGGCACTTATGAGGTAGGGCTGGGGCATGTACTGGACAAGTGTTATGCATTGTACATGTATGTGTATGTGCAAGTAATTCTTGTTGTTAAACATATATGATAATATCCTTGGCAAACTTTCTCCATTTTTTTAAAGCATTTTTGATTTATCAGCTCTTAATGTATTACAAAAAACAGATTTGCTAAATTTTGTTCATTCCAAACTATGCTTTTGTTTGATAAATTTGTTTATTTCACCCTTAACTTGTTGGATAAATTTGTAGATGTCCAGTAATTATTATCTTTGTTTAAACTGTTCATGCTTAGTCATGTACTTGTTGGTAAAATATTTGTACATGCTCAGCTGCATTGTTTTTATTTATTTATGTTCAGCCGTTTTGTTGTCTATTGCATTTTTTGATGGATTAGATGTATAGGCAGGCAACAGTAACAACATGTTATTATAAATGTTACTGATAAGCTTTTGTTTATCAGCCGTTGTTTTATTCTTTAAAGTGTACTTTGATGAATTTTTTAGAGCTGTGAAAGAGAAATCAGAAAGTCCTCCACCAACACATTGGAAGCCAGGACAAAAGCCATGGAAGTCAAAACCTACTGAGCCTAGTATATATAATCTGTAAGTATCATGGCAGTGTGCAGTGAGTTTTCTTTACTTTGTCAATCATACTATATTATAAAATACCTATTGCAAGCTCTGATTTAAAAGTTGTATAATTTGCTGAATGTATTGTTACTTTTAATTTTTAAGTTTTGTGGGTCGGACACATCAGGAAATGGAATTTTGGGAACTACTATATTCGTATACATTTACACATGTATGTAAATACCATACTTAAAACTACTCAAAATGCCATGCCATAATTTCAGAAACTTAGATCAAGATTTAAAATCAAAATTTAAAAAAATTAAGAAGTATTACATGTATTACCCATGCATTAATATATATATATATTGAAACTTATTGTTTGCATATATATATATTTATATTGAAACTTATTGCTTATATTTATATTGAAACTTATTATATATATATATACAGTCGAACTTCTATTATTTGAATACCTAAGGTTATTCGAAGTTCTCCGTAGGTCCTGACCGCCCTGCACTATAACTTCTTATTAAAAAACTTCGCTTATTCGAACTTCGTAATTGGAATACCCGCGATTATTCGAACCTAATTTGAGTCCTAAGTTAGACTTTTCAGTAGAAATATACCCCAAAAATTCAAAGTTGACATTTTTATTCATTTCTAAAACGAAACAACTCTCACCTGTACAATTTAATACAAACGAGTATGGTTTCACTTTTACCCGTTTATGTTACCCAAGCGTAACTGATAGTCATTTTGTAGACATGCGTATGCCATGTATTGTCCATTGTAAGCCATGTAGATCATCAGTCGCAAAAATTAATCGTAATTATTCAATCAAACAGTAATTATAATCCCAGGTAATAGAAAATGAGCTGCACGTGTGTAGCGATACTCAAGTAAACGATAAAAAGAATTCTGTTGACCTACGGTTACCATCAAATTTTTTTTTTTAAAACGGCATCTGAATATTAATTTGATATTTTATATAGCCTAGGTTGGGGAATTAAAAAAAATTATTTTGTAATAAAGTTGACAGAGACAGTTTTCCGCCTTACTCACATTTTAATTCTAGAAATTTTATAGACCTGTTCCGTTTCGTTTCGTTTAAAACTTCTGTAAAATCATAAAAACGTGTATTGCGTGCATAAAAAAGAAGGTGTACTTTCTCTGGATGGCTGTTCTTACTGTGTCGTATGTATTACCACGCGTGTTTGATTTTGTACCAGATGGTATTAATTTTTTATTTTTATAGAAATGAAATTAATATTTCTGTTTTTATTAAATTAATCATGATCAGGTCAGACATTATTCATTATAGACTGACACTGATAAAACACTTTCAATGTGCAATCGAATACTGTTGTATCTTAAGATAACATACGGTGGATCTAGGTTCGAAGTTTCAAATTAACTTATTCGATTATTCGAACCCCCTGATTATTCGAACCTAAAATGAAGACCCTTTAACTTCGAATAATCGAAGTTTGACTGTATATATATATTGAACAGCGCTCCAGAAATGCAGGCAGTGTCAACCGGCAGATTTTAGAAAATCAGTAAAACAAGATTTTTAATGCCAATATTTGCGTCCTTGGTAACAACTCTTCCCCCGAACCTTTCTGAACATCGTTGTTTTTAAAGTAGTTTCCCCAGGTAAAGACACCGATATTACTCAATCATTTAACCATTCAAGCCATGTAACACGTGTCCTCGCGAACCTCGTTACTTTCCAAGCATCGTTGTTTTTAAAGTAGTTTCCCCAGGTAAAGACACCGACATTACTCAATCATTAAACCATTCAAGCTATGTAACACGTGTCCTGGCTAACGATGCATGTATATTGATCAATAATTACAGGTAATTAATGGATTAAGATATTTCGATCTATCGGAGTATAAGCCCATAGTTCTGTTACGTGATTGATATTCATCTCAATAATTAAGGGTGCAGTAATAATTTATTTTTGCTGGTTGGATGTTTTTCACAACCGGCGTTTTTGCTTGCAAACCGGCGTTTTTTGCCAAAAAAGTGCCGTTTCTAGAGGCCTGATATTGAAACTTATTGTTTAACCTCTCATGAAGTGCAAAATGAAATATTTTCTCACAGTGTTTACAGCTATGTCCATATCTGAAAAGTTTACAGTATGAATTGGTACATGTCTTATCTGATGGAATTGCAACCCTCTGTTGTTTTGCTGATTTTTATTTTTTTCATTTCTGCCCTCAGCACAAGCATCTGTCCTTATCAAATTTTAAACTATGAACTAGGTATGCAAAAGAGTTTTACCATAAATTTTATTTGTAAAAGTCTAGAGTGTGACCCAGCTGTAGATAGAACTCGCAGCCTTTACACTTAGGTACATGACTGATTTGTCTTGTTTATTTAGGGCACAGATTACACAACCAATTAAAAGTCCAGTAAAAGGTCCAGAGACACAACAGTTGGACATTAAAGATCAGAAAAATGTTAATGGAGAAGATATTGTAACACCGTCAAATGATCAGGGAAATAGAAGGTCAAGGTCACCATCAAGGTCTATGTCAAGGTCACCAAGCTCGGATGTCAGTTTAGGAAAAAGGAACAACGATGAACATGACAGAAAATGGGGTATTGGTGAAAAGTCTGACATGAGAAGAATGTCTACTGACTCGGATACAGAGAGAAGGATGTATGAGAAAGTTCATAGGTCAAATGAAAGGTCGTTATCCAAAGACAAATTACCAGGAAGCAAGATTCAGTATGACCTTGCAGAAACAGAAGATCCCATTCGGGCCAGTCCAGTGCGAGCTCCAGTGTATGATGAAAGTAAAAAAAGAAGGTCAAGATCATCCAGTTCTTCAAGGTCATATGATTCAAGAGGTTCAAGGTCAAGGTCTCGCTCAGGAGATTCAAGTGGTTCAGATTCTAGTTCAGAGGAAGACAGGAAAAAATCTGTTAAAAAAGTGGAGGTATGTATTTAAGACTTGTATTTATTGCTTCATTATTTTGTAACAAAAAAAAAATTTGTCTTTAAGAACCAGTCAATTTGAAAGAAGTGGAAAAATAAAAGTAAAGAAAAAGTACCTCTACACCTTACAGAACATATTCTCTCTCACCACATCACACCTTTTGATATTATTCTTTTCATAAGCACTGGTAGTCCCTCAACATTCAAATCTCAAATACCGGTTGCTTGCCAAAATCTGGATGTTTCAGTTTTGTTGTGGAATTTGCTGCTCAAAACTGAAATTCTGTTAGTACTTGGTCGGTTTATGTTTTAAAATTAAAATACAATGTAAATGGTCTAGTACCAGGATATATTTTTTATTCCCTGAAGTATCTAAAGATTTAGAATGTATTATTGTATTATTAAGGAGAAAATAAAATGGCAGCCACCACCAGAGCCCGAGGAACCAGATAGAGATCACAGTCCACCACCAGCAATAGCACCAGTGGTATGTATTTTTCAATGTTATTTTATATAAATGGGAGCCACATCCATATACATACGTAACTTCCTTTAAATAAAAAAAAAAAAAAACTTGAATATTTTTGAAATCATTTAATAAATTGGTTGTTTTTTTAATAAAACAAGCCTTAAGCAGGCATTGTTGGGGACATTAGACACTATTTTAATTACCAGAGTCTTTAGTTGTTGCATGATCTAAGGAACTTATAAACCACAGCATCTCTAAACACACATATTGGTCTTCAAACTCATGTTGGAATCTTCAGGCCAGACCCCTGTTTGGAAAAATTAAATTTTGTCTGCCAAAAGTTGGCAATTTTTTCAAGTTTTCAGATTTTTTCACCATCCCTGATCTGACTGCCTCGGTATAATTTAAAGTCTTGAAGTAGTAAAATGCAGATCAGAAACAGGTGCATACTCAAGCAACACGTGAACTTTAGTTAAGAATACTAGTAATCTTTGAGATTAATAAAAACTGATCCTCACTGTTTACTGAAAAAATTACTGATACATATATATAACACAAATACCTGTTAAATTTTGATGTTCTATATATGCACATTTCGGAAATTCAATCTATCAGTGACACTAGGGACCAAAAAGTTTGATTGATGAAAAACATAAGCCAAACAGTTGAAAAATTGTGAATCTAAAGTTCCAAAATTATATGAATCCAATTTCCAAATCCAGCTAAGGAATGCTTTGCATGAGGGAACAACCCTTAGTTTTAAATAAATTTCAGAAATTAAGACGGCTGAAAATTCTGCTAAATGGTATTATATTTTCTGACAGCACAAAGTACTGCCTACTGAGTTATGGATACTCTCAGGGAGTTGACTCCACCAGCAGTGGTACCCGCTTAGGGGTAGTAAATATACATGTAACATGTGAATTTAAACAACCAACCAGCCAGTATATTCATATACGGTTACCCGTGTCATTATGTAAGGTACATGCAGGAAGCTTTATGTTTTATTGGGAAGGGATATCAGAGTGCTATTAATGCAGCAGACACTGTAGGGGAAGAGGACTGCACAGAACATACTCTTTTCTGGTTTAGTCTGATATCATGATATTTTTATGGAATTAAAACTGAAATTGACCTATGTATGAATGCTATGGCCTTATTCTAATTGTAGGTTTCTATGGATGAAAATTCTCAGGACACTAGGTCATCCCTAAGAATACCTACTCCACCACTGCCTTCAATAGGTCAAGTTGCAGTGGCAACATCTGAACTTGCAAGGTAAGAGCTATAAATATATACATGTATATATGGTGCCCATCACTTCAGAAAGTTGTCAGTTTGCTTGCCAAAAACGGGTGATTTTCTTTCGGTTTTTTCACCATCCCTGAACTGATGGTCCAATATAAAGAATCTTGACTGGAGCATAAAACACAATAACTCCACTACTCTTAGTAGACATGTTCTCTGTGTTGTTTATCTTTACATCTTTACTGGTTGGTATAGTATTAGTATAATAGATACCGGTATGCAAGTTTTGTGATGTTTGATTTTTGTTTGTATATATGGGGCTGTCAAGGAGGTTCCAAAATAATTATTTCATTTGGTTGAAATCGCAGGCTATCTATTGATGACAGTCTGAAACTTATTTGAGTGCCCTGTCTTTTTTAATTTTTTTTTTCTTACTTCTGATTAATAACAATGTATTGAAAATATGAATAAATACCAGTTTATATTCCTGTTACAAAAAATATGACAGATATTTTGTCTATTTTTAAGGCAGAAAAATCGATGGGATGTTAGAAAACCAGGTGTTGAAGGTGTTGTTCCTGAAAGACGGCGATCAGTTTCATCATCAAGTTCGTCTAGCTCTTCAAGTTCAGATTCTAAAAGGTCAAGGTCAAAATCCTGGTCAAGAGCAAAGTCTAAGTCACCATCACCAACAAGTCAGTTTCTCTATGGACAGAATAAGGAAGGGAAAGGTGAAAACAATGTCGGACAACCAATAACAGTTGTTGGCAGCAATATACCAGTGATTTGTGGGAGATCAGAAGATCTTGCTCATGTGATTCCTGGTAATATACCATTACCAAGTGACATGGCTAATCCAACCCCCAAAACAGGTGAAGTTAAGAATAAGAGATCATGGTCCAGAACTTCTTCCAAATCACCAACAGCTGATACTCAACCAAAGAAAAAGTCACTTCCAAGGTCACCTCAGAGAAGTAGATCAAGAAGCAGAAGTCATGGCAAGAAAAAAGGTAGAGATAGGTCAAGGTCAAAGAGTATCTCTCCTGTCAGAAGGCGATCTATATCTAGATCAAGAAGTATTTCACCAGCCAGATATTCACCTGTTCCTCCAAGACGACGACTATCAAATTCACCTCGAAGGCGTTCCTTAAGGAGAGGTTCATCACCATCTCCTTTAAAAAGACGATCTAGGTCTCCAAGAAGATCAGGATCATCACCTAGACAACGATCGCCAGTTCGAAGAAGGTCACCTGTTTCTCCACGAAGAAAATCCCCTCCTAGAAGACGCTCCTCTGTGTCACCTCGAAGAAGATCACCCTATATCCAGGAGAAGATCACCCTCGCCAAGAAAAAGATCCAAATCACCGCGACGTCATTCACCATTATCACCAAGGCGACGTTCAAGGTCACCGAGACCAAGAAGAGCTTCCCCTCCACCAAGAAGAAGGTCAAGGTCTCCCAGAAAGAGATCCCCATCACCAAGGAGATATAAACGATCACCACCAAGGAGAATTTCCAGACGTTCAAGGTCGAGATCAAGGTTTGTATTTGTATAAAAGAACTTAATGGGTTTGAAGTTTTAGCTGAAAAATATGTACTTAGATTAAGCATGTTGTCAACATGTACTCTCTACAACAAAATAGTTTAAAGATAATGAGAAGGCAAAGGCACAGAAAAGAAATGTGATATAGTGTTATCAGTTATGTGTCCATCTTATGATTGATACTTGGGTTCGCTGACAACAGTACTTGTGATATGTTGTTAACTTGGTTCAGTTTTAACATCACAAGATTTGACAGAATTCAAAATGATATAATCGCCAAATGTGTAAACTGAAGAACTTCTGTGATTATATGTGAAGTATTGTAAGTAGTTGTTAGTATTCATACATGTAATCTTGTGTGTGTAATGTAGTACACTGTAAATGTATTCTATTTAGCACATCAATTTTTAATGGAAGTTGGCACTAATGATCAGTTAATGCAATCATAAATTAGCACATTACTTTATTATTTATATGTATATATAATGTATATGATTATAAAATTCTACAGTAATATATAGGTCTAAAATTATAAGGGAATTTACCTAAGTGTTTTTTTTATTCTCAGGAGTAGATCAAGACGCCGATCCCCGAGGTATAGAAGGAGTTTGTCAAGGAATAGAAGAAGGTAACAAGTCCAAATACATGTACAAGGAAATTTGGTGTGATAAATATTTACTTTGTTGTGTTGAAGTTTGGGTGGTTGGGTGAGGGACTGACTGTGAATTAAGCTGTAAACCACTGAGATCTATTAGACTATAGTGAATGGAGAAGATTGAAACTATGAGATCACAATTATGTGTATGTGTAAGTGTGTTAGTTTGTGTTTGTGCGGAGTAGTGGTGTTTGTACATATTTTTTAGCTCACCTGACCAAAAGGTCATGTGAGCTTATGGCATGGCGCGGCGTGTGTATGTGTGTGCGTGTGTGCATCGTTAACACCTATTTTCGACTTCTACTCCAAAACTGCTGGACAGATTTCAATGATACTTGGTCAGAAGCATATATGGGCCGATGCAATTCAGATTTGTTCATGGCGTTGCCATGGCTACCAAAACTAGGTCAAGGTGATCTAGGGGTCCAAAAATCTTTAAAAATCTTCTTTTCCGAAACCGATGATTGGAGAAAAAATCTGATGTGATATTTGGCTTCTCTAGGGTCTTAAGCCTATAGTTTGTTCATTTCGTGCAATTTGGTCGAAAAATGGGTAGCGGGTTTTTGCGTTTAATTTTAAAAATTTCGTAAAATGGCTTCAAATTGTTATAACTTGACTACTTGAACAGATAATGACATGGGGTTTTCAGTTTTGACTTTTTCTTTAAAAAACCTTCAAAATGGGGTCAAGGTCAAAGTTCAAGGTCATGGCCTAGTTTGTAATTTTGCAGTTTTAGGCTATTTTCTTCAAAAATTTTAAAGATATATAATATCAAAACATTGTGAAAATGTTCAGAATGACAAAATTCAAAAAGATACATAGTTTTGTAACTATATGATAATGCATATAGGAGTTGGTGCCCCTGAAATGTTATTTTTTGCTTATAAAAACTAAAATTGTGAATTAGCTTGAAAACTATTAACTTTTTGCATAGGCATATATATTAGAATATTGTAGGTATTGACATGATGATCATTTTGATATATGGCTCAAGGTCATACGTTGAAAGGTCAAGGTCATAGGTGCATAAAAAACCAGAAATTGTTATTTATCTTGGAAACCATAAACATTTTTTATTGACATATATATCAGAATATTGTAGGTATTGACATGATGATCATTTTGATATATGACTCAAGGTCATACGTTCAAAGGCCAAGGTCATAGATGCATAAAAAGACTCTAATTGTTAATTATCTTGAAAACTGTTAACTTTTTTCATAGGCATATATATTAGAATATTGTAAAGATGGACATGACAATCATTTGATATATGACTCAAGGTCATATGTTCAAAGGTCAAGGTCATAGGTGCATAAAAAGCCAGAAATTGTTAATTATCTTGGAATCTATTAACTTTTTGTATAGACATATATATCAGAATATTGTAGGTATTGACATGACGATCATTTTGATATATGACTCAAGGTCATATGTTCAAAGGTCAAGGTCATAGATGCATAAAAAGACTCAAATTGTTAATTATCTTGAAAACTGTTAACTTTTTTCATAGGCATATATATAACAATATTGTAGGTATTGACATGACGATCATTTTGATATATGACTCAAGGTCATACATTTTTCTAATGATTCTGTTTTCAGATATAGTCGTAGTAGGTCAGCTTCTTCAAGGAGTAGGTCAAGATCAAGGCGAAGAAGTCGAAGTAGAAGTTTCAGAAGAAGAAGCAGTAGTTCACGAAGCAGAAGTCGTAGTGTTAGAAGACGTCGTAGACGCAGCTACAGCAGAAGCAAAAGTAGAAGCAGATCATCAAGTCGTTAGGCTACTAAATGATTGGAAAATCAATGTCAAGGTCATTCTTCAGTTTCTTGTGAAGTTTTCTTTAAATAGTGGAAATCATTTAGTTTATTAATGTAAACTCTTTGAATATATATGAACTAACATTGGTTTTGAAATATGATTATTCTGGGATACGCTTATGCTCAGTATTATGATCAAGATTTTCATTTTCAAGTTGAATTTTCTCCAAGTTTCTTTTAGTTTGTAAGATAGGATCAGTAAATTAACAAATTATGGACCTTGGGTTAACCTTAATTGGTGATATTTTAATGTTAAATTTGTACAGGTGATGAGTTTGTATTATCTGAATTAGGTAATCTACTCATCTACTCCAATTGTAAATAACCTTACAGTCCTCAGAGACTCAGTCATTGAATTTGAACATTGTACTTACAAATTCTTTGTATGCAGTCTTATCGATAAGCCCTAAATAGCTTCACCTTCTTAGTGTTATGTCATTAATCATAAAAATTAATTTTGAGTGGTCCAGCACATCAATTAAATGATCAGTGATAATTTGAATTTTTACCTGATAAATGTTATTTCAACTTTAAATTTTGAATTAATTTTTAAAATTATTTTTTAAAAATGATAATGAATACAATTGACAGAATAACTGTTGATTTAGAATGGTCATCCAATGTAAATGAGACTTGAAAATGGATTTAAACTTTTGTGGTTTTCTTCTATTTACAAATGACCAATACCATTGCATTTTTTGGGTTTTTAAGGAAAGGACAAAGTAATTGTAATGACATAAGATCCTTGCTCAGAATGAGAAGATTTTTAAAGCAAAGAACTGATAACCCTTAAATGTATATTTGTCATAAAGTATTTCAGAGGTGTATTATCATAGTCTCATTTTAGTTCATTAGACTTGCTGAACTGTAACAATAATAGACTGAAAAGTCAGAATATAATTGGCTAATTAATGAAGTGCATGAGTAACTTAGCAGTAAATAATATTCCTTAAAACAATACATAATTGTGAGTCATTTATTCTAATGAAGTTTTGGTAAACAATGACAAATCAATAAATGTTTGATGCAATAATGGATACGGTTTTTGAAAATTAATACCAAGAAACTGGCTTCTATGTGTGAACTGTAAAGATTGACTATTTCTTCTTTATCTGTGTTTTATGTTTAAGTCTTTTATAAAACTTGAACTTGATTCTGTCTCTTATTTAGCTCTCCTATATATATATATATATATAATACCCCTCTGTAAAGATTACTAAATACCTGTCTGTTCTTCAGCTGTGAATTATTAAAGACTTCTGTAAAGTTTGACCTAGCTGTATTATATGAACATCCTCTGTAAGGCTTAACCCTAGCTTTTTTAAGCAGCATGTGTTATATAAAGAGACAATTTACTGTGTTGTGATGTGTACTTAAATTTTAAATTTTGTATTTAACAATGATTTATATATAATTGTGAACAATTATTGAGTAAATAAACTAGCATGGGCTTAAACTAAACAGTCAAGTTTTTAATCTGTCAAACCCCAGGGTTATGTATGGGACAGGGGCAAGGGTAGGAAGTCTTACTGTTAAAGGAAGAATGTCCCTTATTTCTTTTTCTTGGGATATAATGTATATGACATTTATGAAATTATGATTGACCCATAGGTTATGGGTAGAGCTGGTGTCTGGAAAGTGCGTGTGTGCGTCCTTAACACATATTTTGACTTCTCCTCCAAAAGTACAGGATAGATTTCAATAAGACTTGGCCAAAAGCATGTCTGGGTTGGTGCAATTCTGATATGTTCATGGCGTTGCCATGGCTACCAAAACTAGGTCATGTTGACATAGGGGTTCAAAAGTCTCCTAAAAATCTTCTCCGAAACCAATTTTGGGAGAAAAAATCTGATGCAAAATTTGGCTTTTCTAGGGTCTTAGGCCTATACTTTGTTCATTTCGTGAAATTTGGTCGAAAAATGGGTTACGTGTTTTTGCGTTTTAATCTTAAAAATTTCATAAAATGGCTTCAAATTGTTATAACTTGACTATTTGAACTGATATTGACATGTGGTCTTCAGTTTTCACTTTTTCTTGAAATAACCTTTAAATGAGGTCAAGGTCATGACCTAGTTTGTAATTTTGCAGTTTTAGGCTATTTTCTTCAAAAATTTTTTCTAGATATATAGCATTACAACAATGTTAAAATGTTCAGCATGACAAAATTTAAGAAGAAACAAAGTTTCGTAACTATGTAAAAATGCATGTAGGAGTTGTTGCCCCTGAACTGTTATTTTTTGCTAATAAAAACTAAAATTGTGCATTAGCTTGAAAACTATTAACTTTTTGCGTAGGCATACATATTAGAATATTGTAGGTATTGACATGACAATTATTTTGATATATGGTTTAAGATCATATGTTTAGAGGTCAAGGTCACAGCTGCAGAAGATGACTTAAATTGCTAATTATCTTGAAAAATGTTAACTTTTTGTATAGGCATGTATATTAGAATATTGTAGGTATTGCAGCAACGATCATTTTGATATATGGTTCAAGGTCATATGTTCAAAGGTCAAGGTCATTGGGTGCATTAAAAACTGACATTGTATATTATCTTGGAAATTATTAACTTTTTGTATTGGCATGTATATTGGAATATTGTAGGAATTGATACGGCAATCATTCTGAAATAAGATTCAAGATCTTACATTTAAAGGTCAAGGTCAAAGATGCATAAGAAGACTCAAATTGTTAATTATTTTGAAAACTATTATCTTTTTGTTTAGGCATTTATATTAGAATATTGTATATATTTTTGCAAATGATTTTGGCCATGTGCTCAGGTGAGCGTTAAAGCCCATGGGCCTTTTGTTTGAGTTAACAGAAATAAGACTATAAAAAATAAACCCATCTCTTCACATTTATTTCTATCCCCTGTCTGGAAAGAGGTGTGGGAATATAGGGCTCCTCAGTTTCGTAGATACAGACACTGGTGTTATCTGTTAGAATTTTTAGGAAACTTCCTTACATTACAGCGCATTTTATACTATTTTCCATCATCCAATATCTTTTATTTGTTATATACCCTAATTGTTCCTAACTACTTATTTTCAAGGTGCTGTTAGTTATCTGGAAGATGGTGATAAGAAATTTTGAAAATATGGAATCTCATTATGTAGCATGTAAATATTTTCCCTAACCCTAAAAATCTTTAAAAAGTCGAAAATATGCCGTAGTTTGTATCCTGAACTTGATCATACATGTTCTTAGCAAAACGGGATGATTTTGCATCCCCGACGTATTGTAGAATGTTTACAACTGGAATTGGCAACAGCCTGTACAACCAAAAACACCAAGAATGACCATAACAAGACAAAACAGCCAAATGAAACAAAACGAGAAAAGACTAACATTTTAGGACTATTGATTATAAAACTTCGGCCAGGAACTGGAGTTGAACTGCCAAGATGTTGTATACCATATAATATCATTAAAGGTCAGCATCCATCCCACTTATTTCAAAACCAGCTGTACATCGAAAGGGAGGTTTAAAAACAAGATGAAAGCCTTTTAACACAAAATCACGTGATATATGTTTTAGGTATGCAGTTGGTAAAATTAATAATTACATCAAAAGTCGGACTTAAATAAAGTTCTTGTATATCAGGTAAAATAAGATATAGAAAAGTTCAGTTGGAAGTGTATTTAAGAACCAATTCAACAGTGCTAGAAATAAATATCTAGATCTTTGTATAAATAAAAATACGGTAAATTGAAATGAGTCCTTACCGCAGACCATACTTGCGTTTTCATTGGACTTTATTTACACAAAATTTAAACCCAATTCTCAAGGGGTTGATTTTCAATATATTTTAATGCGTTTAGACTGAAATTTGAAAAAAAAAAAAAAAATCGGAGATTTGTCTTCTCTTCTGTTAATAGGTTCGGAATAAAGTACTGGTATTTTGCACCGTATCCAAATCTTTTCATACTTATATCAGTATGGGGATGGTGAAGGAATGTCGTGATAAAAACTACCGTCCTTCAGTAAGCAAACTTATGAACTTTCTGAAACGATGGTCCGCCATAATAGGCAAATAATGTTACTAGTATACATGTAAATAAAAATGCTAAGCATAAAAAATCGCGTGATAGAAGATTGAAATAACAATTCGAAAATTAAGATAAACAAGTCAAAACGTCCAGATACATATTTTTAAGTGAATTCATACCAAAACCGCCAAAAACTACATTTAAATTTGTTCATTCCGAAACCGCCAAAAGATTACATTTAGATTTCATTCATACCGTAAACGTCAGAAAATGCATTCCGATTTCCTTTAAGCCGAAACCGCCAAAATCTATATGTATACATTGTATTTCATTCATACCGTAACCGTCAAAATTACATTTAGATTTTATTCTTGCCGTAACCGCCAAAAATTACATGTAGATTTCATTCATACCGTAACCGTAAAAAATACTTGATTTATTTATACCTAAACCGCCAAAAACTACATGTAGATTACATTCATACCGTAACCGTAAAAATACTTGATTTTCATTTATACCTAAACCGCCAAAAACTACTTTTAGATTTCATTCATACCGAAACCGCCAAAAAATACATTTAGATTTCACCCATTCCGAAACGGCCAAAACTACATTTAGATTTCATTCATACCGAAACCTCCACAACCTACATAAGGACGAAACCGTCAAAATCTTTACATATAGACAAATCCTAAAGTACTAGTGTTGATGTTGATAAAAAATTGAAGTTGTATGATCGACTTTAGGATAAAATTAATGATAAATGTCGCCATATGTCATTTTTTTCACAAACAAGAATTATGGCTGCGGAGTTTAATTGATATTTTTTGTTGATATCCGATTACATTATTGACCTATTAACAGCTGAGAAAATAAATCTTCGATAATCTGATTGATCTGTATGCTCGGGATAAAAGGAGTCGTTCGATTATGGAGATGAAAGGAAAGGTCGCCTTCATCAATAGATGTTGGAAGATAATAATTGAAATTTAAAACTGTGTTTTAACGATTATTTCATTAAACTTATTATAACTTAAGATAAAAGACGTGACCGAACATCGTAATTAATAGTAATTGGGCTAGGAAAAGATTTAAAAAAATCAATCAACCTAACTAAATATACCTCACTGAAAGGTAGAACGCATTGATCTACGTCAAGTCTGTAAAAAGAAAGGAAAAAATGCAGCGCTAAACCGGGACCTTCCAAATACCAGCGGGACGATCTACCGACTGAGCTACCCGGCCACCAATTAAGCCCGTTCCGCCACATTCCTCCCTTTTTTTTCGATTCAACTTCTTTGAATCAAACTACCAGGTTCTACCCTGGGATCAACTTGTTGGTTGGCCACTTCCCAGTGTCGGACGAGGCCCCAAATGTAGCAGAAAATGGAAAAAATGTAGCAGCCAAACCAGGACTTGAACCCCGGACCTTCCCAATACCAGCAAGACGCTCTACTGACTGAGCTACCCGTCCATCTATCAAGCCCGGTCCACCACAAAGTCACGCAACATTTTGACATTTTGAATTTACGTCGGTTCACCTGAATAATGTGAAAAGTAATATTTTTCATTGTGCTATCTGCGATTTGTTTGAAACCACAACACTACATAGATGAAACAACGCAATTTGCACACGTGTGACATTGTTGCGCAGTTAACTCATCACAAGGCGCGCTCTTGCTACTCAAACGCTCATTGTAGCCCAAACAAAATACTAGTACATTTATTACTAACATAACAATTACTATTAACAACCAAAACACAGTAACATAGAAAATTTACAAAAATGTATCGCGTGAAAATTATATTTTAAAAGTAATTTTGAAAAGCCGACTTGCAGATCAGAGGGCATCTCCACACCTAGGATTGTATTTTATTTTGACATACCCTAGTGTGAAAGTTTGTTGAATTTGCTTGCCAAATGTCAAACATGTTTCTCTCAATTATTTTCCGTCTTGTCACAGAGGCAGCTTGACGTACGAGGTGAATATGACATTCAATCAATCTTGTTATCGAATATAAAAGTGGTATGTTTTTTTTTTTATGAAGGTGAAATTTATTAGTTATTGAAAGATGAACTGCAATTTGTTTTTGACTGTGTCATATGCAACTTTATTTTCTATTTTTTTTATAATATAAATTATTCAAAAATAAATATTCAAAATTTTGCATATGACAAATGCATGCGAAATATAAAAAGAATTATTTGATCAATGTCTGTAATGATACGATTTACGAATTCTTACAGTTAAAGAAATAAATATCATGAGTTGTAATTGTGATTCCGGGAAGATTTCATTCACTGAAGAAGTATTTTTCCCCGAGAATGTTACATAAAGCTTTTTGTTATTTCGGCAATATTAAGTTGAGCAATGTGTCACTTGTGTTGCTGAATGTAATTATGTACACTTTAAATAGATAATTCTCATATTGGATGAATATATACAAGTAATTTCAAAACATTTCTAGCAACAGATGTTATATCACAATATAGATAATCCGATATGTATATATATATCAGGTATAATTAAATTTACCGCTGTCTTATGCCCGATTACGTTCATATAACGACAAGCAGCTCGTAAATCATGTTCGATTGCCAAATAAAGAATTTCATGCGTTACGCTATGTGATTAGTTGAGGTCACAGGTGGTTGGTGCAATATTACCTTTACAGTTATGAGCTAGAGAAGATCTGCAAAGTGCCTGGATTTCAGACAAAATAAAAACGCAGAAAGATTGCCATTGTGAGTAAAAGATTTTTATTTTATGTAAAACGATTTAAAATTCGCAACATCACAGACGCGTAAATTGAACACTTGGAATTCATACTTTTTTGCGAGGAAAATTACACGATTCGTTATAAAAATGTTTATAATTGATACCTGAAATTTGAAAAAAAAATGGTATCGGGAAATCTTTATGTATAGTATTTTACAAAGTATTTATGCAAAAGTAAAAAGTAAAAAAAAATGCGAAGAATCCTTGTATATTAAAAGTTATCCTTTCAACAAATGGAATGATCTAAAAATTAACTACTATTTTACTATATACATTGGGCCATGATTTTCAATCATTTATTTCAATACACATTATCTTACAAATAACACTAGAAAATGCAAATTCTAGCTTTGAATTCCTTCAAGTATTTTGATGTTTAACAATGGTACAATGGTAGTTAAACTTTTTCGCAATGGTTAAAATAATGAAATCATAAATTTTTTTTTTCTTGAAATGTAACTGGAATTGAATATTCATTAAAAATAAAGAGTAAACAAGCCAATAACCACTAGTCAATAATCGAACTGGGATGTCCAGGTTTTTTTTAACTAATGCTTATATCATAAAGCATTTTTAGCGTATTTAACGATAAAATTTAAAAAAAAAAAAAAAGCTCTATGACGCTTACAATCAAATTTTATTCGTCAAAGAACTTTTGCCACGTTAACAACACGAACAAATCTTAATTTCACCGGCCCATATATACTTCTGAACAAGTATCATTCAAGTTTGTTGCGTAGGTTCAACGAAAAAGGCGAAAATGTGTTAACGACACACGCTGTGCTATGTCATAAACTCACATGATGAACAAATAATAATTAAGTTTCACGTCGTACAATAACCATTTGATGTGTGTACATGTATAAATTTGATGATAATGTTTTAAAATGTTCAGAAAAAAACCTTACTTAAGATGAATAATCGACTTAAAGATATTTCAAACATGATAAAATAACATATTGTACAGGTGAAAAAAGTAAAGGAATTTGCCAACAATAAATATGGAAAGATGAAAGTGGATACGACATCAGCCAAAAACCCGCGATGTGAAAGTGAAACAAAGATCAAGTCCAATAACATATACTTGACAACAGCCAAAACAGACAAAACACTCTAAAAATGAGATAATAAATGAAGAAAACAAGACAAAAGAAATAACATAGGAAAAACACACCTCAATCAATAACATCACAATTAAATAATAAAAATCGCAGATATGTCATTAGCCATTTGTAGATACAATGTAATTTATAAACATGGCCTACAGAAACAGAATTATTGTCAACTATTAGAATATCCGTTGCAGACTGGTATATATTGGTATACTTACCTAAAATTTCCATCAATAAACAACAAAAACTTTAAGCGGCATCTTCACATAACAATCTAAATATTGGCTTATTTGGATATAAGTATACAATTACAAAAGGCGAAAAATATTTTAGAAACTTGTAATCAACTCGTTCGTGTAATTTTCTAAAAATTTGACACATATTCTTTAGAAAAATAAATTTTGCATCTTTGTATTATATGGAATCGGTAGCCGCACTAAAAGGTAACACATTTATTATCAGTGGTTTCGTATCTTTATTATTATTATTATTAAACTCATTATTATTATTATTATTGTTTTTTGTTGTTGTTGTTTTTTTTTTTTTTTTTGTTTGTTTTTTTTTTTACAATTTTTTATGTACACTGTGCTATGTCATAAGCTCACATGACCTTTGGTCAGATGAGCAAATAATAATTAAGTTTCACGTCGTACAATAACCGTTTGATGTGTGTACATGTATAAATTAGTAGCCGCACTAAAAGGTAACACATTTATTATCAGTAGTTTCGTATCTTTATTATTATTATTATTATTAATATAATTATTATTATTATTGTTTTTTTTTTTTTTTTTTTTTTTATGTACAATTATAAGATGAGAATCGCAAAATTTTTATTTGGATAAAGTGAGGGCCAAACATTTATTGCAAAAAAAAAATAATCATGTGTATATACATAATCAGCAACTAATTATGGGTAAAACAATTTATTTATATGTATGTAAATGCAATTGAATTTGTTTCTGTATGATTTCAGTTTAATACTCAAGTTGAGAAGAATTAAGCATATCAAAGAAAAACTTCCACGAGGAAGGAATTCATTGATTACATTGAACAATAAAATCAAGAGTACATACCACGGACTACTGATGTCATTGTCTAACGATTATTAGTGTTATTTTGCCGTTTTGGTCAAATTCGATGGAATTATCTATAGCTTTTAACGTGTACAAAAGGTGTCGCTAAAAGGCTGAACAATAAATTTACAGTTGGACGGTTGACCACTACATTAAGTGCTCGATGCCGAGGACAGATGAATAATTAACGGAAACGATCGCTAGAAACAGGTTCACTCTGGACGTAAGTGAGCAGTATGTCGAGTATCCAAAGAATACAAGTTACCGTAAAAATACTTGTTTATAGAACTACCACGGTGGACAGGCGACCTCTCTACGAAACGGATTTGGATAAAAGCTGTCTAATTTTAGTTAATTGATTAAGAGGTGGTTACTTTGTTGAGGAAATAGCTGGAGTGTTCCTGCCACACTGCATGCCTATTTTCGACTGCCCATCTTTCTACAGTGATAACAGACATTCTCCAGGGCACATTTACGTCATATGTCGACAAAAATGAAATGGAAATATAATTTTCTTTTTTATTTTCCCGGAAAACGGTCTCCTATCTTTTTCGTTGTTTTAATTGTAGTGAGTTTTGTTGCACTTCAACTCAATAATGTATTAAAAATAACAAATATTAAATCCAAATATACACCAGTGATATCTGATGGTGTAACTAATGAAAACAACCGGTTGTTAAGGAAGTACAGAAATTATGACGCAGTGAAGGATTATAAAAACAATAAAAAAGAAATAAAGACAACTATACACGCAGGTGACAAAGTAAAGATTATAACACCAACAAAAACAACTAAAAACAATGAGACAAACATATCCTTACCTCTGTGTCCAGAAAACCCGCCGCGAATATGTAAGTTTTATTTATAATTTTTAAAAAATAAATATTGAAATAAAAAGGTTTTTCTGATATTAGGTGAACTAAAATCATAATGAAATTTGTTGACAAAATGTTTACCGTTTCCATTTTTAACAGTAGATATGTTGAAAATATTAGGTCATTAAAAACATTGCGGGTCAGAAAAACATTAATACATATATTATTATGAATAATCTCAGGAATGATTGGAGATGTTCATCTAGTCGGTCAATTTCATATAACTAAATGTGTTTGTTGAGATATTCTAAATGGGACGTTTTAATTTTAGAAAATAAATGTCTTAATAAACTTAATATACTTGTTCTAACATTTTCATGTAAAATTTTGAATATTTCTTTTGGTAAAAATTCAAAATTCTGCACATGAAAAAATGAAAAAGTAAAATCGTTTTGTTACAATATTCAGATTTTGGCGGATAGTAATGTTTATTGCATTGCAATTTTTAAGTCCGTCATGCTCATAAATGACAAAAACAAAAAAGAGGGAATTACCCCGTCTTTGATAATATTTTCAAATTGTTCTCTTCAAATGACAAACTTTTACGAAAAATGTTTCCGAAAATCAATTAAAAATGCAATATTTACAAGGTTTTTTTTAACAAAAATGGTTCTTTGAGGAGAAAAAGGTAAATTTTTAAAATTTCGAAAAAAGAAAACAGTAAACATACAACTCATGTTATGCTGAAACACATTAAACAGTATCAGCTCCGACCGTGGTCATGTCGTTTTATAACCATGAGGACACCGGTTCAAATGCACTTGCGTACTACTTTTTAAGTATATATATATATATATATATATATATATATATATATATATATATATATATATATATATATATATATATATATATATATATGTGTGTGTGTGTGTTATAAATTTAAGATATGTATTTTCTACACATAAAGTCGGGTAAGGTAGTCGAAACAGCGTCTAGAGTTTTCAAAAGCAACTCGATACAAATCTCTTTTAGTAAGGTCTTTTTTATCTGAAATTATTATTTTTCATCTGAATTGTTTTGAAAAGTCACTAGATTTAAAACCTGCACGATACATTTGTTTTATTTTAGTAACGAATTACCTGTCATAAGCATTGTGAAAGTTCTTGAAAGAATCTGAATATAAAAAAAACTTTTTAGAAAAAACTATCGCCATTTGACACGAACCGCGACTATATCATTCATTTAATTATTCACTTATTTGTTTTATTATTTTTAATAGTTCAAAATAAAACAGTATAAAAAATTCATTACATATTTTTTAATAGACAAAATTTTCCCTGTGAATAGAACTTCGCCATCTTTTCAAGAACTCGAGAAAGAATTTCCGTTTTTACAAATAGGAGGACGATATAAACCGCCGGATTGTATTGCAAGGCACAGAGTAGCTATTATTGTACCTTATAGAAACAGAGAAGAAAACCTTAAAGTGTTCTTAAAAAATCTTCATCCATTTTTACAAAGTCAGCAGTTAGATTATTGTATATATATTATCGAACAGGTAGAGTAGAATTTACATAGGTTTAGAAAGCACCATTACCACACCACTTAAAATTTTTTCCAGTGTCTAACTAAAGTACGGAGTTTTGTATATCGTGGTCTGAACTTTTTTTCTCGTCCTTTTTCTAATCTTTATTGTTTCGTATTCTAGATTTCTTTTGCCGTTTCTATATCATGTTTTTTTAGTTTATAATGATAATAATTATTATTATTTTTGTTCTTGGGGAATACATTTTATCTTTAATTGTAACAACATTTGGTTTTTCTAGTAGTTTACACGGACACTGACCAATGCATACTTACAGCTACAAATTTTGTTGCATTTAGCACTTTTCATAAGTAACTCACTAAATTTAAAACTACTTCCGGAACAGCTAATTGTCAGTAAAAGGGGTTTTCCTTGTGACATAAATAATAAATGTATTGTCATTTTGTTAAGAACATTTCAGATGATAAAACAGTTCTCATTAAAACTTTACATTTATTGACGACAGTAATTGTAAAATCAAACCGGATACCGCTACCATTAATGGAACTTTTGCTGGTATCCCTCAACATTCATTATTTATATCTTCAGACTAATGGATCAAGGTTTAACAGAGGCTTGTTGCTAAATATTGGTTACACAGAAGCTTTGAAGTTATACGACTATCAGTGTTTTGTTTTTCATGACGTTGATAAAGTTCCCATCGATTTGAGGAACGTATACAGTTGCCCAACACAACCACGCCATCTTTCGACAGGAATTGATTATTTTAGGTTCAGGTGAGGTCACGTACAACAGTAATGTAAAGAAGCAAAATGGAGAAAATTTCATTAAATTCTTACAGATATAATTATACGTGTAGAGAATGTCAAGTTATTTTTTTCTGTAAAATGAACGTATTAATGAGCGGTTGGTTGTAACATAAGTGGGATAGTAAACAGGGAAACTAATAATACTATTGCGTCACCACTGAAAATAAATTCCAGTGTCTGTTCATTGTCGTCCAGAGATTCTTAATTATGTTTGTCTTTTTTCGTGTTGTCTTTGTTTCTGTCTTTCTTTTTGTTTTGGTGCTTCCTTTAAATTATTATGTCTTGTTGGTTTGCTTTTGTCATTAACATAACTTGTTCGGCTATTTTTGCTGCGAAATTTTTTTTGTCTTAATGGTTTGCTTTTGTCATTAACTTGTCTTCTTCAGCTATTTTTGCCCTTTGTGTTGTCTTGTTGGGTTGCTTTTGTCATTGTCATGTTCTTTGTTGCGTTGACTACTGCCAAGTTCAAATTATTTTTACTTACAAATAAAGTCTTTTTACAAGATATTTTGTTATTTACAATTTGTACTTGCCAGTAACCAAACAACAAAGAATATGGCATGAAAACATAGGTTAACTATGCAAGAAATTGCCAATATCTTCAAAACGGATATTTTAGTTCAATTTGAATATTTAAACCTGATATAAATTTCGATAGAAAAAAAAAAGTTTTTTAAAGAAAAAAATACCACTTTTAAACGCCTTACTGGAAATTTGTGTAGTGGTTGAAAGTTTACATTATTGAATACCTGAACTTATCTGCAAAAATGATCGAAAATTGGGTTATTGCCCTGTATAAATACATGACATCGCGTTAATTCATTTTTCAAACATGTTTGGGAATATCCATTTTCTGTTTGAATACACGTGAAAACCCCCGTTTATATATATATATATATATATATATATATATATATATATATATATATATATATATATATATATATATATATATATATATATATATTATATATATATATATATGCATAAATACATATATAAATATAACCAAAATATACATTATAATGCAGTAATTAACATATTTTTGCAAAATGTACCTTATAAGTATTAATTTATTTAGTAAAGCATTCAAATAAAGGCACTTTAATTTGAATTATAAGGAAGATCGAAACCAAAAATTCCTATTTTTATACAAGCACAAAATTCATATCCTAGAATGGTTTACAGAACAATAAAAAGGAGACTGTTTCAAGTATATAGTTATTAAATATAACAATAAGATATGATATTATACAATTTAGTTTACTCCAGACGTATATACTGATTATTTCCATACATAATATGTTTTATAATGATTATTTTGTTTATTAAAAGGAGTTTAAAACCCCCAAAATTAACACGATTAGATCGTTTGTCTAGTTTTAAAATGTATGAATAAAAAAATTTGCTATTAATAAACAATAATTTAATTGTAAAGAAGAATTTTCCTAATACAAACCAAAGATTACGTCATGACATGTAAGAGAGATATTTGTTCAGTTACTTTTGTTCCACCAGTTTTCGAAGGTTTTCCAAAACAATTCTAAAATTTACAAAAATAAAATTTGTGCTCAATTGTTTCTTATTGATTACAATGTGTATAGTAAGAACTATCTAAGATTCCCATTTTAAAGAGTAGTTTGTTATGACTTATAATTCTGTGTATGATTTTGAATTGAAATTTTGCTATTGTTTATAGAAAATTGGCAATTTTGTATCAAAAGCACATTGAATTGGGAGTGTAAATGTAAGTTTCCAATTATCCTGTTCGATTTGAAACATGTCTGACCACTTACCTACACAAGTAGGGTCTCATGAATAGTTTCAATATAGGCCTCGTAAAAGTCTATACATGACATTTTTAAAATATTGACATATGTGTTTTTCATTTTTAGCTCACCTGAGCTGAAAGCTCAGATGAGCTATTGCTATCCATCTTCGTGCGTCGTGCGTCGTGCGTAAACTTTTTACATTTTAATCTTCTCCTCCAAAACCACTTGGCCAAATTTAATGAAACTTGATAACCTTCATGCCTGAGGGAAGCCCTTTCAGATTTGCACAAACGAAGGAGTTATGTCCCCTTAGAACCCCATAAAAAAAAAAGGGGGGGGGGAAATAGTAAAACAAAACTTTAAAAATCTTCTCCTCTGAATCTACAAGAGATATACCTTAGTTATTTCATTTATAACATCCTTAGGTCATCCTTTTTCAGATTTGCACAAATGGTAGCCATGGGGCTCAAAATTGGGAAATGGTAAGGCACTGAGTGGGGAAATTGCTAAAAATTATATATTTGTCACTATATATTGAAAACTATTAACTTTTTGTATAGACATGTATATAAGAAAATTGTAGGCATTGGCATGGCAATCATTTTGATATATTGTACAAGGTCATACGTTGAAAGATCAAGGTCACAGCTGCAAAAGAAGACTTAAATTGCTTATTATCTTGAAAACTATTAACTTTTTGTATAGGCATGTATATTAGAATATTTTAGTATTGACATGACGATCTTTTGATATATGGTTCAAGGTTATATGTTCAAAGGTCAAGGTCATATCAACATAGGAATACTTAAATTATTAATTATCTTAAAACCTATTATTTCATGCATAATCATGTATATTAGAATATTGTTGTATGTATTGACATGACAATCATATATGGTTCGAGATCATATATGTTCAAAGGTCAAGGACATAGCTCTGCATAAGTATACTGAAATTAATTAATAATTTGGAAATTATTCATTGCACTACAGTTACTTAATGCATATTATATAAGCTACTTATAAATAAAATGTGAGTGGATATAGTTCTGATTAAGTTTTGTGGGAGTTCTTAACTTGAGAAACTTTTAAAGTTTCTGTACTTAATATATTGTCTATTGCACTTTGCAAACAATATTGGACATATCTTCGGGTGAGCGTTAAGGTCCATGGGCCTCTTGTTAAGATTAAATTATTGGCGTTTATGTTTGGGACAGTTTTATTCTTGAGATAATCTTTCCATGATTTGTGGATAGCAATTAAAATGCTCATATATTCAAAAAATATTTTAAGCTTAAAGCGTTGACATAGAGAAGTGTGTGTTAAAAATTTTCCAGATGAATCTAGTAAATCTGATATATAAGTAATGCCACAGTCATACCATTTTTTGAAGAAAATGACTTTTCTATTTTGATATTACCGTTAAACCATAAGACTTCTTTGTGTATAATTGGGTGAATCAAATAACCATCGAGTGATCTCAATTCCATTCAGTAATGGAGTAAATCTATATAAAATAAGGATAAGAGAATGCTCAGTTTTTCAATACAACATCTGGATTGGAGATGAATGAGAGAAATGTTTTTTAAAATATGAATGAAATAAAAAGATCCATTTTGATGTTTAGGAACTTGAGTAACGTTTTATCCAAGATAATTTCAAAGCCTTTACCTGATATTCAAAATTGGGATATTTTAAACCTCCATCCTTTATTGATTTAAACATTATTTTTTTTTAAAACCTTTTGAATAGATGACTTCCATATAAAATTATCTATTACTGCTTGTACATCTTCAATGATGTTTGTTGGAACAAATATTAAACCACTTTGACTTATTAATTTTGATAGTGTTAACGATTTCACAATTTGAATTTTTCCAATGAAGGTAAATTCATTTTCCATAAAGTAAGGGTTGTCTTTAAGTCTTTTAATTTCGAATTAAAATTTTTATTTGTTGTTTCTATTTCGTCATTAGAAAGCCATATTCCCAGAGTATCAAAAAAGTTCTTTTGCCATCTAACGGGAAGAGTACCAGGAGGGTGAATTTTATTAGAACCTATCCAAAAAGCTTCGGTTTTATCAAGATTAATACGAAGTCCTGAACACATTCAAAATTGATCCATTAATGAAATAACTTCAAAAGCTGATGGTTCGTCATCTAGAAAACAAGTTGTGTCATCAACAAGTAAACTGATTTTACAATCCGTGTTACCAATTTTAACGCCTTTCATATTTTTGTTTTTTCGTATAGAGATTGCAAGTAATTCTATACATAAAATAAAAAGATATGGTGATAAAGGACATCCTTTACGCAATCCTCTTGAAACTTGAAGTGGCTCCGAAGCATATCTGTTATTTAATATTCTGCTTTGAACATCGCTGTATAAAATTTTAACCAACCCCTAATTTTTTTCCTAAACCCGTATGCAGATAAAGCTTGCTGAATAAAAGACCATTCTAAAGTATCAAACGCTTGTTCAAAATCCAATAAGAGTTTAAGACCAGGTATATTTTTCAAATTTGTAAGAAAAATCAAATCGGAAGTAGTACGTATTTTTTCACCTATGTATCGGTCTCTAATATATCCTGTTTGATCTGAATTTATAATATCTGGTAATATATTTTTTAAGCGTTTAGCAAGTATTTTAGAAACCATAAGTAGAGAAATGGGTCTCCAGTTTTTCAGAAAATTTCTATCCTTGTCTTTTAGGAATCAAAGTAATAAGCCCAATTTTTTATCTGATGACATAAATCCTTGATTAAAAGAGTAATTAATACTTTCGTAAACCAGAAGTTTAATGTCTTCCCAAAAGAATTTATACAACTCAATTTGAAAACCATCGCTCCCAGGAGATTTACCATTTTTGAAGTCTTTTAATACATGTATATTATTAATATATCTTTTAGTTTATTGCGCTTCACAATTTTAATCTTTTTATCAACATTATTAATTATTTAAATATAACACTGTAAACGGCTTTGTCTTGGAATTAAATTTATCCACTAAAGCTACAGAAAACCTGTTACCTGAAATATACAAAAATTGTAAACCGACAATACAATAGAAAGTAAACAGGAACTTTTTTTCAGGTACTAGGTGTATATAGGTATACCCCCTCGTCAAAGTGTTTCCCTATCCTTAAGGTATTTTTTTTTTCAATTTTGTTTTTAACATTTTTGGACCTAACATTACTGTTTAGGAATTGTATTCCAAAGCGATTTTCTAGTGCTGTTAAATGTTATTCGGGTATATGAGTAATCGCTCGTTTTATGGGAAATGTTCGTCTAGTCTGTCGTGATAAAATCTGAATGTTTGTGAAAATATTTACAAAGAAACAGTAATAAAAGGTATTCTATTACCTTTCGAATGGTTTTAAAAAAACAGTAACCTCAAATAGTCTTTCCTAATCCGTAATAGTCGATATATCAACTGCCTTCTCTCAAATGTTTAAAATGTATATAAATGTGTTTTTGGTGATGAAAATACGATAAATTTTCTTTAGTTTTCTAATCCAAGGCCTGACTCAATACTCCGACGCCATGATATCACGCAGTGTGACAATCAAAAACTACTCACGATAGACATTTTCTTTATAAGAAATAAGTTGTTACCATCCCAACTAGACACCCTGATATTTATGATATCGCACGGTAATTTACTTTTGTATTTCAATTAATTTTGAACTGTACCTAAATACAAATGTGTGTCACGTTTAATGATTTATTTTAGAAATTGTATTAGACATTTATGAAGAAAAATTTATGACTTTGCTGCGATTCGAACCCTGGAATACTGATTTACAAGGCGAGAGTTCTACCATTAGACCACCGACCTATTCATATTAGATGATCTCTTTTAATAAAAATAACCCTTGTGTTGTTCTAAGATTTTTATATAATTCAAAGTATAAATGTTAAAAATGGAAAAGCATTTGTAAGAGACAAAGCAAACTATAATTTATAAAATAAAACTAAAGAAAATAATAATTTAACAAACTAATACTAAGGCCGAACAAAACGTGAATAGTACTCAGTTGGGTTTCTTGGTTTCTCACACACTGGATATGCTCAGTAAATAAGCCTGCAAGGTTTCAATTGATGGACATTGCGGATATTAAAAATTGTTTTCATGGCACAATCCCGCTTTAGAAAGCATTAACTCCCCAAGGGTATCCATAACTCAGTAGGCAGTACTTTGTGCTGTCAGAAAACGTACCATTTAGCAAAATTTTCAGCCGTCTTAAATTTTGAAATTTATTTAAAACTAAGGTTTATTCCCTCATGCAAAGCATTCCTTAGCTGGATTTGAATTTAGATAATTTTGGAACTTTAGATTCATTATTTTCAACTGTTTGGTTTATGCTTTTATCTATCAAACTTTTTGGTCTAAGTGTCACTGATGAGGAATGAATTTCCGAAATGTGCACATCTGGCACATCAAAATTGAACTGGTAGTTTGTTATATATTCTATTCCAAGGAATATGTTGTTTTTTTTTTAAACTTTTTAATACAAAAATTAGTACTAAAATGGCTAACACGATTAAAAGTATATATTCTACATTCTAATACCAAACAAAATTAGGTTACTGGAAAACCACATGGCTATTTTTAGTAACTGAATTTTTCGAAAACAAAATTGAGAGAAATATATATAAATTAAAGGGATGAATTAGAATAGGGATAACTGTCTTGTAATTTTCGATTTGCAAGACAGTTATCCCTTAAGTGAAAGCAGTAATCCGGTATAAAAATACTGACTCTAAACCTTTTGAATTATAAATGGTGTGAAACAAGGTGAATCATTATCTACAACATTATTTCTATTTTTTTTATAAACGATTTAGTTGATTTTCTATATGCCGACCAATCTGATGCTGTTTTTGTGGATAGTAATATGTTGTTTACATTATTATATGCTGATGATGACTTCTTTTCTAAGAGTAAGGAGGGTTTGCAGTTATTGTTAGACAAATTGAAAATATTTTGCGATACATGGGGGTGGTGTGGGGTAAACATGAATGTAGAAAAAAGTAAGGTTATGGTTTTTTTGTAATGGTAAAAAGTCATTAAATGTTGAAATGTTTTATGATGGTGCAAAGTTAAAGGTTGCGGATAAATTTGTTTATTTGGGATTACTTTTACAACATAATGGTTATTGGAATGAGTCTCAGAATAGAATTTGTGAACAAGGATCTAAAGCATCGTATTAGCTACTTAATATATTTCAGAATATATACTTAACTATTGAAAAAATGTACTTATTTGATGTAATGGTTAGTCCAGTACTGAATTATGCTTCTGAAGTATGGGTATCCATAAAGCAGAAAATATTGAACGTCTGCATTATAAATTTTGTAAAAGAATATTGGATGTTAATCAAAAGGCAAGTAATATGGCTGTGCTAGGAGAATTGGGTAGATATAGGTTTTCAGAATCACGTTATTGTCAAATTCTTAAATATTGGCAAAAGGTTATAAGTGATAAAAACACACTAAGATATAAAATATATAAACAATTGTGTTCGAACATTAATGTAAAGAAAAACATAAAACATAACTGGCTTATAATGTTAAAAATTTATTAAATAGTTTGGGGATGTCTGATGTTTGGTATAACCAAGAAATGTATATATGGTACCTTTTAATATGTTGAAGCAAAGAATACATGATCAATTTTTACAAATTTGGTATAGTAATTTGCTTTCATCTTCAAAAATGGAAACATATTTTTCATTTAAACAATGTTTTGAATTAGAACAATATTTAATTTTTATAGAAAATAGAAAACTAAGAAGTACATAAACTAAATTTAGAATTAGTTATCATGAATTGGCTACAGATTGTGTTAGATATGATGGTACTGAAAAAAGATTACGTTTTTGTGCTGTAATATTAATGTTACAGAAACTGAATTCCATTTTTTTGTTAGTTTGTCTGAAATATATGTACATTGTATTTAGACGACAGTTCTTCCTAAATATTATTGCCATTGGCCAAATATACAAAAATTTAATATACTGATGAGAGAAAAGAAACAACAAGTTATTATTAATGTGGCAAGATATATTTATAGTGCTTCTAAAGTAAGATGTAACTTTATATCTGATATATAGTTGTATTCTGTGCATAATAATTACTATATGTTTAAAACTATAAACATTTATGTATATGCTTAATGCTAATAAAAGTAATTAATTGAAATTTAATAAAGTAACATATAACTGAATACTGGGTCATTTATACAGGTCATACTCATGAGCAACATTGACCTATTAAACTTTTGTATTCTTGTAGACGTGCAACAAGTTGGATATCGCCTATCGGCTCGTAAACAATGCGATGTCCCTACATAAACTCGTGCTATCTATGAAAATGAAAAGAGATTATTAGTCGATCTGTCAAAGAACTCCGTGTTTTGGGGGTGATTTATAAGGGGTTATCGGGTATATTTGTAAAATAAAGCATTTTTTCACAATTTTAATACCAAATGTTAAAAACAAAACAAACATACCAGTCCTTGTCCAAACCACAATCCAAAAAACAAAGTAAAAACTTTGAAAGCTGGCAAAATTAGTTATACACGTGAACTTCCATCAAGGAAGTGAGACCGGGTGCTCCGGAAGGGTAAGTACCTCCTGTCTAGCTAGCTACACCTGTCACGTGCAAATCAATTTTGAGAATGAAAGGAACAAAGAACTATGGTAAGTCGAATATATCCAGCATAATTTTGGATACAGTAAATACATACTTATCAACAATTTTGTGATGACGGCCATAAAACTTTTTAGGGCCTTGATTAGCCTAGGCTTGCGATATTCTTGCGTCAACAATTTAATTGTAAGCAGTTTGCTTCGTTGTAGAAAGTTCCCATAGTGGAAACAAGCTTTACTATAACGTATTAACTGTGAAACATATACATCATACGCAGGAGAAGCAGGGATATTACTGCAAAGAAACGGGAAGTTGACAATAAAAAATTAAAGTCATCACGTTTGTGGTATAGCTTCAGATGTAACCTTTCGTGGGTGTCATAATTGAGGTTTAAGTCCAAATATGAACCAGAACATGAAGAATCTGTCGTGTCTTTTATTTCAAGCTCACTTGGATAGATGACATTCACATATTCTCCAAATTTGGAATTATATAGAGATAGAACGTGTGAACGTGCACAACCTTGCACGTCTCCAGGTTAAAATAACCATGCACACCGACAGCGAAGTTGATATCTATTACGTATTTGTTCGGATTGTTCCGTTAGCTGCCTATCTATACGTATTATAAACGACTTCATTAGTTCTATTTCTTGTTTTAACTTCTGACTTTCCTGATGAACTATGCTCACGTCTACCTGTGTATCTACTATTTGTTTACTTTGAGCAATTAAACGTTGATCAAAACCATTATTACCCTATATATCCTGTCTTAATTCTTTTACATCCGATTCTACTTTATCTAATTTTTGTAATTTTTTATTCATTTCAACTAATTCTTTTGATATAATAGGAAGAGCTGATAAAACTTTACTGACCCCTGTCATTGATATTGTTTCCTCCCCCATGTCCAACTCAAATTCTGGGGAGACAATGTCCACACTTTTACCACCGCTTAATTTGCATTTAGCAGCAGCTCTTCGCTTTTCCACAAACACACTTACTTTCTAGATGTACTAAACTGATGAATAACACAGAAATCTTGATTCCGACTAACTTTTTACACCCATATACGGTATACAAACAGACTAACTTACGTTTAACCAGATCGCCATTGGTCACTTTTAGTATAGTAATATATATGACCTTATGTAATTCTATATATATATATATATATATATATATATATATATATATATATATATATATATATATATATATATATATATCTTAGGAACAAAACCTAAATGCAATATGAAACAAAAATGACCTGTTGCTTATTTGAAAAATGAACAGTCAACTGTTCTGTTGGCTGATTGAAACCTTGTCTTCCTCTCTAATAAAAAGATTATAATTTTAATGACGGTCTCTTAAATAAATTTTTATTTAATAAAAAAAAAATCAATATTAATAATCCGGTGCGGAAATTTTTTTTTAAAATATTGATATATGGTTATAATTTATAGCTAGGACAAAGTACCAAAATACGGTTATCTACACTATACACACCTTTCAAATTTTGGCTGGTTCTAGATTTGCTGAAGAAATTTAATTTTAATTTGTTGATTTGACTTAAACCTTTTCTGAAACACAAGGTATTTCATTTTATGTGATTTGTACTGAAAAAAGAAAGTCATGGATTAGGAATAAAATAAATTTACATTGGATATCGATTTATACATCTTGTGTTTACAAATATTCACATTATCGTTCATCTTTTTGTCAATAAATCTCGTGCTCGTCTAAATTCGCGAGTTTTATAAATTGTAGAGACTCAATAAATGCTTATCCTGTTATTGATCGTTTTTCTCCGTTTGTTATTGATTTTATTTTATCCATTAGTAAACCGCATAACACGTGAGGGCAAGAGGCGTCTAGTCTCTTGTTTTGAAATGTGCCCAATTAAAGATTTTATAGTGACTGACTACATGAATATCTCCGATCAAACAGGAGATGGTATTGGATTTGTTTAAAAAAAAATAAATGAACTTTGGTACGTTAAATACATATATACATTGATCTTTCAGATTACCGTATAAAAATTTTATCGGAGGAGTTGTGGTTTTGACAAAAGAACAATATAAAAAGGTCAACGGATTTTCTAACTTGTTTTTTGGTTGGGGTGGTGAAGACGATGATTTTTATCAAAGGTAACATTTCTGAAAAGAAAAATAAAGATGGACGACAACGTCAAATTATCACGTGACTTCTATAAAATCATAGTCATTTCCTGTTTAATTTCATTTTATCTTGTTCCTATGGCATCCTGAATGCACAAATGGTAATCCATTTTATTCTCCGAGGCAAGTTTATTTTTGAGCTATGACATCCTGAAACACGTATTTTATTGTAAGCCATTTTATGCTAGATTATTAGTATTATGAACATAAGGGAAACATTTACATATGATAAGAGCCTAACAGTATGGTACCCAAACTGCATTTTTGTAAATGTAAATGGGAAATTTACAAATATTTTTCGTCGAAACAGCTTTAATAATTTGAGGCGTAATAAACACGACGTTATTAGCAATTAACGACAATTTTAAGACATATTTTTGTGTGCAAAACATAGTTTTTTGCATTATAATTCGTTATGACAAAACACACTAGGCAGGAAATTAAAAGAAAAAAATCCTTCTGATCCAAAACAGAAGACGATATATAAGCATACTGAGATAAGAATAATGATAACAACTACATACTACTACAGTATGACACCATGCTTTGGACGGGTTATAGTTTTGTTTGTCCATGCTTTCGTAGCATCATGTATAAGGGTAACGACATCGAAATGCCTTGTAACGAATGTACATTATTTCTGAAAAATGCCGTTTATTTACAATTTAATAGTTACAAGTCTAATTAGTTGAATGTAATTTTATTCTAGTCAATTGTTCTGATCCAGCAAACTTTTCTTTCGAAACTTTCTTTATTTCGATGTTCACGATCAATAACCATTGAACGTATTAATGTTCATTTATCCAGTATTCGTCTTAAGTCGCAAAATGTATAATCAGAGGTCCAAACATCCATTTATCATATCTTGTCGTTTTTTTTTCTATTTGGTTTTGTTTTATCATTTAGTTTTACTAGTGTCATGTAGTTGCTATTGACAAGTACTTATTTTCAGTTATTATTATTATTATTATTATTATTATTATTATTATCATCATCATTAATAATAATAATAATATTATCATCATCATCATCATCATCATCATCATTATTATTATTATTATTATTATTATTATTATTATTATTATTATTATTATTATTATTATTATTATTATTATTATAGGATCAAGAGTAAAGGATACGCAGTGACGAGATACGCTATACACATCGGGCGTTATGCTACCAGTCCCCATAAACCTAGTATTGAGCGAAATAAAGATAGGTATAAAATCATATTAACACCTCAGTCTGCAGTGTATATATCTCTCAAGTTTTGAGGTTTTTAATTCAAATGGTAAATGACAACCAAATGACAAAATGGTAACCAGCTGTAAGGTTCCTATATTTCCTGACTTTGGACTAACACCAGATCTACTGAAAAGTAAGATCAATTTGTAAGGTTTTCGACCGTAGACGGATGCTGGATATTACGGTGTCTAGTTGTGATAACTTGGATAAAACGATAAACATATAGAAATGATAACTTTTACTTGTTTTTTTTTATATTTCTCAAATTTAATTCATATTGAACGAAATTTTAAATGTTTAACATGTACTTTCAAATACTTTTAAACATTGAAAATTCACAAAATCTTGTGAACGATATTTTTTGCAGTGTTAATTCAAAACATATTGCGTTTCCACGCAAATGTTCTACTTTTGTAGAATCTACTACTGTATTGGAAAGTCACGTGATTGTATTAATTTTTTGCATTGAAATATAACATTGCATTAGAACGAAATACTATTGCACAGGAACGAAATACTATTGCACAGGAACGAAATTTACATTGCGTGCAAACTCAAAACTTTTGCGTGTAATAAAATTTACATTGTCCCTTTGACGTCTTCATACTGAGGTTATGAGTTGTCGCCTAATATTTACATGGACAGACAACAAACACAGAAAAAATGTGATAACATTGTAACAAGTTACTGCTAAAACAATCGAGGAATTCATTGTTTGTACAACCCCCAAAACAAAAACTAAGGTTTTTTTTTTCGAGTTATTTGAAACCTCGATGGAAATTTTCTTTGAATAAAAGGTAAATACAGTTTTGTTATATTTGAAATTTGAAATGTGTAACTCCTTTTGATATATATATATATATATATATATATATATATATATATATATATATATATATATATATATATATATATATATATATATATATATATATATATATATATTGTATACAATTATGATTTTAGATGGAATTTATTAGGACGTGACATTAATAGATATTCCATGGATGGACTGAACAGCATGGTATATAAACTGTTAAAATTAGAGTTCAATAAACTTTATACAAGGATATATGTACGTATAAATGAAGAAGCAGTAAACGTGGGAAAACATAATCCTTTTTGATTGATTTGTTACATTAAAGTTGAATATAAAAGTGTATGCTGTTTAATTTTTGTTACGGACGACATATACATATACATGTAAATTTTGCTAGTTCATCGTTTGATAAAATAAGGCTTATTCAACGTTTTTATGAACAGCTGGTTGTAAAACGGATGGTTTTGGACCCTACAGTAAAACTATAACCACATCACTGAACATTTACACCGCCTCGGTGACACAATGATAGATTGTCCTCGAGAGCGGGAGATCATGTGTTCGAACCCGGGCAAGAATCATTAAAAAAAATAAATTTGAGATACTGTTTCCTTGTTTTGCGATCGGCATTAAGAGGACAGGTGTCAGGATAATATAACCCGGAAGTGGTTTGCTTGTCTGACTGGGTGAGCTAGCACCTCAACAAAAAAAGAAATTCGCCCTGAGTGCGCGCCAGTAGAAGTAAGACCATGGTGCACACACTAGGTACATCCTACGCTTACACAGAAATTGTTCTTAGATTAATTCAAAGATTTATAAACTTGCTCTCTTACCGTACAGCTAAACATTGCCGATTTAAAGTAAAACAACATTGAAACAAAAAAAAAAACTAAACATTCACTCCAATGACCGCTCTTATTGGGGAGTTTTATAATCATCGGTCTGATTTCTTCATTAGACACAGGTGCATTCCATAGCAAAGGACAAAAATCTCAATGCTTTTGAAAGTTAAGCGGTATTGTAAACAAAAATAAATAAAACAAACACTTATTGTGCGTTATAGATGTCATTGACTACATAAGCATTTACAATATTTACAATTAAGCATGAGTTGCTAAACTCTTCGGATCACCTCGTATTTTACCAGAGGCTTCTCTGTGTGTTTAACATATATTGTTACTGACTACGTGAACATTTCCAATAAAACCTTCAGATGTTTTCACTTTAATTTTACGCTTCTGGAGCAATTCTGGTCGATTAAAAATTTAGAATTTTCTTGTGTATAAATTTTTATATATGTATGTTTTATGAATTACTCTGATACCAATTACATAAACATTCCAATCAAACTTAAGATAACTTAAAAACTTAACTTAAAAAAAACAACAACAAAGGGATGCTAGAGGCAGTAAAAGTAAAACACTGCACACTGAACACCGAACAGACAGCTGAAACCGTTACAAAGTGATATACAGTTAGGGGTAAGAATTGTTGTCCTGTTACTGTCTCGTACGTGAAAAATGAAAATTGTCGCTTCGATGATCGTCTTATATACGTGCTATTTTTAACATACGTTATACGCATTCATTCGGTAAAGAGGTGTGTCTATTTAAAACACGAAAATATTTTTTGATAAATAAATTCATTGATGACACTCTTGATGTCTGTGCAAACGCCCGCCTATTATTTCCTTTTAATAATATTTTAACGCGTTTTATTCTTTAAACAAAGTGTCAAGCTACTTCATTCCTGAGTTGATTTTGGCCTTCAAAATAATAATAATAATAAATAAAGAAGAATTAAAGAAAAAATAGATAAAATTAATATATGATTATTTAATTTTGATCCAGTGCCTGTCAAGAAGTCGGGAACTGTATAACCAGAAGCCATGGTCTTTAAACCTGTGTCGTTTTTCACGTTGTTATCATTACAATACCTATGTGCTGAGTGTTTTTTTTTTTGTCGTTACATTCAGTACTAGTACAAAGTCGGGGATCTTATAATCTGTGATCCCAATACTGGAATATGTTGATCTCTTCTTGTCGTATTTGTGTTATCTTTCCTACTTTTTTTATCAATTTATTCTTTTTTCCGTGTTCTTGGCTTTTTTCAAGTACATATATTGAAAATACAAACTGTTTTCTTTGAATTGATAACATGGTCGTATTTTGTCAAAGACTATAAAGATTTTTATGATTAAAATTATTCGGGATCTGTATAAAAAAAATAACAATTTATATTTACAAAACGAAATATAGAACATTTACAACACGTAACGGAGAAGAATAAAAAACAAAACGAAATATAGAACATATACAAAACGCAATATAGAACATTTACAACAAGTAACAGGAAAGAGTCAAGAACAAAACGAAATGTAGAACATTTACAACACGTAACGGAAAAGAACCATAAACAAAACGAAATATAGAACATTTACAACACGTAACAGAGAAGAATAAAAAACAAAACGAAATATAGAACATATACAACACGTAACGGAAAAAAACCATAAACAAAACAAAATATAGAACATTTACAACATGTAACGGAGAAGAATAAAAAACTAAACGAAATATAGAACATTTACAACACGAAACGGAGAAGAATCATAAACAAAACGAAATATAGAACATTTACAACAAGTAACAGGAAGAGTCAAGAACAAAACGAAATGTAGAACATTTACAACACGTAACGGAAAAGAACCATAAACAAAACGAAATATAAAACATTTACAACACGTAACGGAGAAGAATCATAAACAAAACGAAATATAGAACATTTACAACACGTAACGGAGAAGAATCATAAACAAAACGAAATATAGAACATATACAACACGTAACAGAAAAGAACCATAAACAAAACGAAATATAGAACATATACAACACGTAACGGAGAAGAATAAAAACTAAACAAAATATAGAACATATACAACACGTAACGGAGAAGAATCATAAACAAAACGAAATATAGAACATTTACAACACGTAACGGAGAAGAATCATAAACAAAACGAAATATAGAACATTTACAACACGTAACGGAGAAGAATCATAAACAAAACGAAATATAGAACATTTACAAAACGTAACGGAGAAGAATCATAAACAAAACGAAATATAGAATATTTACAACACGTAACAGAAAAGAATAAAAAACAAAACGAAATATAGAACATTTACAACACGTAACGGAGAAGAATCATAAACAAAACGAAATATAGAACATTTACAAAACGTAGCGGAGAAGAATCATAAACAAAACGAAATATAGAACATTTACAACACGTAACGGAGAAGAATCATGAACAAACGAAATATAAAACATTTACAAAACGTAACGGAGAAGAATCATACACAAACGAAATATATAGAACATTTACAAAACGAAATATAGAACATTTACAACACGTAACAGGGAAGAATAAAAAAAAAACCGAAATATAGAACATTTACAACACGTAACGGAGAAGAATCGTGAACAAAACGAAATATAGAACATTTACAACACGTAACTGGGAAGAGTCAAGAACAAAACGAAACACAGAACATTTACAACACGTAACAGAGAAGAATTATAAACAAAACGAAATATAGAACAATTACAACACGTAACAGGGAAGAGTCAAGAACAAAACGAAATATAGAACATTTACAAAACGAAATATAGAACATTTACAACACGTCACAGGGAAGAATTAAAAAAACCGAAACATAGAACATTTACAACACGTAACAGAGAAGAATAAAAAAAGAAACAAAACGAAATAAAGAAAATTCACAACACGTTACGGAGAAAAATCAAGTATAATTGTAATGTATTCAGAAAAATGTTTATATATAAATATTGTATATGTATAATTATATTCTTTACACTGTAACTGCAGTTTATAAAAAAGTGATCATTATCCGAATTTTTGCTATCTCGGTGCAAGAAAAAACAATGAAATGAAATTAAAAAACACTCGGGTATCTGAAAAATTGACAGGGCGGCTGGTACGCGATGGTCTAAAGAAATTGATAGAGCGGCCGGTACGCGATGGTCTGGAGAAATTGATAGAGCGGCCGGTATGCGATGGTCTGGAGAAATTGATAGAGCGGCCGGTATGCAATGGTCTGGAGAAAATTGACAGAACGGCCTGTATGTGATGGTCTGGAGAAATTTACAGAGCGGCCTTTATGCGATGGCATGGATAAAATTGATAAAGCGGCCTTTAAGCGATGGTCTGGATAAAATTGACAGAACGGCCAGTATGTGAAGATCTGGAGAAAATTGACAGAACGACCTTTATGCGATGGCATGGATAAAATTGATAAAGCGGCCTTTATGCGATGGTCTGGATAAAATTGACAGAACGGCCAGTATGTGATGGTCTGGAGAAATTTACAGAGCGGCCTTTATGCGATGGCATGGATAAAATTGATAAAGCGGCCTTTAAGCAATGGTCTGGATAAAATTAACAGAACGGCCAGTATGTGATGGTCCTGAGAAAATTGACAGAACGGCCTTTATGCGATGGCATGGATAAAATTGACAGAACGGCCTGTATGTGATGGTCTGGAGAAATTTACAGAGCGGTCTTTATGCGATGGCATGGATAAAATTGACAAAGCGGCCTTTAAGCGATGGTCTGGATAAAATTGACAGAACGGCCAGTGTGTTATGGTCTAGAGAAAATTGACAGAACGGCCTGTATGTGATGGTCTGGAGAAATTGACAGAGCGGCCTTAATGCGATGGCATGGATAAAATTGACAAAGCGGCCTTTAAGCGATGATCTGGATAAAATTGACAGAGCAGGCAGTATGTGATGGTCTGGCGAAATTGACAGAGCGGTCGGTATGTGATGGTCTGGAAAAATATTAATATAATAAGGTTGGGTTTTATTTTACATCTGGACTTAACAAGGGGGGGGGGGGTTACTATACAAAACATTGTCCTTCCAAATGTGGGATTACCAGTATGAGATGATAATAAATAAAACATTAGTGGATTTAGTTTGGTGTAGGGAGCATTTCCCACAGGTTTTATGTTGTTGAAAAATACTTTATTGCGCCATTGTTCCCCCCCCCCCATTTTTAGTGAAAGCCTGACATCAAAACCCCTTTGTCTCTCACCTAAAACGCCCAACATACTTAAATCCTGTATCCACCTTTGATAATATCCAGTTCTGTCGGCTTTATTCATGATTTTATTGCGTTTATTCGAGACTCAAATTCAATATTCACAAAAAATTTCATCAAATGCAAGAGAGTTTGGGAGAAGCGTGTAAACGATTTCAAACCTTGGAAATACATTGGAAGTAAATTATACAAGAAGTCTCGATGCAGAAACGAGTTGATCTAAATCATAATATGACACCCAAACAAATACCTGTGGTATGACATAATATCTACACAATAAGCAATTTAAAATCAAATTTTATTTTTATCCAGTATTATATAAAACGTAAATAATTAGAGTTCAGATATTTACGGTATGGGAAACACCTTTATTAATGACGTCATGAGAGGTAGGTCTGATTTTCTTGATCACACCCCATACACAAATTTTAGAATAAATTTGATAAAGCCTATAGATTGTTTATTGATTCATAACATTCCAGTTAAGTAGAAAGCAACTGGAAGTCACCTAAATAATAAATTGATGCACACGTTGTATGTTAAATGATCCAATCACAAGCATTTGCTCCACCCAGCACGTTCAAAATAAACCACCGTGAAAGT
>CM056609.1:16174723-16211559 GCA_029721355.1 Tegillarca granosa
TGATTTTTATTTTTTTCATTTCTGCCCTCAGCACAAGCATCTGTCCTTATCAAATTTTAAACTATGAACTAGGTGTGCAAAAGAGTTTTACCATAAATTTTATTTGTAAAAGTCTAGAGTGTGACCCAGCTGTAGATAGAACTCGCAGCCTTTACACTTAGGTACATGACTGATTTGTCTTGTTTATTTAGGGCACAGATTACACAACCAATTAAAAGTCCAGTAAAAGGTCCAGAGACACAAAAGTTGGACATTAAAGATCAGAAAAATGTTAATGGAGAAGATATTGTAACACCGTCAAATGATCAGGGAAATAGAAGGTCAAGGTCACCATCAAGGTCTATGTCAAGGTCACCAAGCTCGGATGTCAGTTTAGGAAAAAGGAACAACGATGAACATGACAGAAAATGGGGTATTGGTGAAAAGTCTGACATGAGAAGAATGTCTACTGACTCGGATACAGAGAGAAGGATGTATGAGAAAGTTCATAGGTCAAATGAAAGGTCGTTATCCAAAGACAAATTACCAGGAAGCAAGATTCAGTATGACCTTGCAGAAACAGAAGATCCCATTCGGGCCAGTCCAGTGCGAGCTCCAGTGTATGATGAAAGTAAAAAAGAAGGTCAAGATCATCCAGTTCTTCAAGGTCATATGATTCAAGAGGTTCAAGGTCAAGGTCTCGCTCAGGAGATTCAAGTGGTTCAGATTCTAGTTCAGAGGAAGACAGGAAAAAATCTGTTAAAAAAGTGGAGGTATGTATTTAAGACTTGTATTTATTGCTTCATTATTTTGTAACAAAAAAAAATTTTGTCTTTAAGAACCAGTCAATTTGAAAGAAGTGGAAAAATAAAAGTAAAGAAAAAGTACCTCTACACCTTACAGAACATATTCTCTCTCACCACATCACACCTTTTGATATTATTCTTTTCATAAGCACTGGTAGCCCCTCAACATTCAAATCTCAAATACCGGTTGCTTGCCAAAATCTGGATGTTTCAGTTTTGTTGTGGAATTTGCTGCTCAAAACTGAAATTCTGTTAGTACTTGGTCGGTTTATGTTTTAAAATTAAAATACAATGTAAATGGTCTAGTACCAGGATATATTTTTATTCCCCTGAAGTATCTAAAGATTTAGAATGTATTATTGTATTATTAAGGAGAAAATAAAATGGCAGCCACCACCAGAGCCCGAGGAACCAGATAGAGATCACAGTCCACCACCAGCAATAGCACCAGTGGTATGTATTTTTCAATGTTATTTTATATAAATTGGAGCCACATCCATATACATACGTAACTTCCTTTAATAAAAAAAAAAAAAAACTTGAATATTTTTGAAATCATTTAATAAATTGGTTGTTTTTTTAATAAAACAAGCCTTAAGCAGGCATTGTTGGGGACATTAGACACTATTTTAATTACCAGAGTCTTTAGTTGTTGCATGATCTAAGGAACTTATAAACCACAGCATCTCTAAACACACATATTGGTCTTCAAACTCATGTTGGAATCTTCAGGGCCAGACCCCTGTTTGGAAAAATTAAATTTTGTCTGCCAAAAGTTGGCAATTTTTTCAAGTTTTCAGATTTTTTCACCATCCCTGATCTGACTGCCTCGGTATAATTTAAAGTCTTGAAGTAGTAAAATGCAGATCAGAAACAGGTGCATACTCAAGCAACACGTGAACTTTAGTTAAGAATACTAGTAATCTTTGAGATTAATAAAAACTGATCCTCACTGTTTACTGAAAAAATTACTGATACATATATATAACACAAATACCTGTTAAATTTTGATGTTCTATATGTGCACATTTCGGAAATTCAATCTATCAGTGACACTAGGGACCAAAAAGTTTGATTGATGAAAAACATAAGCCAAACAGTTGAAAAATTGTGAATCTAAAGTTCCAAAATTATATGAATCCAATTTCCAAATCCAGCTAAGGAATGCTTTGCATGAGGGAACAACCCTTAGTTTTAAATAAATTTCAGAAATTAAGACGGCTGAAAATTCTGCTAAATGGTATTATATTTTCTGACAGCACAAAGTACTGCCTACTGAGTTATGGATACTCTCAGGGAGTTGACTCCACCAGCAGCGGTACCCGCTTAGGGGTAGTAAATATATAACATGTGAATTTAAACAACCAACCAGCCAGTATATTCATATACGGTTACCCGTGTCATTATGTAGGTACATGCCGGAAGCTTTATGTTTTATTGGGAAGGGATATCAGAGTGCTATTAATGCAGCAGACACTGTAGGGGAAGAGGACTGCACAGAACATACTCTTTTTTGGTTTAGTCTCATATCATGATATTTTTATGGAATTAAAACTGAAATTGACCTATGTATGAATGCTATGGCCTTATTCTAATTGTAGGTTTCTATGGATGAAAATTCTCAGGACACTAGGTCATCCCTAAGAATACCTACTCCACCACTTCCTTCAATAGGTCAAGTTGCCGTGGCAACATCTGAACTTGCAAGGTAAGAGCTATAAATATATACATGTATATATGGTGCCCATCACTTCAGAAAGTTGTCAGTTTGCTTGCCAAAAACGGGTGGTTTTCTTAGGTATTTTCACCATCCCTGAACTGACAGTCCAATATAAAGATTCTTGACTGGAGCATAAAACACACTAACTCCACTACTCCTAGTAGACATGCCCTCTTTGTTATTTATCTTTACTGGTTGGTATAGTATCAGTATAATAGATACTGGTATGTAAGTTTTGTGATGTTTGATTTTTGTTTGTGTATATGGGGCTGTCAAGGAGGTTCCAAAATAATTAATTACATTTGTATTTCATTTGGTTGAAATCACAGGCTATCTATTGATGATAGTCTGAAACTTATTTTTTAATTTTGTTTTTTTTTTCTTACTTCTGATTAATAACAATGTATTGAAAATATGAATAAATACCAGTTTATATTCCTGTTACAAAAAAATATGACAGAAATTTTTTCTATTTTTAAGGCAGAAAAATCGATGGGATGTTAGAAAACCAGGTGCTGAAGGTGTTGTTCCTGAAAGACGGCGATCAGTTTCATCATCAAGTTCGTCTAGCTCTTCAAGTTCAGATTCTAAAAGGTCAAGGTCAAAATCCTGGTCAAGAGCAAAGTCTAAGTCACCATCACCAACAAGTCAGTTTCTCTATGGACAGAATAAGGAAGGGAAAGGTGAAAACAATGTCGGACAACCAATAACAGTTGTTGGCAGCAATATACCAGTGATTGGTGGGAGATCAGAAGATCTTGCTCATGTGATTCCTGGTAATATACCATTACCAAGTGACATGGCTAATCCAACCCCCAAAACAGGTGAAGTTAAGAATAAGAGATCATGGTCCAGAACTTCTTCCAAATCACCAACAGCTGATACTCAACCAAAGAAAAAGTCACTTCCAAGGTCACCTCAGAGAAGTAGATCAAGAAGCAGAAGTCATGGCAAGAAAAAAGGTAGAGATAGGTCAAGGTCAAAGAGTATCTCTCCTGTCAGAAGGCGATCTATATCTAGATCAAGAAGTATTTCACCAGCCAGATATTCACCTGTTCCTCCAAGACGACGACTATCAAATTCACCTCGAAGGCGTTCCTTAAGGAGAGGTTCATCACCATCTCCTTTAAAAAGACGATCTAGGTCTCCAAGAAGATCAGTATCATCACCTAGACAAAGATCGCCAGTTCGAAGAAGGTCACCTGTTTCTCCACGAAGAAAATCCCCTCCTAGAAGACGCTCCTCTGTGTCACCTCGAAGAAGATCACCCATATCCAGGAGAAGATCACCCTCGCCAAGGAAAAGATCCAAATCACCGCGACGTCATTCACCATTATCACCAAGGCGACGTTCAAGGTCACCGAGACCAAGAAGAGCTTCCCCTCCACCAAGAAGAAGGTCAAGGTCTCCCAGAAAGAGATCCCCATCACCAAGGAGATAT
Source organism: Tegillarca granosa (assembly GCA_029721355.1). NCBI lineage: Eukaryota > Metazoa > Mollusca > Bivalvia > Arcoida > Arcidae > Tegillarca > Tegillarca granosa. Next base: position 16,178,670 of record CM056609.1, read on the forward strand.
AAACGATCACCACCAAGGAGAATTTCCAGACGTTCAAGGTCGAGATCAAGGTTTGTATTTGTATAAAAGAACTTAATGGGTTTGAAGTTTTAGCTGAAAAAAATGTACTTAGATTAAGCATGTTGTCAACATGTACTCTCTACAACAAAATAGTTTAAAGATAATGAGAAGGCAAAAGCACAGAAAAGAAATGTGATATAATGTTATCAGTTATGTGTCCATCTTATGATTGATACATGGGTTCGCTGACAACAGTACTTGTGATATGTTGTTAACTTGGTTCAGTTATAACATCACAAGATTTGACAGAATTCAAATGATATAATCGCCAAATGTGTAAACTGAAGAACTTCTGTGATTATATGTAAAGTATTGTAAGTAGTTGTTAGTATTCGTACATGTAATCTTGTGTGTGTAATGTAGTACACTGTAAATGTATTCTATTTAGCACATCAATTTTTAATGGAAGTTGGCACTAATGATCAGTGAGTGCAATCATAAATTATCACATTATTTTATTATTTATATGTATATATAATGTATATGATTATAAAATTCTACAGTAATATATAAGGTCTAAAATTATAAGGGAATTTACCTTAGTGATTTTTTTAATTCTCAGGAGTAGATCAAGACGTCGATCCCCGAGGTATAGAAGGAGTTTGTCAAGGAATAGAAGAAGGTAACTGTTAACAAGTCCAAATACATGTACAAGGAAATTTGGTGTGATAAAATATTTACTTTGTTGTGTTGAAGTTTGGGTGGGTGGGTGAGGGACTGACTGTGAATTAAGCTGTAAACCACTGAGATCTATTAGACTATAGTGAATGGAGAAGATTAAAACTATGAGATCACAAATATGTGTATGTGTAAGTGTGTTAGTTTGTGTTTGTGCGGGGTAGTGGTGTTTGTACATATTTTTTTGCATCACATGAGGGTAATTTTTGTGTTGATGGGTTTAAGTGGATGTGGATGGGTTGGTGGTGGGGTGATTTTTTTAGGGATTTTGAGAGATTGGTTTATTTAAGCACACACACACACACACACACACACACACACATATCAAGTTAACAGATTTTGAATCATTGTTTTCATTAGGGAGGATGGGTGTGTGTGTGCCAGTATGTGTCCATCTGTTTATTACAGTATAGTGTTAAACTTTATTTTCTAATGATTCTGTTTTCAGATATAGTCGTAGTAGGTCAGCTTCTTCAAGGAGTAGGTCAAGATCAAGGCGAAGAAGTCGAAGTAGAAGTTTCAGAAGAAGAAGCAGTAGTTCACGAAGCAGAAGTCGTAGTGTTAGAAGACGTCGTAGACGCAGCTACAGCAGAAGCAAAAGTAGAAGTAGATCATCAAGTCGTTAGGCTACTAAATGATTGGAAAATCAATGTCAAGGTCATTCTTCAGTTTCTTGTGAAGTTTTCTTTAAATAGTGGAAATTATTTAGTTTATTTATGTAAACTCTTTGCAATATATATGAACTAACATTGGTTTTGAAATATGATTATTCTGGGATACGCTTATGCTCAGTATTATGATCAAGATTTTCATTTTCAAGTTGAATTTTCTCCAAGTTTCTTTTAGTTTGAAAGATAGGATCAGTAAATTAACAAATTATGGACCTTGGGTTAACCTTAATTGGTGATATTTTAATGTTAAATTTGTACAGGTGATGAGTTTGTATTATCTGAATTAGGTAATCTACTCATTTACTCCAATTGTAAATAACCTTACAGTCCTCAGAGACTCAGTCATTGAATTTGAACATTGTACTTACAAATTCTTTGTATGCAGTCTTATGGATAAGCCCTAAATAGTTTCACCTTCATAGTGTTATGTCATTAATCATAAAAATTAATTTTGAGTGGTCCAGCACATCAATTAAATGATCAGTGATAATTTGAATTTTTACCTGATAAATGTTATTTCAACTTTAAATTTTGAATTAATTTTTAAAATTATTTTTTAAAAATGATAATTAATACAATTGACAGAATAACTGTTGATTTAGAATGGTCATCCAATGTAAATGAGACTTGAAAATGGATTTAAACTTTTGTGGTTTTCTTCTATTTACAAATGACCAATACCATTGCATTTTTTGGGTTTTTAAGGAAAGGACAAAGTAATTGTAATGACATAAGATCCTTGCTCAGAATGAGAAGATTTTTAAAGCAAAGAACTGATAACCCTTAAATGTATATTTGTCATAAAGTATTTCAGAGGTGTATTATCATAGTCTCATTTTAGTTCATTAGACTTGCTGAACTGTAACAATAATAGACTGAAAGGTCAAAATATAATGGGCTAATTAATGAAGTGCATGAGTAACTTAGCAGTAAATAATATTCCCTAAAACAATACATAATTGTGAGTCATTTATTCTAATGAAGTTTTGGTAAACAATGACAAATCAATAAATGTTTGATGCAATAATGGATATGGTTTTTGAAAATTAATACCAAGAAACTGGCTTCTATGTGTGAACTGTAAAGATTGACTATTTCTTCTTTATCTGTGTTTTATGTTTAAGTCTTTTGTAAAACTTGAACTTGATTCTGTCTCTTATTTAGCTCTCCTATATATATATATATATATATAATACCCCTCTGTAAAGATTAATAAATACCTGTCTGTTCTTCAGCTGTGAATTATTAAAGACTTCTGTAAAGTTTGACCTAGCTGTGTTATATGAACGTCCTCTGTAAGGCTTATCCCTAGCTTTTTTAAGCAGCATGTGTTATATAAAGAGACAATTTACTGTGTTGTGATGTGTACTTAAATTTTAAATTTTGTATTTAACAATGATTTATATATAATTGTGAACAATTATTGAAGTAAATAAACTAGCAAGGGCTTAAGTTTTAAATCTGTCAAACTCCAGGGTTATGTATGGGACAGGGGCAAGGGTAGGATTTCTTACTGTTAAAGGAAGAATGTCCCTTATTTCTTTTTCTTGGGATATAATGTATATGACATTTATGAAATTATGATTGACCAATAGGTTATGGGTAGAGCTGGTGTCTGGAAAGTGCGTGTGTGCATCCTTAACACATATTTTGACTTCTCCTCCAAAAGTACAGGATAGATTTCAATGAGACTTGGCCAGAAGCATGTCTGGGTTGGTGCAATTCTGATATGTTCATGGCGTTGCCATGGCTACCAAAACTAGGTCATGTTGACATAGGGGTTCAAAAATCTCCTAAAAATCTTCTCCAAAACCAATTTTGGGAGAAAAAATCTGATGCAATATTTGGCTTTTCTAGGGTCTTAAGCCTATACTTTGTTCATTTCGTGAAATTTGGTCGAAAAATGGGTTACGTGTTTTTGCGTTTTTCATAAAATGGCTTCAAATTGTTATAACTTGACTATTTGAACAGAAATTGACATGTGGTCTTCAGTTTTCACTTTTTCTTGAAATAACCTTTAAATGGGGTCAAAGGTCAAGGTCATGACCTAGTTTGTTATTTTGCAGTTTGAGGCTATTTTCTTCAAAAAATTTTTCTAGATATATAGCATCACAACAATATTAAAATGTTCAGCATGACAAAATTTAAAAAGAAACAAAGTTTCGTAACTATGTAAAAATGCATGTAGGAGTTGTTGCCCCTGAACTGTTATTTTTTGCTAATAAAAACTAAAAATGTGCATTAGCTTGAAAACTATTAACTTTTTGCATAGGCATATATATTAGAATATTGTAGGTATTGACATGACAATTATTTTGATATATGGTTCAAGATCATATGTTTAGAAGTCAAGGTCACAGCTGCAGAAGATGACTTAAATTGCTAATTATCTTGAAAAATGTTAACTTTTTGTATAGGCATATATATTAGAATATTGTAGGTATTGCAGCAACGATCATTTTGATATATGGTTCAAGGTCATATGTTCAAAGGTCAAGGTCATTGGGTGCATTATATTATCTTGGAAATTATTAACTTTTTGTATTGGCATGTATATTGGAATATTGTAGGAATTGATATTGAATCTCATTCTGAAATAAGATTCAAGATCTTACATTTAAAGGTCAAGGTCAAAGATGCATAAGAAGACTCAAATTGTTAATTATCTTGAAAACTATTAACTTTTTGTTTAGGCATTTATATTAGAATATTGTATATATTTTTGCAAATGATTTTGGCCATGTCCTCAGGTGAGCGTTAAAGCCCATGGGCCTTTTGTTTGAGTTAACAGAATTAAGACTATAAAAAATAAAGCCATCCCTCACATTTATTTCTATCCCCTGTCTGGAAAGAGGTGTGGGAATATAGGGCTCCTCAGTTTCGTAGATACAGACACTGGTGTTATCTGTTAGGATTTTTAGGAAACTTCCTTACATTACAGCGCATTTTATACTATTTTCCATCATCCAATATCTTTTATTTGTTATATACCCTAATTGTTCCTAACTACTTAATTTCAAGGTGCTGTTAGTTATCTGGAAGATGGCGATAAGAAATTTTGAAAATATTGAATCTCATTATGTAGCATGTAAATATTTTCCCTAACCCTAAAAATCTTTAAAAAGTCGAAAAGATGCCGTAGTTTGTACCCTGAACTTGATCATACATGTTCTTAGCAAAACGGGATGATTTTGCATCCCCGACGTATTGTAGAATGTTTACAACTGGAATTGGCAACAGCCTGTACAACAAAAAACACCAAGAATGACCAAAACAGCCAAATGAAACAAAACGAGAAAAGACAAACATTTTAGGACTATTGATTATAAAACTTCGGCCAGGAACTGGAGTTGAACTGCCAAGATGTTGTATACCGTATAATATCATTAATGGTCAGCGTCCATCCCACTTATTTAAAAACCAGCTGTACATCGAAAGGGAGGTTTAAAAACAAGATGAAAGCCATTTAACACAAAATCACGTGATATATGTTTTAGGTATGCAGTCGGTAAAATTAATAATTACATCAAAAGTCGGACTTAAATAAAGTTCTTGTATATCAGGTAAAATAAGATATAGAAAAGTTCAGTTGGAAGTGTTTTAAAGAACCAATTCAACAGTGCTAGAAATAAATATCTAGATCTTTGTATAAATAAAAATAAGGTAAATTGAAATGAGTCCTTACCGCAGACCATACTTGCGTTTTCATTGGACATTATTTACACAAAATTTAAACCCAATTCTCAAGGGGTTGATTTTCAATATATTTTTAATGCGTTTAGACTGAAATTTGAAAAAAAAAAAATCGGAGATTTGTCTTCTCTTCTGTTAATAGGTTCGGAATAAAGTACTGGTATTTTGCACCGTATCCAAATTTTTTCATACTTATATCAGTATGGGGATCGTGATAAAAACTACCGTCCTTCAGTAAGCAAACTTATGAACTTTCTGAAACGATGGTCCGCCATAATAGGCAAATAATGTTACTAGTATACATGTATATAAAAATGCTAAGCATAAAAAATCGCGTGATAGAAGATTGAAATAACAATTCGAAAATTAAGATAAACAAGTCAAAACGTTCCAGATACATATTTTTAAGTGAATTCATACCAAAACCGCCAAAAACTACATTTAGATTTTGTTCATTCCGAAACCGCCAAAAAATTACATTTAGATTTCATTCATACCGTAAACGTCAGAAAATGCATTCAGATTTCCTTCAAGCCGAAACCGCCAAAAACTATATGTAGATTTCATTCATACCGTAACCGTCAAAATTACATTTAGATTTCATGCATACCGAAACCGCAAAAAAACTACATTTAGATTTTATTCTTGCCGTAACCGCCAAAAACTACATTTAGATTTCATTCATACCGAAACCGCCAAAAAATGCATTTAGGTTTCACCCATTCTGAAACCGCCAAAAACTACATTTAGATTTCATTTATACTGAAACCTCCACAAACTACATATAGACGAAACCGTCAAAATCTTTACATATAGACCAATCTAAAGTACTAGTTTTGATGTTGATAAAAAGTTGACGTTGTATGATCGACTTTAGGATAAAATTAATGATAAATGTCGCCATATGTCATTTTTTTCACAAACAAGAGTTATGGCTGCGGAGTTTAAATTAATATTTTTTGTTGATATCCGATTACATTATTGACCTATTAACAGCTGAGAAAATAAATCTTCAATAATCTGATTGATCTGTTTGCTCGGGATAAAAGGGGTCGTTCGATTATGGAGATGAAAGGAAAGGTCGCCTTCATCAATAGATGTTGGAAGATAATAATTGAAATTTAAAACTGTGTTTTAACGATTATTTCATTAAACTTATTATAACTTAAGATAAAAGACGTGACCGAACATCGTAATTAATAGTAATTGGGCTAGGAAAAGATTTTAAAAATCAACTAACCTAACTAAATATACGTCACTGAAAGGTAGATCGCATTGGTCTTCGTTAAGTCTGTAACAAGAAAGGAAAAAATGCAGCGGCTAAACCGGGACCTTCCAAATACCAGCGGGACACTCTACCGACTGAGCTACCCGGCCACCAATTAAGCCCGTTCCTTCACATTCCTCCCTTTTTTCGATTCAACTTCTTTGAATCAAACTACCAGGTTCTACCCTGGGACCAACTTGTTGGTTGGCCACTTCCCAGTGTCGGACAAGGCCCCAAATGTAACAGAAAATGGAAAAAATACAGCGTCCAAACCGGGACTCGAACCCGGGATCTTCCTAATACCAGCAGGACGCTCTACTGACTGAGCTACCCGTCCATCTATCAAGCCCGGTCCACCACAAAGTCGCTCAACATTTTGACATTTTGAATTTACGTCGGTTCACCTGAATAATCTGAAAAGTAATATTTTTCATTGTGCTATCTGCGATTTGTTTAAAAACCACAACACTAGATAGATGAAACAACGCAGTCGGATTTGTGATTAATTTGCACACGTGACATTGCTGCGCAGTTAACTCATCACAACTGAGCGCGTTCTTTCTCCTCAAATACTCATTGTTTCTCAAAGAAAATACTAGTGCATGTATTACTGACTTAACAATTACTATTACCAACCAAAACACAGTGACAGAGAAAATTTACAAAAATATATCGCGTTAAAATTATATTTTAAAGTTATTTTGAAAAGCCGACTTGCAGATCAGAGCGTATCTCAACACCTAGGGTCGTATCTTATTTTGCTAGGATCGTATCTTATTTTGACATACCCTAGTGTGAGAGTTTGTTAAGTTTGCTTGCCAAATGTCAAACATGTTTTTCAATTATTTTCCGTCATGTCATAGATGCAGCTTGACGTACGGGGTTAAAATGACATTCAATCAATCTTGTTATCGAATATAAAAGTGGTATGTTTTTTTTTTTTATTATTTTCATATTGGAGAAAGGTGAAATTTATTGGTTATTGAAAGATGAACTACAATTTGTTTTTGACTGTGTCGTATGCAAAACTTTATTTTTTATTTTTTATAATATAAATTATTCAAAAATAAATGTTCAAAATTTTGCAAATGACAAATGTATGTGAAATAAAAAAAGAATGATTTGATCAATGTCTGTAATGATACGATTTACGAAATCTTACAGTTAAAGAAATTCAAATATCATGAGTTATAATTATGATTCCGGGAATGTTGTCGGAATCGATGTCTTATACGGGAAGATTTCATTCACTGAAGAAGTATTTTTCCCCGAAAAGGTTACATAAAGCTTTTTGTTATTTAGGCAATATTAAGTTGAGCAATGTGTTACTTGTGTTGCTGAATGTAATTATGTACACTTTAAATAGATAATTCTCATTTTGGATGAATATATACAAGTAATTTCAAAACATATCTAGCAACAGATGTGAATGATATCACAATGAAGATAATCCGATAAGTATATATGTATCAGGTATAATTAAATTTACCGCTGTCTTACGCCCGATTACGTTCATATAACGACGAGCAGTTCGTAAATCATGTTCGATTGCCAAATAAAGAATTTCATGCGTTACGCTATGTGATTAGTTGAGGTCACAGGTGGTTGGTGCAATATTACCTTTACAGTTATGAGCTAGAGAATAGAAATGAACAGATCTGCAAAATGCCTGGATTTCAGACAAAATAAAAACGCACAAGGTGACCAAAGATTGCCACTGTGAGTAAAAGATTTTTTTTATTGTTAAAATTCGCAACATCACAGACGCGTGAATGGAACACTTGCAATTCATACTTTTTTTGCGTGGAAAATTTTACGATTCGTTATAAAAATGTTTATAATCGATACCTGAAATTTGAAAAAAAAAATGGTATCGGGAAATCTTTATGTATAGTATTTTACAAAGTATTTATGCAAAAGTGAAAAAAAATGCGAAGAATCCTTGTATATTAAAAGTTATCATTTCAACAAATGGAATGATCTAAAAATTAACTACTATTTTATTATATATTTTGGGCCATGATTTTCAATCATTTATTTCAATACACATTATCTTACAAATAACAACAGAAAATGTTTGCAAATTCTAGCTTTGAATTTCTTCAAGTATTTTGATGTATAACAATGGTACAATGGTAGTTAAACTTTTTCGCAATGGTTAAAATAATGAAAGCACAAAATCTATTTTTTTTTTCTTGAAATGTAACTGGAATTGAATATTTATTAAAAATAAAGAGTAAACAAGCCAATAACCACTGGTCAATAATCGAACCGGGATGTCCAGGTTTTTTTTAACTAATGCTTATATCATAAAACATTTTTAGCGTATTTAACGATAAATTTAAAAAAAAAAAAGCTTTATGACGCTTAAAATCAAATTTTATTCGTCAAAGAACTTTTGCCACGTTAACAACACGAACAAATCTTAATTTCAGCGGCCCATATATACTTCTGAACAAGTATGTATCATTCAAGTTTATTACGTAGGTTCAACGAAAAGTCGAAAATGTGTTAACGACACACGCTGTGCTATGTCATAAACTCACATGACCTTTGGTCAGATGAACAAATAATAATTAAGTTTCACGTCGCACTATAACCGTTTGATGTGTGTACATGTATAAATTTGATGATAAAGTTTTAAAATGTTCAGAAAAAACTTACTTAGGACGACATATCGACTTGAAGATATTTCAAACATGTTAAAATAACATATTGTACAAGCGAAAAAAGTATAGGAATTTGCTAACAATAAATACGGAAAGATGAAAGTGGATACGACATCAGCCAAGAACCCGCGACGTGAAAGTGAAACAAAGATAAAGTCCAACAACATAAACTTGACAACAGCCAAAAACAGACAAAACACTCTAAAAATTAGAGAAAAAAATGAAGAAAACAAGACAAAAGAAATAACATAGAAAAAACACACCTCAATCAATAACATCACAATTAAATAATAAAAATCGCCGATATGTCATTAGCCATTTGTAGATACAATGTAATTTATAAACATGGCCTACAGAAACAGAATTATTGTCAACTACGAGAATATCCGTAGCAGACTGACATATATTGGTATACTTACCTAAAATTTCCATCAATAAACAACAAAAACTTTAAGCGACATCTTCACATTTGGCTTATTTGGAAAAAAAAAATACAAAAGGCGAAAAATATTTTAGAAACTTGTAATCAACTCGTTCGTGTAATTTTCTAAACATTTGACACATATTCTTTAGAAAAATAATTTTTACATCTTTGTATTTTATGGAATCAGTAGCCACACTAAAAGGTAACACATTTATTATCAGTGGTTTCATATCTTTATAATTATTATTATTATTGTGATTGTGTGTGTGTGTGTGTGTGTGTGTGTGTATGTGTGTGTGTGTGTGTGGTTTTTTTTTTTTTTTTTTTTTTACAATTTTTATGTACAATTATAAGATGAGAATCGCAAAATTTTTATTTGGATAAAGTAAGGGCAAACATTTATTGCAAAAAATAAATAATCATGTGTATATATATATATATATATATATATATATATATATATATATATATATATATATATATATATATATATATATATAATCAGCAACTAAATATGGGTAAAACAATTTATTTATATAAATGTAATTGAATTTGTTTCTGTATGATTTCAGTTTAATACTAAATAAGCATATCAAAGAAAAACTTCCACGAGGAAGGAATTCATTGATTACATTGAACAATAAAATCAAGAGTACATACCACGGACTACTGATGTCATTGCCTAACGATCATAAGTGTTATTTTGCCGTTTTGGTCAAATTGAATAACTAACGGAAGCGATCGCTAGAAACGGGTTCACAATGGACGTTAAGTGAGGAGTATGTCGAGTATCCAAAGAATACAAGTTACCGTAAAAATACTTGTTTATAGAACTACCACGGTGGACAGGCGACCTCTCTACGAAACGGATTTGGATAAAAGCTGTCTAATTTTAGTTAATTGATTAAGAGGTGGTCACTTTGTTGAGGAAATAGCTGGAGTGTACCTGTATGCCTATTTTCGTCTGCCCATCTTTCTTCGGTGATAACAGACATTCTCCAGGGCACATTTACGTCATATGTCGACAAAAATGAAATGGAAATATAATTTTCTTTTTTGTATTCCCGGAAAACGGTCTCCTATCTTTTTCGTTGTTTTAGTTGTGGTGAGTTTTGTTGTACTTCAACTCAATAATGTATTAAAAATAACGAATGTTAAATCCAAATATACACCAGTGATAACTGATGATGTAACTAATGAAAACAACCGGTTGTTAAGGAAGTACAGAAAATATCACACAGTGAAGTATTATAAAGACAACAAAGATAAAATAAAGACAACAACTATATACGCAGGTGACAAAGTAAAGATTATAACACCAACAAAAACAACTGAAAACAATGGAACAAACATATCCTTACCTCTGTGTCCAGAAAACCCGCCCCGATTATGTAAGTTTTATTTATAATTTTTAAAAAATAAATATTGAAATAAAACAGTTTTTCTGTAACATTAGATGAACTAAAATCATAATGAAATTTGTTGACAAAATGTTTACCGTTTCCGTTTATAACAGTAGATATGTTGAAAATATTAATTTAGGCTCTTAAAAAGCCTTGCGGGTCAGAAAAATACATTTATATTATTAGGAATAATCTCAGGAACGATTGGATATGTTCATTTAGTCGGTCAATTTCATATAACTAAATGTGTTTGTTGAGATTTTCTAAATGGGACGTTTAAAATTTTAGAAAATAAATATCTTAATATACTTAATATACTTGTTCTAACACTTTCATGTAAAATTTGAATATTTCTTTTGGTAAAAATTCAAAATTCTGCACATGAAAAAATAAAAAAGTAAAATCGTTTTGTTACAATATTCAGATTTTGGCGGATACTAATGTTTATTGCATTGCAATTTTTAAGTCCATCATGCTCACAAATTACAAAAACAAAAAAGAGGGAATTACCCCGTCTTTGATAATATTTTCAAATTGTTCTCTTCAAAGTACAAACTTTTCGAAAATTGTTTCCGAAAATCAATTAAAACTGCAATATTTACAAGTTTTTTAAAAGTGGTTCTTTGAGGAGAAAAAGGTAAAATTTTAAAATTTCGAAAAAGAAAACAGTAAACATACAACTCATGTTATGCTTAAACACATTAAACAGTATCTATTACATTTAGCTCAGTCCGTGGTCATGTCGTTTCATAACCATGAGGACACCGGTTCAAATGCACTTGCGTACTACTTTTTAAGTATACATACATACATACATACATACATACATACATACATACATATATATATGTTATAAATTTAAGATATGTATTTTCTACACTTAATGTCGGGTAAGTTAGTCGAAACAGCGTCTAGAGTTTTCAAAAGCAACTCGATACAAATCTCTTTTAGTAAGGTCTTTTTTTATCTGAAATTATTATTTTTCATCTGAATGGTTTTGAAAAGTCACTAGATTTAAAACCTACACGATACATTTGTTTTATTTTAGTAACGAATTACCTGTCATAAGCATCGTGAAAGTTCTTGAAAGAATCTGAATATAAAAAAAACTTTTTAGAAAAAACTATCGCCATTTGACACGAACCGCGACTATATCATTGATTTATTTATTCACTAATTTGTTTTATTATTTTTAATAGTTCAAAATAAAACAGTATAAAAAATTCATTACATGTTTTTAATAGACAAAATTTTCCCTGTGGATAGAACTTCGCCATCTTTTCAAGAACTCGAGAAAGAATTTCCGTTTTTACAAATAGGAGGACGGTATAAACCGCCGGATTGTATTGCTAGACACAGAGTAGCTATTATAGTACCTTATAGAAACAGAGAAGAAAACCTTAAAGTGTTCTTAAAAAATCTTCATCCATTTTTACAAAGTCAGCAGTTAGATTATGGTATATATATTATCGAACAGGTAGAGTAGAATTTACATAGGTTTAGAAAACACTATTACCACACCACTTAAAATTTTTTCCAGTGTCTAACTAAAGTACGGAGTTTTGTATATCGTGGTCTGAACTTTTTTTCTCGTCCTTTTTCTAATCTTTATTGTTTCGTATTCTAGATTTCTTTTGCCGTTTCTATATCATGTTTTTTAGTTTATAATGATAATAATTATTATTATTTTTGTTCTTGGGGAATACATTTTATCTTTAATTGTAACAACATTTGGTTTTTCTAGTAGTTTACACGGACACTGACCAATGCATACTTACAGCTACAAATTTTGTTGCATTTAGCACTTTTCATAAGTAACACACTAAATTTAAAACTACATGTACTTCCGGAACAGCTAATTGTCAGTAAAAGGGGTTTTCCTTGTGACATAAATAATAAATGTATTGTCATTTTGTTAAGAACATTTCAGATGATAAAACAGTTCTCATTAAAACTTTACATTTATTGACGACAGTAATTGTAAAATCAAACCGGATACCGCTACCATTAATGGAACTTTTGCTGGTATCCCTCAACATTCATTATTTATATCTTCAGACTAATGGATCAAGGTTTAACAGAGGCTTGTTGCTAAATATTGGTTACACAGAAGCTTTGAAGTTATACGACTATAAGTGTTTTGTTTTTCATGACGTTGATAAAGTTCCCATCGATTTGAGGAACGTATACAGTTGCCCAACACAACCACGCCATCTTTCGACAGGAATTGATTATTTTAGGTTCAGGTGAGGTCACGTACAACAGTAATGTAAAGAAGCAAAATGGAGAAAATTTCATTAAATTCTTACAGATATAATTAAACGTGTAGAGAATGTCAAGTTATTTTTTTGTAAAATGAACGTATTAATGAGCGGTTGGTTGTAACATAAGTGGGGTGGTAAACGGAAAAACTAATAATATAGAAAATGTACCATTTAACCAAATTTTCAGCTGCCTTAAATTGTAAAATTTGTTTAAAACTAAGGTTTGTTCCCTCATGCAAAGCATTCCTTAGCTGGATTTGGATTAATATCATTTGGACCTTTAGATTCATTAATTTCCAACTGTTTGGCTTATGTTTTTTATTATCAAACTTTTCGGTCTTAGTGTCACTGATGAGGAATGAATTTCCGAAATGTGCACATCTGGCACATCAAAATTCAACTGGTATTTGTGTTATATATTTACTACTCCTGAGCGGGTGCCGCTGCTGGTGGAGTTAAACTCCCCGAGGGTATCCATAACTCAGTAGGCAGTACTTTGTGCTGTCAGAAAATGTACCATTTAACCAAATTTTCAGCTGCCTTAAATTGTAAAATTTGTTTAAAACTAAGGTTTGTTCCCTCATGCAAAGCATTCCTTAGCTGGATTTGGATTAATATCATTTGGACCTTTAGATTCATTAATTTCCAACTGTTTGGCTTATGTTTTTTATTATCAAACTTTTCGGTCTTAGTGTCACTGATGAGGAATGAATTTCCGAAATGTGCACATCTGGCACATCAAAATTCAACTGGTATTTGTGTTATATATAAATACTATTGCGTCACCACTGAAAATAAATTCCAGTGTCTGTTCAATGTCGTCCAGAGATTCTTAATTATGTTTGTCTTTTTTCGTGTTGTCTTTGTTTCTGTCTTTCTTTTTGTTTTGGTGCTTCCTTTAAATTATTATGTCTTGTTGGTTTGCTTTTGTCATTAACTTGTCTTGTTCGGCTATTTTTGCTGCGGAATTGTTTTTGTCTTGATGGTTTGCTTCTGTCATTAACTTGTCTTCTTCAGCTATTTTTGCCCTTTGTGTTGTCTTGTTGGGTTGCTTTTGTCATTGTCATGTTTTTTGTTGCGTTGACTACTGTCAAGTTCAAATTATTTTTACTTACAAATAAAGTCTTTTTACAAGATATTTTGTTATTTAGAATTTGTACTTGCCAATAACCAAACAACAAAGAACATGGCATGAAAACGTAGGTTAACTATGCAAGAAATTGCCAATATCTTCAAAACGGATATTTTAGTTCAATTTGAATATTTAAACCTGATATAAATTTCGATAGAAAAACAAAAAAGTTTTTTAAAGAAAACATACCACTTTCAAACGCCTTACTGGAAATTTGTGTAGTGGTTGAAAGTTTACATTATTGAATACCTGACCTTATCCGCAAAGGTGATCGAAAATTGGGTTATTGCCCTGTATAAATACATGACATCGCGTTAATTCATTTTTCAAACATGTTTGGGAATATCCATTTTCTGTTTAAATACACGTGAAAACCCCCGTTTATATATATATATATATATATATATATATATATATATATATATATATATATATATATATATATATATATATATATATATATAAAACATTAAATGATTTTATACCATATAGTTTTGTTTTTTTTTTTTGTTAGCTCTCGTGACTTTTTTTACAACATGCATAAATACATATATAAATATATCCAAAATATACATTATAATGCAGTAATTGACATATTTTCGGAAAATGTACCTTATAAGTAATAATTATTCAGTAAAAATTCAAATAAAGGATCGTTTTACTATACACTATACATGTAATTTGAATTATAATAAATTTAGAAATTTCTAAGGAAGATCGAAACCAAAAATTCCTATTTTTATAAAAGCACAAATATCCTTCATAGAATGGTTTACTGTAAAATAAAAAGGAGACTGTATAAAATATATAGTTACATATGTATTTAAATATAACAATAATATACGATATCACACAATAATCAACGCCTTAGTTGTAGTAACCGAGTAAAACTCCTAACTAGATTGATCAAAATTGTAGAGTTTACTCCAGAGGTTTTCAAATTCATTATACTGATATAATAATATATATAACATAATATGTTTCATAATGATAATTTGGTTTTTAAAAGGAGTTAAAAACCCTCAACAAATTAACACGATTAGAACGTTTGTCCAGTTTTAATGTGTGAATAAAAATTTTTGCTATTAGTAAACAATAATTTAATTGTAAAGAAGAATTTTCCTGATACAACCCAAAGATTACGTCATGACATGTACGAGAGATATTTGTTCGGTTACATTTGTTCCACCAGTTTTCGAAGGTTTTCCAAAACAATTCTAAAATTTACAAAAATAAAATTTGTGCTCAATTTTTTCTAATTGATTACAATGTGTACAGTTAGGACTATCAAAGATTCCCATTTTAAAGAGTAATTTGTTATGACTTATAATTCTGTGTATGATTTTGAATCGGATTTCTGGCTATTTTGTATCAAAAGCACATTTAAACGGGAGTGTAAAAATAAGTTTCAATTATCCTGTTCGATTTGAAACATGTCTGACCACTTACATACACAAGTAGGGTCGCATGAATAGGTCTAGTTAAAGTCTTCACATGACATTTTTAAAATATTGACATATGTGGTTTTCATTTTTAGCTCACCTGAGCTGAAAGCTCCAATGAGATATTGCTATCCATCTTCGTCCGTCGTGCATAAACTTTTTACATTTTAATCTTCTCCTCCAAAACCACTGGGCCAAATTTAATGAAACTTGATAACCATCATGCCTTGGGAAAGCCCTTTCAGATTTGCACAAATGAAGGAGTTATGTCCCCTTAGGACCCCATAAGGGGTGAATAGTAAAAAACTTTAAAAATCTCCTCTGAATCTACAAGAGATATACCTTAGTTATTTCATTTATAACATCCTTAGGTCATCTTTTTTCAGATTTGCACAAATGGTAGCCATGGGGCTCAAAATTGGGAAATGGTAAGGCACTTAGTGGGGAAATTGCTAAAAATTATATGTTTGTTATTATATATTGAAAACTATTAACTTTTTGTATAGACATGTATATTAGAATATTGTAGGCATTGACATGACAATCATTTTGATATATGGTTCAAGGTTATATGTTCAAAGGTCAAGGTCATATCAACATAGGAATACTTAAATTATTAATTATCTTGAAAGCTATTAGTTTCATGCATAATCATGTATATTAGAATATTGTAGGTATTGACATGGCAATCATTTATGGTTCGAGGTCATATATCTTCAAAGGTCAAGGATATAGCTGCATAAATATACTGAAATTGATTAATGATTTGGATATTATTCATTGCACTACAGTTACTTAAAGCATATTATATAAGCTTCTTATAAATGAAATATGATTGGAAATATTTCTGATTAAGTTTTGTGGGAGTTCTTAACTTGAGAAAACCTTTAAAGTTTCTGTACTTAATATATTGTCTATTGCACTTTGCAAATAATATTGGACATATCTTGAGGTGAGCGTTAAGGCCCATGGGCCTCTTGTTAAGATTAAATTATTATCGTTTATGTTTGGGACAGTTTTATTCTTAAGATAATCTTTCCATGATTTGGGGATAGCATTTAAAACGCTCATATATTCTAAAAAAATTATTTTAAGCTTAAAGCGGTGACATAGAAAAGTGTGTGTTAAAAAATTTCCACATGAATCTAGTAAATCTGATATATAAGTAATGCCGCATTCATACAATTTTTTTTGAAGAAAATGACTTTTTTTAAAAATCTATTTTGATATTACCGTTAAACCATAAGACTTCTTTGTGTATAATTGGGTGAATCAAATAACCGTCGAGTGATCTTAATTCCATCCAGTAATGGAGTAAATCTCTATAAAATAAGGATAATGGAGTACTCATTACAACATTTGGATTGGAGAAGATGAATGAGAGAAATGTTTTTAAAATATGAATGAAATAAATATTTACATTGTGATATTTGAGGATTTAAGTAACGTTTTATCCAAGATAATTTCAAAGCCTTTACCTGATATTCAAAATTGGGATATTTTAAACCTCCATCCTTTATCGATTTAAACATTATGTTTTTCTTAACCTTATGAATAGAAGAGTTCCATATGGTTTAATCCATTACTGCTTGTACATCTTAAATAAAGTGTTTTGGAACAAATATTAAACCACTTATTAATTTTGACATGTTAATATTGATAGTTCTAACGATTTCACAATTTGAATTTTTACAATGAAGGTTAAATCACGCATTTTCCATTAATGATGGTTGTCTTTAAGTCTTTTAATTTCAAACTAAAATTTTTATTGGTTGTTTCTATTTCGTCATTAGAAAGCCATATTTACAGAGTATAAAAATTTTTTTTGTCATCTAACAGAAAGAGTACCAGGAGGGTGATTTTTATTAGAACCTATCCAAAAAGCTTCGGTTTTATCGAGATTAATACGAAGTCCTGAACACATTCAAAATTGATCCATTAATGAAATAACTTCAAAAGCTGATGGTTTGGCGTCTAGTAAACAAGTTGTGTCATCAACAAGTCAACTGATTTTGTAATCCGTGTTATCATTTTTAACGCCTTTGATATTTTTGTTTTTTTCGTATCGAGATTGCAAGTAATTCTATACATATGATAAAAAGATATGGTGATAAAGGACATCCTTGACGCAATCCTCTTGAAACTTGAAGTAGCTCCGAAGAATATCCGTTATTTAATATTCTGCTTTGAACATCGCTGTATGAAGTTTTAACCCCTTTAAGTTTTTCCCAAAGCCGTATGCAGATAAAGCTTGCTGAATAAAAGACCATTCTAAAGTATCGAACGCTTTTTCAAAATTCAATAAGAGTAAAAGACCAGGTATATTTTTCAAATTTGTAAGAAAAATCAAATCGGAAGTAGTACGAATTTTTTCCATCTATGTATCGGTCTTTAATATATCCTGTTTGGTCTGAATTTATAATATCTGGTAATATATTTTTTAAGCGTTTAGCAAGTATTTTAGAAACCATAAGTAGAGAAATGGGTCTCCAGTTATTCAGAAAATGTCTATCCTTGTCTTTTTTAGGAATCAAAGTAATAAGCCCAATTTTTTATCTGATGACATAAATCCTTATTTAAAAGAGAAATTAATACTTTGGTAAACCAGAAGTTTAATATCTTCTCAAAAGAATTTTTACAACTCAATTTGAAAACCATCGCTCCCAGGAGATTTACCATTTTTGAAGTCTTTTAATACATGTATATTATTAATATATCTTTTAGTATATTGCGCTTCACAATTTCAATCTTTTTATCAAAATGATTAATTATTTAAATATAACACTGTAAACGGCTTTGTCTTGGAATTAAATTCATCCACTAAAGCTACAGAAAACTTGTTACCTGAAATATACAAAAATTGTAAACTTTAAAGTCACCAGGAACATTTTTTTTTCAGGTACTAGGTATATATAGGTATACCCCCCTCGTCAAAGTGTTTCCCTATCCTTAAGGTATTTTTTTCAATTTCGTTTTCAACATTTTTGGACCTAACCCTACTGATTAGGAATTGTAGTCTAGTGCTGTTAAATGTAATTCGGGTATATGAGTAATCGCTGATTTTATGGGAAATGTTCATGTAGTCTGTCGTGATAAAATCTGAATGTTTGTGAAAATATTTACACAGAAACAGTAATAAAAGGTATTCTATTACCTTTCGAATGGTTTAAAAAACAGTAACCTCAAATAGTCCTTCCTAATCCGTAATAGTCGATATATCAACTGCCTTCTCTCATAAATGTGTTTTTGGTGATGAAAATATCAATTTTCTTTAGTTTTCTAATCCAAGGCCTGACTCAATACTCCGACGCCATGATATCACGCAGTGTGACAATCGCACAGAAAACACCTCACGATAGACAATGTCCTTATAAGGAATAAGTAAAGCCTGTCTCACACAGGACACGGTTGGGCACACGGTTCCAATACGGTATACTCGGTTATACACGGGTTGACTGGTACGAGTATTGTGCTCCAACCGTGCCTGGGGATGAGTTGGTACGATTTAGACTCGAATGTAGCACGAGTATGTACGAACAAAGCACGGATATACTCGGTCAAGCAAGTTTTCTCACGGTTTGAACACGAGTTTCAAATGATTTTGATACGATTGTTGTACGGTTCCAAGTACGCCTAGTACGATTAAACACGACTTTTACTCGATTAACTAGACATTTACAGGGTTTACATACGATCCCACCGACTTTTGTTCGAGTTATGCTCGAATTATCACACATTCGTGTATGTTTTGATATATACGATTTATATACGATATTGACACGGTTAAGCTCACTCGTGGAGTGGACTTCATGTGCGGTTGTATATACGGTCACGTACGGTCTCACACGGCCTCTCACGGTCTTGTACGATCGCTAATACGATCATACACGGACATGGCACCCGTGCCAGTTTTTTTTAAAAGTTTTAAAAATCATACACGGCTTTCACGGATATACTCGAATGGCCCGAGTGTAACTCGGATAAGGCCACGGTTGGTTCGGTTGTATGTACGGTTTACACGGGTGGCCAACCGTATAAGCCGTGTGTTCTGTGTGAGACTGGCTTAAGGGATATCGCGTTGTTTACGAGCCGTTAGGCGAGTAAAAAATGCGATATCAAACTTGTTGCACGTCTACAAGAATACAATAGTTTAATCGGATTAGGTGAATGTTGCTCATGGGTATGACCTGTATAAATGATCCAGTCTTCAGTTATATGTTACTTTGTTAAATTAATGTAATTAATACTCAGTTTGGTATTCTTGGTTTCTCACACACTGGATATGCTCAGTAAATAAGCCTGCAAGGTTTCAATTCATGGACATTGCGGATATTAAAAATTGTTTCCTTGGCACAATCCCGCAGAACACAAAAAAAAAAAAAAAAAAAAAAAAAAAAAAAAAAAAAAAAAAAAAAGAAAAAAAAAAAAAACATAAAATGGACAGTAAATACCTGGAATAGTTGGGCCAGAGTAAGGAATGTAGTTAGACAGTTAGGGCAACCCCAAGTACCTTAAGGACTATTTCTGCCTTAAAGTTCAATTGAAAGTACTAGTATTCCTAGAACACTAAAACACCAATTGTCCATGAATCACCGTTCGACCTTTCTGTCTCAAACAGGTGACAAATGAGTGATAAAATAGAAAGGCCCTCATACAAATTCCGAAAATTTCATTATGGGGATAATTTTGGAAATTTCCAACTAAAGTTTAAATTTTGACCTTGCTTATTTTGTTTATTTTTGTGCATAAATTTTGGTGAAATTGCGAAATTAAGTCCAAAACAGTTTTGGAATTTTGTGAAAAACAAGAAAACTGTAGATAGCAACTGTAATTTAGAGCTGGGAGACTTTGTTGAATATTTTAAGGATGTTTTTGCTGATGTTAATAACGTAAATAATAGTAATGTAGATGTAGATATTGATACAAATGATATTGTAAATAATAATGAACTTGATAAAATAATTACTGAGGCTGAAATAGCTGAAGCAATAAAAAAAACTGAGAAGATGTAAAAGTTCCGGTTCTGATGTGATATTTGGTGAAATATTTATATATGCAGGGGATTTATTGTTATCACTTCTATGTAAAATGATCAATTTTCTTTTTGATGTTTATCCAAATCAGTGGTCAAAGGGTATTATTATTCCAATTCCTAAGAAAGGTAATATAAATGATGTTAATAACTATAGGGGTATTACATTAAATAGTGTTTTTGCTAAACTTTTTACCATAGTAGTTTATAACAGTTTGTTAAAGTGGACTGAGAACACAGAAGTTTTATCTTAAAAACAGTTTGAATTCCGTCCAAACGAATCTACTGTTGATTGTGTTTTTATTTTAAGCTCTATTGTGTCAGACACACTGTGTCATGATAATAAACTTTTTACAGTATTTTTAGACTTTAGAAAGGCATTTGATACTATTCCAAGGAATATGTTGTTTTTTAAAACTTTTTAATACAAAAGTTAGTACTAAAATGTCTAACATGATTAAAAGTATATATTCTACAGTAAAAGCAGTTATCCGGTATAATAATACTGACTCTAAACCTTTTGAATTATTTGATGGTGTGAAACAAGGTGAATTATTATCTCCATTATTATTTCTTTTTTTATAAACGATTTAGTTGATTTTTTATATGCCGACCAATCTGATGCTGTTATTGTGGATAGTAATATGTTGTTTACATTATTATATGCTGATGATGAGTTCTTTTTCTAAGAGTAAGGAGGGTTTGCAGTTATTGTTAGACAAATTGAAAATATTTTGCGATACATGGGGGTGGGGTGGGGTAAACATGAATATAGAAAAAAAGTAAGGTTATGGTTTTTTTGTAATGGTAAAAAGTCATTAAATGTTGAAATGTTTTATGATGGTGCAAAGTTAAAGGTTGCGGATAAATTTGTTTATTTGGGATTACTTTTACAACATAATGGTTATTGGAATGAGTCTCAGAATAGAATTTGTGAACAAGGATCTAAAGCATCGTATTAGCTACTTAATATATTTCAGAATATATACTTAACTATTGAAAAAATGTACTTATTTGATGTAATGGTTAGTCCAGTACTGAATTATGCTTCTGAAGTATGGGGTATCCATAAAGCAGAAAATATTGAACGTCTGCATTATAAATTTTGTAAAAGAATATTGGATGTTAATCAAAAGGCAAGTAATATGGCTGTGCTAGGAGAATTGGGTAGATATAGGTTTTCAGAATCACGTTATTGTCAAATTCTTAAATATTGGCAAAAGGTTATAAGTGATAAAAACACACTAAGATATAAAATATATAAACAATTGTGTTCGAACATTAATGTAAAGAAAAACATAAAACATAACTGGCTTATAATGTTAAAAATTTATTAAATAGTTTGGGGATGTCTGATGTTTGGTATAACCAAGAAATGTATATATGGTACCTTTTAATATGTTGAAGCAAAGAATACATGATCAATTTTTACAAATTTGGTATAGTAATTTGCTTTCATCTTCAAAAATGGAAACATATTTTTCATTTAAACAATGTTTTGAATTAGAACAATATTTAATTTTTATAGAAAATAGAAAACTAAGAAGTACATAAACTAAATTTAGAATTAGTTATCATGAATTGGCTACAGATTGTGGTAGATATGATGGTACTGAAAAAAGATTACGTTTTTGTGCTGTAATATTAATGTTACAGAAACTGAATTCCATTTTTTGTTAGTTTGTCTGAAATATATGTACATTGTATTTAGACGACAGTTCTTCCTAAATATTATTGCCATTGGCCAAATATACAAAAATTTAATATACTGATGAGAGAAAAGAAACAACAAGTTATTATTAACGTGGCAAATTATATTTATAGTGCTTCTAAAGTAAGATGCAACTTTATATCTGATATATAGTTGTATCCTGTGCATAATAATTACTATATTTTTAAAGCTATAAACATGTATGTATATGTTTAATGCTAATAAAAGTAATTAATTGAAATTTAATAAAGTAACATATAACTGAATACTGGGTCATTTATACAGGTCATACTCATGAGCAACATTCGCTTAATCCGATTAAACTATTGTATTCTTGTAGACGTGCAACAAGTTGGATATCGCCTATCGGCTCGTAAACAATGTGATATCCAATACATAAACTCGTGCTATCTATGAAAATGAAAAGAGATTATTAGTCGATCTGTCAAAAAATTCCGTGTTTTGGGGTGATTTATAAGGGGTTATCGGGTATATTTGTAAAATAAAGCATTTTTTCACAATTTTAATACCAAATGTTAAAAACAAAACAAACATACCAGTCCTTGTCCAAACCACAATCCAAAAAACAAAGTAAAAACTTTGAAAGCTGGCAAAATTAGTTATACACGTGAACTTCCATCAAGGAAGTGAGACCGGGTGCTCCGGAAGGGTAAGTACCTCCTGTCTAGCTAGCTACACCCGTCACGTGCAAATCAATTTTGAGAATGAAAGGAACAAAGAACTATGGTAAGTCGAATATATCCAGCATAATTTTGAATACAGCGACTACATACTTATCAACAATTTTGTGATGACGGCCATAAAACTTTTTAGGGCCTTGATTAGCCTAGGCTTGCGATATTCTTGCGTCAACAATTTAATTGTAAGCAGTTTGCATCGTTGTAGAAAGTTCCCATAGTGGGAACAAGCTCTACTATAACGTATTAACTGTGAAACATATACATCATACGCAGGAGAAGCAGGGATATTACTGCAAAGAAACGGGAAGTTGACAATAGAAAAATTGAAGTCATCACGTTTGTGGTATAGCTTCAGATGTAACCTTTCGTGGGTGTCATAATTGAGGTTTAAGTCCAAATATGAACCAGAACATGAAGAATCTGTCGTGTCTTTTATTTCAAGCTCACTTCGATAGATGGCATTCACATATTCTCCAAATTTGGAATTATATAGAGATAGAACGTGTGAACGTGCACAACCTTGCACGTCTCCAGGTTAATATAACCATGCACACCGACAGCGAAGTTGATATCTATTACGTATTTGTTCGGATCGTTCCGTTAGCTGCCTATCTATACGTATTATAAACGACTTCATTAGTTCTATTTCTTGTTTTAACTTCTGACTTTCCTGATGAACTATGCTCACGTCTACCTGTGTATCTACTATTTGTTTACTTTGAGTAATTAAACGTTGATCTAAACCATTATTACCTATATATCCTGTCTTAATTCTTTTACATCCGATTCTACTTTATCTAATTTTTGTAATTTTTTATTCATTTCAACTAATTCTTTTGATATAATAGGAAGAGCTGATAAAACTTTACTGACCTCTGTCATTGATATTGTTTCCTCCCCCCATGTCCAACTCAAATTCTGGGGAGACAATGTCCACACTTTTACCACCGCTGAATTTGCATTTTGCAGCAGGTCTTCGCTTTTCCACAAACACACTTGCTTTCTAGATGTACTAAACTGATGAATAACACAGAAATCTTGATTCCGACTAACTTTTTACACCCATATACGGTATACAAACAGACTAACTTACGTTTAACCAGATCGCCATTGGTCACTTTTAGTATAGTAATATATATGACCTTATGTAATTATATATATATATATATATATATATATATATATATATATATATATATATATATATATATATATATATATATATATATATATCTTAGGAACAAAACCTAAATGCAATATGAAACAAAAATGACCTGTTGCTTATTTGAAAAATGAACAGTCAACTGTTCTGTTGGCTGATTGAAACCCTGTCTACCTCTCTAATAAAAAGATTATAATTTTAATGACGGTCTCTTAAATAAATTTTTATTTAATAAAAAAAAAAATCAATATTAATAATCCGGTGCGGAAATTTTTTTTAAAAATATTGTTATATGATAATAATTTATAGCTAGGATAAAGTACCAAAATACGGTAATCTACACTATACACACCTTTCAAATTTGGGCTGGTTCTAGATTTGCTGAAGAAATTTAATTTTAATTTGTTGATTTGACTTAAACCTTTTCTGAAACACAAGGTATTTCATTTTATGTGATTTGTACTGAAAAAAGAAAGTCATGGATTAGGAATAAAATAAATTTACATTGGATATCGATTTATACATCTTGTGTTTACAAATATTCACATTATCGTTCATCTTTTTGTCAATAAATCTCGTGCTCGTCTAAATTCGCGAGTTTTATAAATTGTAGAGACTCAATAAATGCTTATCCTGTTATTGATCGTTTTTCTCCGTTTGTTATTGATTTTATTTTATCCATTAGTAAACCGCATAACACGTGAGGGCAAGAGGCGTCTAGTCTCTTGTTTTGAAATGTGCCCAATTAAAGATTTTATAGTGACTGACTACATGAATATCTCCGATCAAACAGGAGATGGTATTGGATTTGTTTAAAAAAAATAAATGAACTTTGGTACGTTAAATACATATATACATTGATCTTTCAGATTACCGTATAAAAATTTTATCGGAGGAGTTGTGGTTTTGACAAAAGAACAATATAAAAAGGTCAACGGATTTTCTAACTTGTTTTTTGGTTGGGGTGGTGAAGACGATGATTTTTATCAAAGGTAACATTTCTGAAAAGAAAAATAAAGATGGACGACAACGTCAAATTATCACGTGACTTCTATAAAATCATAGTCATTTCCTGTCTATGGCATCCTGAATGCACAAATGGTAATCCATTTTATTCTCCGAGGCAAGTTTATTTTTGAGCTATGACATCCTGAAACACGTATTTTATTGTAAGCCATTTTATGCTAGATTATTAGTATTATGAACATAAGGGAAACATTTACATATGATAAGAGCCTAACAGTATGGTACTCAAACTGCATTTTTGTAAATGTAAATGTGAAATTTACAAATATTTTTCGTCGAAACAGCTTTAATAATTTGAGACGTAATAAACACGACGTTATTAGCAATTAACGACAGTTTTAAGACATATTTTTGTGCGCAAAATAAATTTTTTGCATAATAATTCGTTATGACAAAACACACTAGGCAGGAAATTAAAAGAAAAAATCCTTCTAGACGATATATAAGCATACTGAGATAAGAATAATGATAACAACTACATACTACTACTGCTTTGGACGGGTTATAGTTTTGTTTGTCCATGTAGCATCATGTATAAGGGTAACGACATCGAACTGCCTTGTAACCAATGTACATTATTTCTGAATAATGCCGTTTATTTACAATTTAATAGTTACAAGTCTAATTAGTTGAATGTAATTTTATTCTAGTCAATTGTTCTGATCCAGCAAACTTTTCTTTCGAAACTTTCTTTATTTCGATGTTCGCGATCAATAACCATTGAACGTATTAATGTTCATTTATCCAGTATTCGTCTTAAGTCGCAAAATGTATAATCAGAGGTCCAAATATCCATTTATCATATCTTTCGTTTTTTTCTATTTGGTTTTGTTTTATCATTTAGTTTTACTAGTGTCATGTAGTTGCTATTGACAAGTACTTATTTTTAAGTTATTATTATTATTATTATTATTATTATTATTATTAATAATAATATCATCATCATCATCATCATTATTATTATTATTATTATTATTATTATTATTATTATAGGATCAAGAGTAAAGGATACGCAGTGACGAGATACGCTATACACATCGGACGTTATGCAACCAGTCCCCATAAACCTAGTATTGAGCGAAATAAAGATAGGTATAAAATCATATTAACACCTCAGTCTGCAGTGTATATATCTCAAGTTTTGAGGTTTTTAATTCAAATGGTAAATGACAACCAAATGACAAAATGGTAACCAGCTGTGAGGTTCCTATATTTCCTGACTTTGGACTAACACAAGATCTACTGAAAAGTAAGATCAATTTGTAAGATTTTCGACCGTAGACGGATGCTGGATATTACGGTGTCTAGTTGTGATAACTTGGATAAAACGATAAACATATAGAAATGATAACTTCTACTTGTTTTATTTATATTTCTCAAATTTAATTCATATTGAACGAATGTTTAAATGTTTAACATGTACTTTCAAATACTTTTAAACATTGAAAATTCACAAAATCTTGTGAACGATATTTTTTGCAGTGTTAATTCAAAACATATTGCGTTTCCACGCAAATGTTCTACTTTCGTAGAATCTACTACTGTATTGGAAAGTCACGTGATTGTATTAATTTTTTGCATTGAAATATAACATTGCATTAGAACGAAATACTATTGCACAGGAACGAAATACTATTGCACAGGAACGAAATTTACATTGCGTGCAAACTCAAAACTTTTGCGTGTAATGAAATTTACATTGCGTGCAAAACCGTTTCGTGGGAACGCAATGTTTTATATTTATTACATTGTCCCTTTGACGTCTTCATACTGAGGTTATGAGTTGTCGCCTAATATTTACATGGACAGACAACAAACACAGAAAAAATGTGATAACATTGTAACAAGTTACTGCTAAAACAATCGAGGAATTCATTGTTTGTACAACCCCCAAAACAAAAACTAAGGTTTTTTTTTCGAGTTATTTGAAACCTCGATTGAAATTTTCTTTGAATAAAAGGTTAATACAGTTTTGTTATATTTGAAATTTGAAATGTGTAACTCCTTTTGATATATATATATATATATATATATATATATATATATATATATATATATATATATATATATATATATATATATATATATATATATATATATTGTATACAATTATGATTTTAGATGGAATTTATTAGGACGTGACATTAATAGATATTCCATGAATGGACTGAACAGCATGGTATATAAACTGTTAAAATTAGAGTTCAATAAACTTTATACAAGGATATATGTACGTATAAATGAAGAAGCAGTAAACGTGGGAAAACATAATCCTTTTTGATTGATTTGTTACATTAAAGTTGAATATAAAAGTGTATGCTGTTTAATTTTTGTTACGGACGACATATACATATACATGTAAAGTTTGCTAGTTCACCGTTTGATAAAATAAGGCTTATTCAACGTTTTTATGGACAGCTGGTTGTAAAACGGATGGTTTTGGACCCTACAGTAAAACTATAACCACATCACTGAACATTTACACCGCCTCGGTGACACAATGATAGATTGTCCTCGAGAGCGGGAGATCATGTGTTCGAACCCGGGCAAGAATCATTAAAAAAATAAATTTGAGATACTGTTTCCTTGTTTTGCGATCGGCATTAAGAGGACAGGTGTCAGGATAATATAACCCGGAAGTGGTTTGCTTGTCTGACTGGGTGAGCTAGCACCTCAACAAAAAAAGAAATTCGCCCTGAGTGCTCGCCAGTAGAAGTAAGACCATGGTGCACACACTAGGTACATCTCACGCTTACACAGAAATTGTTCTAATTTTAATTCAAAGATTTATAAACTTGCTCTCTTACCGTGCAGCTAAACATTGCCGATTTAAAGTAAAACAACATTGAAACAAAAAAAACTAAACATTTATTTCAATGACCGCTCTTATTGGGGAGTTTTATAATCATCGGTCTGATTTCTTCATTAGACACAGGTGCATTCCATAGCAAAAGACAAGACTCTCAATGCTTTTGAAAGTTAAGCGGTATTGTAAACAAAAATAAATAAAACAAACACTTATTGTGCATTATAGATGTCATTGACTACATAAGCATTTACAATATTTACAATTAAGCATGAGTTGCCAAACTCTTCGGATCACCTCGTATTTTACCAGAGGCTTCTCTGTGTGTTTAACATATATTGTTACTGACTACGTGAACATTTCCAATAAAACCTTCAGATGTTTTCACTTTAATTTTACGCTTCTGGAGCAATTCTGGTCGATTAAAAATTTAGAATTTTCTTGTGTATAAATTTTTATATATGTATGTTTTATGAATTACTCTGATACCAATTACATAAACATTCCAATCAAACTTAAGATAACTTAAAAACATAACTTAAAAAAAACAACAACAAAGGCATGCCAGAGGCAGCAAAAGTAAAACACTGCACACCGAACACCGAACAGACAGCTGAAACCGTTACAAAGTGATATACAGTTAGGGGTAAGAATTGTTGTCCTGTTACTGTCTCGTACGTGAAAAATGAAAATTGTCGCTTCGGTGATCGTCTTATATACGTGCTATTTTTAACATACGTTATACGCATTCATTCGGTAAAGAGGTGTGTCTATTTAAAACACGAAAATATTTTGATAAATAAATTCATTGATGACACTCTTGATGTCTGTGCAAACGCCCGCCTATTATTTCCTTTTAATAATATTTTAACGCGTTTTATTCTTTAAACCAATGTCAAGCTACTTCATTCCTGAGTTGATTTTGGCCTTCAAAATAATAATAATAATAAAAATAAATAAAGAAGAATTAAAGAAAAAATAGATAAAATTAATATATGATTATTTAATTTTGATCCAGTGCCTGTCAAGAAGTCGGGAACTGTATAACCAGAAGCCATGGTCTTTAAACCTGTGTACTTTTTCACGTTGTTATCATTACAATACCTATGTGCTGAGTGTTTTTTTTTTTTGTCGTTACATTCAGCACTAGTACAAAGTCGGGGATCTTATAATCTGTGATCCCAATACTGGAATATGTTGATCTCTTCTTGTCGTATTTGTGTTATCTTTCCTACTTTTTTTATCAATTTATTCTTTTTTTCGTGTTCTTGGCTTTTTTCAAGTACATATATTGGAAATACAAACTGTTTTCTTTGAATTGATAACATTGTCGTATTTTGTCAAAGACTATAAAGATTTTTATGATTAAAATTATTCGGGATCTGTATAAAAAAATAACAATTTGTATTTACAAAACGAAATATAGAACATTTACAACAAGTAACAGGAAAGAGTCAAGAACAAAACGAAATGTAGAACATTTACAACACGTAACGGAAAAGAACCATAAACAAAACGAAATATAGAACATTTACAACACGTAACAGAGAAGAATAAAAAACAAAACGAAATATGAAACATATACAACACGCAACGGAAAAGAACCATAAACAAAACGAAATATAGAACATTTACAACAAGTAACAGGAAAGAGTCAAGAACAAAACGAAATGTAGAACATTTACAACACGTAACGGAAAAGAACCATAAACAAAACGAAATATAGAACATTTACAACACGTAACAGAGAAGAATAAAAAACAAAACGAAATATAGAACATATACAACACGTAACGGAAAAGAACCATAAACAAAACGAAATATAGAACATTTACAACACGTAACGGAGAAGAATCATACACAAACGAAATATAGAACATTTACAACACGTAACGGAGAAGAATAAAAAACTAAACGAAATATAGAACATATACAACACGTAACGGAAAAGAACCATAAACAAAACGAAATATAGAACATTTACAACACGTAACGGAGAAGAATAAAAAACTAAACGAAATATAGAACATATACAACACGTTACGGAGAAGAATCGTGAACAAAACGAAATATAGAAACATTTACAAAACGAAATATAGAATATTTACAACACGATGGCATGGATAATATTGATAAAGCGGCCTTTAAGCGATGGTCTGGATAAAATTGACAGAACGGCCAGTATGTGATGGTCTGGAGAAAATTGACAGAACGGCCTTTATGCGATGGCATGGATAAAATTGATAAAGCGGCCTTTAAGCGATGGTCTGGATAAAATTGGACAGAACAGCCAGTATGTGATGGTTTGGAGAAAATTGACAGAACGACCTTTATGCGATGGCATGGATAAAATTGATAAAGCGGCTTTAAGCGATGGTCTGGATTAAAATTGACAGAACGGCCAGTATGTGATGGTCTGGAGAAAATTGACAGAACGGCCAGTATGTGATGGTCTGGATAAAATTGACAGAACGGCCTGTATGTGATGGTCTGGAGAAATTTACAGAGCAGCCTTTATGCAATGGCATGGATAAAATTGATAAAGCAGCCTTTAAGCGATGGTCTGGATAAAATTGACAGAACGGCCAGTATGTGATGGTCTGGATAAAATTGACAGAACGGCCTTTATGCGATGGCATGGATAAAATCGATAAAGCGGTCTTTAAGCGATGGTCTGGATAAAATTGACAGAACGGCCAGTATGTGATGGTCTGGAGAAAATTGACAGAACGACCTTTATGCGATGGCATGGATAAAATTGATAAAGCGGGCCTTTAAGCGATGGTCTGGATAAAATTGACAGAACGGCCAGTATGTGATGGTCTGGAGAAAATTGACAGAACGGCCTTTATGCGATGGCATGGATAAAATCGATAAAGCGGTCTTTAAGCGATGGTCTGGATAAAATTGACAGAACGGCCAGTATGTGATGGTCTGGAGAAAATTGACAGAACGACCTTTATGCGATGGCATGGATAAAATTGATAAAGCGGCCTTTAAGCGATGGTCTGGATAAAATTGACAGAACGGGCCAGTATGTGATGGTCTGGAGAAAATTGACAGAACGACCTTTATGCGATGGCATGGATAAAATTGACAAAGCGGCCTTTAAGCGATGGTCTGGATAAAATTGACAGAGCAGGCAGTATGTGATGGTCTGGCGAAATTGACAGAGCGGTCGGTATGTGATGGTCTGGAAAAATATTAATATATAAGGTTGGGTTTTATTTTACATCTGGACTTAACAGGGGGGGGGTTACTATACAAAACATTGTCCTTCCAAATGTGGGTTTACCAGTATGAGATGATAATAAATAAAACATTAGTGGATTTAGTTTGGTGTAGAGAGCATTTCCCACAGGTTTTATGTTGTTGAAAAATACTTTATTGCGCCATTGTTCCCCCCCCCCCCATTTTTAGTGAAAGCCTGACATCAAAACCCCTTTGTCTCTCACCTAAAACACCCAACATACTTAAATCCTGTATCCACCTTTGATAATATCCAGTTCTGTCGGCTTTATTCATGATTTTATTGCGTTTATTCGAGACTCAAATTCAATATTCACAAAAAATTTCATCAAATGCAAGAGAGTTTGGGAGAAGCGTGTAAACGATTTCAAACCTTGGAAATAAATTGGAAGTAAATTATACAAGAAGTCTCGATGCAGAAACGAGTTGATCTAATCATAATATGACACCCAAACAAATACCTGTGGTATGACATAATATCTACACAATAAGAAATTTAAAATCAAAATTTTATTTTTATCCAGTGTTATATAAACGTAAATAATTAGAGTTCAGATATTTACGGTATGGGAAACACCTTTATTAATGACGTCATGAGAGGTAGGTCTGATTTTTCTTGATCACACCCCATACACAAATTTTAGAATAAATTTGATAAAGCCTATAGATTGTTTATTGATTCATAACATTCCAGTTAAGTAGAAAGCAACTGGAAGTCAGCTAAATAATAAATTGATGCACACGTTGTATGTTAAATGATCCAATCACAAGCATTTGCTCCACCCAGCACGTTCAAATAACCACCGTGGAAAGGTTCAATCTTTTGAAATATTTTTCAATGAAAATAATTTTGAGTTTCATTGATATGAACATAACACAAGAACGTGGACTGTTTTATTTTGTTATACGGTGAGTTTTAAGACTTGATTATTTTTAAATTTTCGATTACATGTATGTTCAACTCGTAAAATATGTCCTCCCTTTATATGCTTACCATTCGGTAAAATAATAGAGTTTAATGGTAAAATTTTAAAATTGTACAATTAAAAACAAATACAATTAACTTGGGATTACGGCAGTAGTTTTAAAGTACAAAATTATTTCTCGGCTGTACTGAAATACTTATATATAAATAGATAAAAAAAATTCCATAAACTTTGTTAAAAAAAAAAAAAAAAAAAAAAAACACGGAATTTGGCACACAACACTATGTAATATGTTAGGCTTACGAGACATTTTCGGTCTTTTATCTCGACGACCCAACGTTTTAAGTTAAGGCTGTCTCGATAGAAATTCGACCTCGAACTTAGTTAGTCAGAATAACAAAATAAATAAATAAATAAAATAAATAATAAATAAATAAATAAATAAATAAGAAGTTTTTTTCCGAAACTACATTACTTTGCCACCAGTTTGATGTAATCACTTGTTAAAAATGCAATACACTGACCCACAATGTCCATGGATAAAAATCCACTAAAAATGGTACAACTCCAGTAG
>CM056609.1:16211659-16347553 GCA_029721355.1 Tegillarca granosa
GAGGTGGGAATTTCTATAGTGAAAGTTTAAAATCACTTTAAAATATGAAAAAAGACACTTACACTTTTTATGAAAGATAGAGCTCTTTACGGCTACAGGTCAACAAGTAATAAATTTCAAAAAATAATAAAAATGAAAAATAATGCTCATAAATTGAATATTTATGTTTATTTCAACATAAATTCTTCTTATTGGTTCGCGTTATATGTAACCACTTTAAATGTGTAATACTACACTCGTGTCACGAATATTGCATATAATAAAAGTTTACAATACTTTTTTAAGATGATGCCATAATAAAACACTTTCGAGTGAGCAAGCAATATATATAAAACTATTTGCTCTTGCTGCCTATGTGCTGCCGTACATAATGATCAGAGAATGCAAAACCTCAGTGCAGATGCGTTAGCATTATAGTAGGTGACGCCCATATTATTCAGCATTCTACTTTCTGGATTAAATATTAAAATGGTATTCATTTTGTAACCCTGATTTAAATGTTAAATATCGTCATTCGGGAATTAGGTATGGCAAAAATAATTATAATGTATCATAAGCTGTTCATTCATTAATAAATGACTTAAATATTTTGTACGAAAGAATTCACAAAACTTCCCCGAGCGTAACATATTAGATTATCTTTATTATACTTAACATTAATATAATAATAGCGACACATTATTATGTAATTACGACACAAGTCATTCATTGGATACCGCCGGACAAGCAGTATAACAGTCGACATTATTACGAAAAATAATACTGGCCTATAAATATTTTTGAACAAAATATTCGCAAATAATATATACACACTTTATAATATAATAATAATACAGTTAACATATATAAATATATAGACTCAATTATAACCGATATCGCCATTCAAGGAAGAAAAAAAATAAAAAAAATAAAATAAATAATAATATAAATAAATAAATAAATAATTAAAATAATAATAAACACAGAGAAAATGAGTCTGGTAACCTGTGTTCGAAGATTGTGCAGAGAACGGTTCAGGAAGAGCGTTCAAATTTCGCTAAAATTCTATTAAATAAAGAAAACTTAAGGGAAAAAATAACAAGTTGTAAGGGACGTCCGACCTAGAGTGGTTAACTTTATAATAAAATAAAATAAAATAAAATAAAATAAAATAAAATAAAATAAAATAAAATAAAATAAAAATAAAATAAAATAAAATAAAGTAAAATAAAATAAAATAAAATAAAATAAAATAAAATAAAATAAAATAAAATAAATTGAAATGAAATGAAACGAAATAAAATAAAACAAATAGAATAAAATAAAGAATAATAATGTAACACGAATACCTAAAGCTACCTCAGTACTTGAAACAGACATTAAAAGTTTATAAGTGATAATAAATTTAGATAAAAGTTTTTAACGCCCCACTGAAAGTTGGACCGCACTCACCGATCACTGAGCCTCTTACATCGTGCAACATCCTGTGTGAGAAAATTTGTCGGTACTCGAAGAAGGTTTGTGTTTTCTACCGGTACTTTAGTTTACTTTGATATTCAAGTAATGAGTGAAAGAACATTTACGGGGGGGGGGGGGTATGCTACATTTCTTCACTCCACTAAATATCAATTCAATGATACGGAGGCATTATAGTGATATAATAGGTGAGAATAGCAAGAACTCGAAATCCTAAAAACACCAATCTTCAGTTAGGAAAGCCAGCAAGACAGAATCTGGATTCTAACCCATAAATCTCAAATTTAGAATCTAGCCGTTGTTTGACACGCTTCTTACACGATTTTTAAACAAATAACAAATATCAGCTTGTTATCTCAAATTCCACAAGGCTTTCTGGTTTATCAATTAAACTTTTATTCTGGATGTTTAATGGTTGTAATTTTGTTTAACGTCACATCAGCAATTTTACATCTGTTCACGACAAGAGCAAGTTTATTAATCTCTAAGGATTAAAGTTCGTGTGTGTGTGTGTGTGTTGTTTGTGCGTGTAAGGTGCAACCTCCCCGAGTGACGCAAACCAGCATGCTACTCCCTCAGTCACAATATCCTGGTACCTGGTGAACTGGTCAATACTCTCTTTCTTAATGCGAAGCGCCAGGCGAGGAAGCAGTATTTCATATTTTAAAGTCTGATGAATGACCTAGCCATAACGGATGTATTGTAAGTTTTGAGTTTATGTCTTGAAGAACATTACCATGTTAAAATATTAATTACCAATTTGTTCAATTTTTTTCAGAATTATCAACAATGCTGTTACTTTTAATGATATTACTCAAGACATCAACCACAGTTTTCGCCGCGACATCAACAGAAAGAAGCACATCCGAGTTGACTACAATTACAACAGAAGCAACAACTACAAGTGATGTCATAACAACAATCAGTGATTCTTCTACAACTACAAGTAATGTTGCTATAACAACGAGTGATTCCTCTACAACTACAAGTGATGTTGCTACAACAACCAGTGATTCTTCTTCAACTACAAGTGATGTTGCTACGACAACCAGTGATTCTTCTACAACTACAAGTGATGTTGCTACAACAACCAGTGATTTTTCTTCAACTACAAGAAGTGTTGCTATAACAACCAGTGATTCTTCTACAACTACAAGTGATGTTGCTAAAACAACGAGTGATTTTTCTTCAACTACAAGTAATGTTGCTATAACAACCAGTGATTCTTCTACAACTACAAGTGATGTTGCTACAACAACCAGTGATTTCTCTACAACTACAAGTGATGTTGCTACAAAAACCAGTGATTCCTCTACAACTACAAGTGATGTTGCTACAACAACCAGTGATTCAACTACAACTACAAGTAATGTTGCTTTAACAACCAGTGATTCCTCTACAACTACAAGTGATGTTGCTACAACAGCTAGTGATTCTTCTTCAACTACAAGTGATGTTGCTACGACAACCAGTGATTCTTCTACAACTAAAAGTGATGTTGCTACAACAGCCAGTGTTTCTTCTACAACTACAAGTAATGTTGCTATAACCAGTGATTCTTCTACAACTACAAGTAATGTTGCTATAACAACCAGTGATTCCTCTACAACTACAAGTGATATTGCTACAACAACCAGTGATTCTTCTACAACTACAAGTGATGTTGCTACAACAGCCAGTGTTTCCTCGACAACTACAAGTGTTGTTGCTATAACAACCAGTGGTTCCTCTGAAACTACAAGTGATGTTGCTATAACAACCAGTGGTTCTTCTTCAACTACAAGTGATGTTGCTACAACAACAAATGGTTCCTCTACAACTACAAGTGATATTGCTACAACAACCAGTGATTCTTCTCCAACTACAAGTGATGTTGCTATAACAACCAGTGGTTCCTCTACAACTACAAGTGATGTTGCTACAACAACCAGTGATTCTTCTACAACTACAGATGATGTTGCTACAACAATCAGTGATTCAACTACAACTACAAGTAATGTTGCTTTAACAACCAGTGATTCCTCTACAACTACAAGTGATGTTGCTACAACAGCTAGTGATTCTTCTTCAACTACAAGTGATGTTGCTACGACAACCAGTGATTCTTCTACAACTACAGATGATGTTGCTACAACAATCAGTGATTCAACTACAACTACAAGTAATGTTGCTTTAACAACCAGTGATTCCTCTACAACTACAAGTGATGTTGCTACAACAGGTAGTGATTCTTCTTCAACTACAAGTGATGTTGCTACGACAACCAGTGATTCTTCTACAACTACAAGAGATGTTGCTACAACAACCAGTGATTCCTCTTCAACTACAAGTGATGTTGCTACGACAACCAGTGATGCTTTTACAACTACAAGTGATATTGCTTCAACAACCAGTGTTTCCTCTACAACTACAAATGATGTTGCTGTAACAACCGGTGGTTTTGTTTCAACAACTAGTCAAATAACAACGACTTCATCAGGCGCTGTTACAACTACTACTGACGATACAACAATTACAACTAATGCTCATACATCTACAACTGATGGTACAACAACTGATGTTACTACCTCAATGAGAACAGTAACAACATCTGATGCTTCTTCAAGTACAACTACAACTAATCCTCATACAACTACAACTTCTGATGAAAGATCAACTAGTGTTAATACAACAAGTGATGCTGAAACAACAACTAATGTCCCTACAACAACAACTAATGTCCTAACAACTGGTTTTTCTACAACTACAACTGTTGCAGTGACAACAACTGGTGCTGATACAACTACAACTGATGTTAAGACAACAACTAATGTTCCTACAACTACAACCGATGTTGTTACATCAAGTAATGTTCACACAACTTCAACTGATGCTGAAACAACAACTGACGTCCCTACAACAACAACTAATACTGAAACTACAACTAATGTTCCAACAACTTCAACTGATGTTGAGACAATAGCTACTTTTCCTACAACTACAACTGATGCTGAAACAACTATTGTCCCTACAACTACAACTGATGCTGTGACATCAGTTAGTTTTCATACAACTACAACTGATGCTGAAACAACAACTTATGTCCCAACAACTACAACTGATGCTGAAACAACAACTAATGTCCCAACAACTACAACTGATGCTGAAACAACAACTAATGTCCCAACAACTGCAACTGATGCTGGGACAACAACTGATGCCCCAGCAACTACAACAATTAATGTATCAACAACTATTGTCCCTACAACTTCAATAACACCTGAATCAACAAAAAACGTCCCTACAACTACAACTGATGCTGTGACAACAACTAATATTCCTACAACAACAACTAATGCTGAATCAACAACTAACGTCCTAGCAACTACAACAACTATTGTCCCTACAACTACAACTGATGTTAAGACAACAACTATGGCCCCTACATCTACAACTGATGCTGAAACAACACCTAATGTCCCTTCAACAACAACTGATGTTAATACAACAACCAATGTTCATACAACTACAACTGATGCTTATACAACAACTAATGTTCCTACAACTACAACTTATGCTGTGACAACAACTATTGTCCCTATAACTTCAACTGATGCTGTGACATTATCTTATGTCCCTACAACTACAACTGATGCTGAAAGACCAACTTATGTCCCTACAACTACAACTGATGCCGAAACAACAACTAATGTCCCTACAACTACAACTGATGCTGATACAACAACTAATGTTCCTACAACTACAACTGATGCTGATACAACAACTAATGTTCCTACAACTACAACTGATGCTGAGTTATCAAGTAGTGTTTACACAACAACAACTGATGCTGAATCAACAACTAACGTCCCAACAACTTCAACTGATGCTGAAACAACAACTAATGTCCCTACAACTACAACTGATGCTGAGACATCAGGTAGTGTTTACACAGCTACAACTGATGCTGAATCAACAACTAACGTCCTAACAACTACAACTGATGCTAAAACAACTAACGTTCCAACAACTGATGCGGAAACAACAACTTATGTGACTACAACTACAACTGATGCTGAGACAACAACTAACGTCGCTTCAAATACAACTGATGCTGTGACAACAACTAATATTCCTACAACAACAACTGGTGCTGAATCAACAACTAACGTCCCTACAACAACAACTGATTCTGAAACAACAACTAACGTTCCAACAAGTACAATTGATGCTAAAACAACAACTTATGTAACTAAAACTACAACTGATGCAGAGACAACAACTAATGTCGCTTTAAATACAACTGATGCTGAAACAACAACTACTGTCCCTACAACTACAATTGATGCTGAGACAACAACTAATGTCCCTTCAACTACAACTGATGCTAAATCAACAACTTACGTCCCAACAACTACAA
The DNA here is from genome assembly GCA_029721355.1 of Tegillarca granosa. Taxonomy (NCBI): domain Eukaryota; kingdom Metazoa; phylum Mollusca; class Bivalvia; order Arcoida; family Arcidae; genus Tegillarca; species Tegillarca granosa. Next base: position 16,217,514 of record CM056609.1, read on the forward strand.
TAACTATTGTCCCTACAACTACAACTGATGCTAAGACAACAACTAATGCTCCAGCAACTACAGCCGATGCTGTGACATCAAGTAGTGTTCACACAATTACAACTGATGCTGAGACAACAACTAATGTCCCAAAAACTACAACTGATGCTGAAACAACAACTAATGTCCCTACAACTACAACCGATGCTGAGACATCAAGTAGTGTTCACAAAACTACAACTGATCCTGAATCAACAACTTACGTCCCAACAACTACAATAACTATTGTCCCTACAACTACAACTGATGCTAAGACAACAACTAATGCTCCTGCAACTACAGCCGATGCTGTGACATCAAGTAGTGTTCACACGACTACAACTGATGCTGAGACAACAACTTATATCCCTATAACTACAACTGATGCTGATACAACAACTTATGTTCCTACAACTACAACTGATGCTGATAAAACAACTAATGTCCTTACAACTACAACCGATGCTGAGACATCAAGTAGTGTTCACACAACTACAACTAATCCTGAATCAACAACTAACGTCCCAACAATAACAACTGATGCTGAAACAACAACTAACCTTCCAACAACTTCAACTGATGCTGAAACAACACCTTATGTAACAACAACTACAACTGATGCTGAGACAACAACTAAAGTCGCTTTAATTACAACTGATGCTGAAACAATAACTACTGTCCCTACAACTTTAACTGATGCGAAGACAACATTTGGTGTTCATACAACTACAGCTGATGCTAAGACAACATCTAACGTCGCTTCAAATACAACTGATGCTGAGACAACACCAAATGGTGCCAAGACAATAACCACTAGGCGCTGGTACGACTACAACTGACATCGACATCACAGAAACAGCTTCAACTACATCAGAAACTACAACAGATACATTTAATGAGGCAACAACATCAGATGCAGCTTCAACTAATGCTGTTTCAACTACAACTGATGTTGTGATCACAACTTCTGCTACTTCAACAAAAACTGATGATGCTACATTATAACTGATCATGTAACCATTACAACTGTTGCTAAATCATCATCAACACAACAACAACTGATGCTCCTACAACTGAAACTAATGTTAAAACTACATCCGATACTGCTAAAACTACCACCGATGCTGGTGCTGCTACATTTACAACTGCTGCTAACACAAGTGAAGTTGTTACCACAACACTTGAAGATGCTACGACAACAATATCCAATGTTACTACAATTACACCTGCTGTTACAACAAATGAAGTTGATGACACGACAACTGATAATGCTACAACACTAACCGATACTACTACAACTACCACTGACACAATTTCAACAGATACTGTTACTTCAACAGTCAACGCTACAACAACCTCAGCTGATTCTTCTACAGCTACCACTGATGCTGTGACGACTTCAGTCAATGTTGTGACAACAGTTTTAACTGATGCTGTTTCTACAACTGAAAACGTAACTAAAAATGATACAACAACATTAACAACAGCAACAACGTCTTCAACAATTAGAACACCATCAGGAACAGGTAAGTACATTAATTTATATACAAAAAAAAAGACTTTTGTAATTAGTTCTCTGCCTCTATACTAGTAATTATTATCCTTTTTTCCGTTGTATCATATAGCGTTTATTAGTGTTTTATTGGTAATATTAATATCTGTTAAAAAAGTGGGGCTAACCTGTGTCCTCAAGTCTGGTTTAAAATATTTTGTTTTGAACCAAGATTTGATTCAATTGTTTGATTCAGTTTGACGTCAGGGAAAAAACGCCAAAATCAGTAACATGTTAAGTTACAACATTTGACGCGTTTTCTAATCACGCCTCTTGCTCTTTTACCAAGAAATTACAAAAAGACGCTGGTCACGTGACGACAGCCTACAGGCTTTTTCATTGCCTTTTATTTTGTTTTTCTGTAAGCATTTTGCATGTTGTTTGCTTATTTATTTTAAACTGCCTTTAGTTTGCCAGAACTAATCGTTCTCAAAATGTGTTTTCTGAAGTCTATTGACTTTTGATACATTGTTATTTGTTACTTCTTTAAACTTGCATTTTGTTTATTTTTAGCTGCTTAAGTTTGCCAGAAACAATTGCCCTAGGTGTGTGAATCCCGAGACAACATGCTTTTAATACAGTATTATTTGTTGGTTTTGTAAACTTTCTGAATTTTGTTTATTTTAGCTGCTTTAAGTTTGCCAGAAATAATCGCTCTTGGTGTATGTATCCCGTTAATTTTCCTTATTGCGTTATTATGTGCGGTTATGTGTATATGTTATAGGAGAAGACGAAGGGATAGCAAATACCTGGATGACGAGTCAGACAAGTAAGGGCTATTAATAATGTTCCAAATCTCCTTTATAAATAGTAATCAAATATTTTGAGCAGGATTTTAATTTTCATCCCTCGTCTATAATGCACGAAACATTAAGTGAACCGTTTGAAGAGAGAATGGATTGTTTTATGGAAAGCGAACTGCTTTTTAGACAAACTGAACGAGCCAACGAATACTCAGCCTCTTGACGATCGGACTATAGATACCATGTGTACACAAATAATACACCATGTTGCTATTTGATGACATGTCAAGCTTTACATTATCAAACACATTAATTCTTTGAAGACTGTTTAATTGAAAACTTTGATAGTGTCAGCTCATTTACTTTAATAACTTATTTTTTTGTTTTAGCAAAGTTTTAAAAAGTGTTAACCAACCTTTAGAGAATAGAAATTAATTTGAAAAAAAAATTAAACTGCTTTCCAATTGGGTTTCCAGAGAGATTAAAAAATATTGACTATGTTGTAAGAGGATAACAGTTATCTCGTTGCGTTGTTGAGAATGTCGACTGAAGGTAACAGTTATCTCGTTGCGTTGTTGAGAATGTCGACTGAAGGTAACAGTTATCTGGTGGTGTTATTGAAAATGTCGACTGAAGGTAACAGTTATCTGGTGGTGTTATTGAGAATGTCGACTGAGGGTAACAGTTATCTCGTGGTGTTATTGTCAATGTCGACTGGAGGTAACAGTTATGTGGTGGTGTCATTGAGAATGTCGACTGAAGGTAACAGTTATCTGGTGGTGTTATTGAGAATGTCGACTGAGGGTAACAGTTATCTCGTGGTGTTATTGACAATGTCGACTGAAGGTAACAGTTATCTGGTGGTGTTATTGAGAATGTCGACTGAGGGTAACAGTTATCTCGTGGTATTATTGATCGACTGAAGGTAACAGTTACTCGTGGTGTTATTGAAAATGTCGACTGAAGGTAACAGTTATGTCGCAGTTATGTTGAGAATGTCGACAGACGGTAACAGTTATCTCGTGGTCATGTTGAGAATGTCAAATGCAGGTAACGGTTATCTCGTGGTGTAATGGAGAATGTCGATTGAAGGTAACAGTTATCTCGTGGTGTTATTGAGAATGTCGATTGAAGGTAAGAGTTATCTCGTGGTGTTATTGAGAATGTCGATTGAAGGTAACAGTTATCTGGTGGTGTTATTGACAATGTCGACTAAAGGTAACAGTTATCTCGCGGTTATGTTGAGAATGTCGACAGAAGGTAACAGTTATCTCGTGGTCATTTTGAGAATGTCTATTGAAGGTAACAGTTATCTCGTGGTGTTATTGAGAATGTCGATTGAAGGTAACAGCTATCTGGTGGTGTTATTGAGAATGTACACTGAGGATAACAGTTATCTGGTGGGGTTATTTAGAATGTCGACTGAGGGTAAAAATTTTCTCGTGGTGTTCATTGTTATCGAAGAAATTTACATTTCTATTTATAGAAAATTTTCATATTTTTATGTACTGAAAAATGTTTCATCTTAATTTACAGGACAATCGGTTGGTGACTATGCCTTTACCTCAGCTGTATCACCTAAATTTATTGGCTTACCAACTGTTCAGTTTTACTCACCAGTTGTCTGGGACAATGAATCAGTGATGTCGGATGAAACAAAGTAACGGTCGAGGAGACAAATATCGGGGTAAATATATTTTTTTCTACATGTGAAAAATTATAATCCGTTAGCTATGACCAATATGTTAAAATACTTAAATTAAAAATTATCAAAAACATGTATAAGGTAATAACTAGGTGATTTGTTGAGTAAACTAGTTACCAATCCCAACTCTATTAAGGGACCACGGTGGTCGAGTGGTCTAAAGCGTGCGCTTACGGATCACTATGCTTCTTACGGCTTAGGTTCGAGACCCACTCGGGCAGATCCTAGTTTGAGAAAGTTTCTCAGTTAGCTTTCTGAAGGTCGGTGTTTTTCTCCGGGTACTTCGGTTTCCTCCAACTTCCTGGAACTGACCTCCTCAATATATTCGAATCTTAACTGTTGCGTTTTACATCATTACTCCACTCGTACCCCTACATTATAAAGCCACCAGCAAGAAAAGCTTTTGTAAACACATGTGTGTATGTGTTTAGGGTGGCAGTTGGGTTTCTTACTTCGTCCTTCCAAATGAAAAATAAATAAATAAATAAATAAATAAAATACAAAAATTATTATTTTTTTTTTACAATTTCTTTATTTATTTTCAGATCGGGATCTAAAGCATCCAGTAAGTACAAATCTTTATTTTAAGATTAGGGTCTCAAACTTCCAGTTAGTATAAATCTTTATTTTAAACTTTTAAGTACACTCGCTACACTTAAACTTTCTTATCTTTTATACTTTTATTACTGACGAAAAGATTACATCACCAGGCTTTATGAGGCCTGGGTGGCCAAGGTGGTCTTAAGCGCGTACCTATGTTAGAATCTCCCTCGGGCAGATCTCAGTGAAAGGAATTTGCCAGTTCGCCTGCCTAAGGTCAATGGTTTTCCTCCGCCATCAATTATATATTAATCTTTGTAACATTTTACCAAAAGAAATGAAAACTAGCTTAAAACTCTATCTTCATACAAATCAATTACTGCTGTTTATTAGAAAAAGCTAAAATGTAGCGAATTACCACCCTCAAACATTGCTCGTCTTTTTCCCGAAAGAAAAGACGGAGAAAGCCTACAAAAGTTTGAAACACCCAAAACTACAGAGTAATTATTCAATTGTTTGTCTGTCATTGACTGATATACCGGCGCTTCAAGTCCAGAACTTTCACCTTGGAATTCGAAGTCCCGTCGATGCAACAATATTCAACCAGCTTCATGTTACAGAAAATGGAAAGAAAGTCATTGGAAATCCATATAAGTCTTTTTTTTGAAAAAAAATGAAATAAATAAATAAATAAATAAATAAATAAATAAATAATAACAAAAACAAACTTATAATATATCTTTACATGTATTTTCAGTTCAAAATAAAAAGGCCAGTCCCAGAATATTCACCTAATCCTATGTATTTTTGATATGCTCTGGTAAGTTGATAAACAGCGATGAATGGATGACTTTTAACGTCTTAGGCCAGATTGTTTTCAATTATCTCGATTACTAGTATATAGATTACAAAAAATTTTACAAGAAATAAGCAAAAAGAAATTTTTATCATGTTCCTCTCAGTTATAAAGGTCACAAATGACCGAAACATGCCAAGGACTTAGCAATAAAATAATAGCTATTTATCAGGGTTAGTCCAAGTTCGGCTTCCAACCCTCGATGTTACACTTAAGGTAATGAACGCCTTTAGTGAGAGTGAAGGCGATTATAAAAGTGGATATGGACAATGATGCCAGTCAATGTTCGGACTTTAAGTCTTGCTACCAAGAAAAATAACAACGAACAAATAAAGACATATTGAGACAACATTGATTATGAAATATCGAAGGGTGCATAATTAAACTTGTGTTCTTGTGTTTTTAGTTTATTGGTTTATTTTCAATTTTCAGTTATTTACCTTGGAAACCGCTTCCAGTATTAACCATAGTAACGGCGCGTGCCTTGGACTCGATCTGTGTCCCATTGAATTATCAAAGAGGAAAAATATTGACCATTTCAGCATAAGATAAATCTAATGGAAAAGTTATTAAAACGTCAACCAGGATCGAAAATAATAAAATCGCCGTGTTAGCTGAAGAACAAGCTAAGAATCAACTGATAAAATCTTTCCAGAAATATTTTGTCGCTGTAACATTATTATGGAATTAAGCATTTTCATAGTTATACAAACCAGTACTTTGTGAAAACTTAAGCTACCTCATGTTGTGTCTTTCGTATTTCTAGATCATCGGAAATAAATAAGGCCATTTAAAAGTACTTCCGTCATACCACAAGAAACTTGGAACCGCTATATGTGGTGTACGCCATACTACAACATGAAATACTAACTCCCTTAAGAACATCACATCTTAACACAAAGACATATGATGTACTTAATCTATTATGGACCTTTCCCGAGGGAACTGTTCTCCTGGTGATAATGTTGTTTGGACAGGTATAGTGGCCGATACACTATATGTGATATACGTCATATCAGACCAAGTAACATTTTTAATTTAATATTGTTTCATTCTATGTGATGGATGTCATTCTATTACATTGATTAACCATATGCATTTTCGTAATACCACAACAAGAAACAGTAATTAATTATATTACATGTACGGCATGCCACAACAAGAAACACCGATCCACAATACGAAGTTTTCGTCACATCTCACAAGATGTGATATACGACTTTACTTTTTTCTGGATTAGAAACCTTGATTCGCTATATTTGGTGTACGTCTTCAATATATGTTGTGTACGTCTTCACTGTATGTGATGTACGTCTTCACTATATGTGGTGTACGTCTTCACTATATGTGGTGTACGTCTTCACTATATGTTGTGTACGTCTGAAGTAGGAATACAGCTATCAAATCAGTAGTGTGAACAATGTTTAGGTAGTAATGTCTTTCTTGTTGTTTTATTGTTTTTCACATTTAATAACGCCATTATCTAGTGTCATGCGCTTGTGAGTGGTATTATAATAGAACAAAATATATTATATGGAGAGCTTTGTTTACAAGGAGCTTTAAAACGGTAAACTTTTTATGTTCACGAAATTTATCATCCGAACCTCACTATGTACATTAACTTTGCTAGCTTTTTATATTTACCAGAAAATCGTTTGAATCAAATGACGGGTATAGATATAAAATATACTGTAGAGTTTGTGTTTCTGTGAAATTTAAAATATGTGACTTACACTTATTTTGTTGAGATTATACAAATTCTTTTATTCATGTGACAATCCGAACCTAAGCATTAACGACAGCATTAGCAATGCCTTTTGAAGAAAACATTTGACCTCCTCCTCCCCCCCTCTCTCTCTTGTTATTTTATTTTCATATTGATTTTATTTTTATATTGACATAGAAATCGCAGATTAATCATTACAGTTGTATCATATTGTCATTCAGAGAAACTTATGGACAGCGACATTTAAACGTCCATTTTAAATGTCGCTGTTATCAGCTGGTTATGGATGTCATTTTCTTGTGCAATAAATATATCGTTCAAGGCAATATCATGCATAACCATTTTGTTATTTTCTGCTAAAAACTTTGAGCAAGACTTCCTTTTGTACCCCGCACTCATTAAATACTAGTAAAATTTTTGAAAATTTATTTTCCATAGAAATGATTGTGCAAAACTGCTTGATTTAATCATTTTAGGCCATTTCAGTAAAAATTTAAATACAGGGGCGTAGCTTACTATGAGCCAATCGAGGCAATTGCCTCAGTATAATTTCAGACGATCTAGTTCAGGGTGCAGTTTCACAATCATTCACTCAATTGAGTGTACACTCTCACTCAAATTTGGGAATACATGTATTTCAATGTCAATTTCTAGGAATTACACAGTTAACATTGAATATCTAATGTTATATTTTATTGTTTAGTGTAATTTTTTTTACCAAAAAAAATATTGTCGAATAAAGTTTTCAAATTTTGTAAATATTGACGAGAGAAAAATTGGAATATTTGAGTTGAGAGTACATTCAGCTGAGTAAATGATTGTGAAACTGGCTCCAGGTGTTGTCAGAATGCACCATTTAACGCATTTTTACGGCGAGCATACCCCCAGACCCTAAGATTTGAAGTTCCTTTGGCGCTTCCATTTTTTTGCCTTGGTTTTAAATTAGTTGAGGGATCAAAAGGAAGTTTTTCCCAAGTTTGCTTTACTTTCAAGAAGGTGTTTAGTATTGAAATATTAAATGAACTTGTACTCAATGCGCTATAGTGTCCTATATAGGGACCAGTCACGAGACAAGAGTACTCAATGCGCTATAAGGTCCTATTTAGGGACCAGTCACGAGACAAGAGTACTCAATGCGCTATAGGGTCCTATATAGGGACCAGTCACGAGACAAGAGTACCCAATGCGCTATAGGGGCCCTATATAGGGACCAGTCACGAGACAAGAGTACCCAATGCGCTATAGGGGCCCTTATATAGGGACCAGTCACGAGACAAGAGTACTCAATGCGCTATAGGGGCCCTATATAGGGACCAGTCACGAAACAAGAGCAGGAGTGTCTATTCTCCTAAAAAGAGCTTGCCGTCGATATCGGGATCTATTGGAGCACACTTTAACTGGTTTAGCGCAGTCAGATGCGTCAAAGTAAATGCATTCAGGTATGTTGTGATCAGAAGTGTTGTAGCTAGCCAAGATGACACACAGTCAGGTGAGACACAGGTGTGTTGTAGAGTAAAAGCACGTGTGTGACATACCTGTCTGTCATAATTAAATGCATCACAGTAGCATCAGTCAGGTAACACATTTAAGTGTGGCACAGTCAGTTGTGTTGTCTTCTTGCATTTATTAGATATATCATGGTCAGGCGTGTCAGTTAGGTGTGTCACAAAATATCTTTGTTATTACACGTATTACCAATTCCAAATTCCACTGTGGATATATGTGAAGAGGCTGAAAGTTTAGATTAGTGTCTTGTTACTTGCCCCAATCCTAGTTTGCAAAATAAGACTGAGTTTGTGATCTTTTTACATAATTATGTACAGGACAAAATTTCATATTGCTTATTTTAATTTGTTAAGTTTTAAACTAACTCAACACGGGGTTCGAATCTAATCAAAGTTGAACTTTTTTCTCTTGGACAACCTGGCCTTGCAGTTGGACAAATGTTTATCATCATATGTTCCATCAAATACAAACCATAAATTATATTTAAACAGTTTTATTTATAAAATCTGTATATATATGTATATATATGTCGTAAAAATAAATCAGAATATAGTTATACTTATTTTTTTGATTATCAAAATAATAATAATAATAATAATAACAATTTTATTAAGAATTCATCAATAACATGAAATATTTTATATTTCTTATAATTTGAAAATTTCAGAAAATACACATGATATAAAAACAAAGAAAATACACAAGATATAAAAACAAATGGCAAATAAATGTTTAAACTTATGTAGATGTAATGAAACTACTTACACACTGTACATGATAAAACACAATTTTGATAAAACAAAAGTTGCAGTAAAAAATCGAAAATTTAAAAATTGAGGGAGAAAGTCTTGTAAATATATACAAAATTTGAATTTTAAATTGTACGTTATTTTCATACAAATATTTGTAAAACTATCAAAAACTAAAGGAAATTGCTGAAAAGATAATATTTTTTTTAAAAAAAACTTAACAAAACATTTGTACCATTGTTGGCGAATGAGAAAACAGTTTTCTCAAATGTCTTATTTAATTTAAAGTATAAACCTGATAAATCTGGTGACAATTATATTGATAGATTAAAAAAAATCCATGTTTTTATCTTTCATTCCAAACTGAAAATCGTCAAAGAAGTTATTGCATGTCGAAGTTGTTAAATATGTTCACTAAGGCTTGAAAACTTCAATTTTAGTTAACTGGTCTTAAGCTTGACTGTTGGTCTTGAACCAACCCAATTGTCTGGTCCTAAAACTTGTGGACCTATAGTTAGGGTGGAGCTAGTGAAAATATATGGATCTTAATAGCCTTAGCATTGAAAGCAGTTAAATGGTCTAGCTCTTATTTTTAAAATCTTTATTAGGCAGTTTCGAAGCTTTTAGAAGGATGAAATAAAACCAACAATCAAATGACAGTAACACAAAGTATGAAAATTCACAAAAATGTTGAATATTTTTTTTTTTTTTTTTGACATTTGAAATTTTTTTTAGGAACACCAAATTTACAAAAACTAACTATAAAATCAAAATATTCTAAGATGAGAGAGAAACATTTATTTTAATAATTATGTACAATGGCAAGATAAATGGGTACATTATAAATGTCAGCTAAAAATTTTAAAAAGTCCAAATTAAACTGAAAATGTGAAAAAATGCAACACTTCTAAAAAGTTTTGGATAGGATATTAACAAAATAATTTCTACCAAAGGAAATAAAAAACTATTTTTTATAGTATTTTGTATCAATTTCAAAGGAAGAAACACACACACACACACACACACACACACACACACACACACACACTCTGAGTTTTTTGATAATGATTGTATCACTTGACAATGCTGCTGAAATATATCTTAATGCTGGGACAAATGGCTGAAAATGTTTTGATGCAAACGGATGTAAAGTCAAATGGATCTCATTAAATTATATAAAAGGGATTTGTAATAATAATAATAATAATAATAAATGATAAAAAAAAAAATTTAAAAATTTAAAAATAAATAACATGAACCAAATTGAATGAATTTAAAAATACTAGTAATTTAAATTAGGTTTTAGAATTTAGGTAAAAGTCTTTAAATTCCAGTTGTAAAAATTTTAAAATAAATAAAATCAAACCAAATTCTTTATACATAAAAAGTAAATATCAAAACAAAAATAAATGAAATATAAAAACAAAAAATATATTATAAAACATAAATTAAAAAAAGGAGATAAAAGCTCAATTATTAAAAAAAATATATATATAAATAAAGAGACAATTGAAACACTTATATTTATAAGTAAAATTAAACCTTGATTTCAATCATTTTGTAGTAAAATGAATTCAAATATTCAGTAGTATTATTTGAACTTTACTAATAAGAAATCCCTTTTCTATTTCTGAACTGTTACTTTTTAAACTTCTTGATACAATAGATTCACAATTCTGCATCTGTTCATTAATACAAACATACATGCATGTAATTACATTATTTTACAGAAAACAGTATATAAATATATAACCTCTTTAAAAATATAAAAAAAAACCATTTTGACAACAATAGTGAATAATGATGTTAGTATATATAGGTGTATATATGTAAATAACAATATTGCAATATTATGTAATATACAAAAACATGAAATGTCATCAATATGTTTGTTACTATAAATACTCTGTACATCTGACTGTATACATCCCAATATACAAATAACCATAACTCTTAAACCCCTATAATACATTTATCCCTTAATCAGAGAAAACATTCCATTGGGAAATTTAGGGATCAAGGGATTAAAACAAAATAAGTGCTTATAGCACATTGATTAATGTATTATTGAATTATTATAATGCTGTAATGTACATTATATGAAAATGGAAATGAATCATATGACACATCACATGTTATCACATGACATGTCAAATAGCACATCACGAAACATCACAATGCCATGTCATATGACTCACCAAATGATGTCACCATTGCCATGACACAAAATAGATCATATGGCTATAAGAATTACACATCACATGACTGTATCAACTGATAAATAATATGATGTCACATGGCATGCTACATGACCATATCACGTGACAAATCACATGATGTTATGATACAACACATGTCACATGATCTATTACATGATATTATGCATCTGATACCAAGGCAGTGTGCATGATTTCAATACAGAACATAAAATATTTCCCTATAATTTAGATATTTATCTTTTTGCCAAACAAACTAGAACAAAAATCTTTGGCACAATATGATGGTTCTTTTGGAAGACACTTCTTTAAATGTCTGCAACATCAACACTTGATTTCAGTATCTGTAAACACACTTGGACAACAAGATTACACTGTTGGTAATATTATTTCTTTCTGTATAAGTGATACCAGTAACCTAGCCAACTAATCCAATGAAAGATTTCTACTTTGTTGAGGAGAAATCGTATTCTATTCACTGAAAGAGTTATTTCTCTTCCAAGTGTGATTTATCTCCCTTAGAATTTTTAAGAACTAGTACCATATTCGACAAGTTAAAAAACAAATTCTGATATATCCGAGATCTAATATAAGATGGAAACAATCTGTTGTCCTCATATTTGAAGTTCTCAACCATATATACAAGTCTTATTTGTATAAATCTTTTTTCAGATACTTAAAGCTTCAGCCTCTGATGCTTCCTCTGTTTTCCCTTCTTTGAAACTTGATAGACAGAAAGTCTTGTATGTTCTGTCGTTACTGCCTCATTGTACAGTGTCTTTCACTGATAATCATATATATGACATATACTGGTGTATATTTAACAATCCATATAGTTTCTCTTCACTCATTGTCTAATACAATAAATAGTGAAGTAAGATAATCCATAATTGTAAAACATCCTTTTACCATATACAAGTATTCTGAAGGAATTACAAACATGCCTTTTACAGTTTAGATATACATATAATTCTCCCTGAATACCGCAAACCTTACAATCTCCCTGAATACTGCAAACCTTACAATCTTTTAATATTGAAGTTATTTTTATGAAAACTGTTTTATTCCATCTGGTTTTGATGTTGTATTTTTCCAATTTGGCACCCTGTTTACTGTAGAATTGTCATGGAAACTCATCATTTATATATACATCTTAACTCTTCAATACATTATGCACTAGATCCTTGGTTTTTTCTCTAAAATAAAAAAAGAAATTGTTTAGAATTTTATGATGATTTCATATAAACTAAACACCTGCAATAAAAATGGAGATAGTTGGCTTTTCATAAGGATAAATTTAACAGAACGTTTAATGGTTAGGCTATTGATTACAAAAATAATCATTTTCAATGTCTGTTAGTTTTAATATGTCAATAAACTGGATTTTGTGTGTGTGGATCTGAGTGTATTTTACACCCCATCAAGATTTTTCAGTTCAGACAATCATGGGATGGTGAAAAATGATGCACATTTATGTGTATACAGGTAGGTTTATCACAAGGATTACCTACTAATGTGTTTCTAGGAAGTATTTACCTAAGTGTATACAGGTAGATTGATTTCCAATGACCTACTCACAACCCGTGTAAAAGTAAAAGGTAGGTAAACATGATAAATCTAACTGAGTACAAATGTACTTACTAATGTAAATACAAGTAATAAATCCCACTTTTTACTTACCCTGTGTGTATACAGGTAAGTTAATCCCTGGGAGTACTAACCTTTATGCATACAGATAGGTAAATCTGTTTGGGGTACTTACCGATGTGTATATACAGGTAAATTCGGACTTATTACTTATAAATGTGTATGGAGTACAGATAGGTAAATCTGACCTGATTCCTTACCAATGTGTATACAGGTAGGTAAACTTTCTATGTCATTAAGGTAGGTAAATTTGTATTGATTATAAATGTTTACTGGAAGGTCTACAGGTAGTAAATCTGACTGATAACTACACCGATGTATATACAGGTAACACTTTCCTATGCATTAATGTGTATGAAGTGTACAGGTAGGTAAATCTGACTAATTACTTACCGATGTATATACAGGGTTAGGCTCATACTCTGGTGTTGGTCGCTTAATCTTGTACTGAAAGTAATAAAAAAAGAATATACAATTATTTTTTTTATAGATCACCTCTATATAAAGACCATCTGCTTATTATATACAGTAAAACCTGCGAAAAGACCACTTCTAGGAAAGACTTCTTTTTGTACCCTCCACTAAAATATTAGTTTCAATTAAAATGATATAAAAATAATAAATTCATGCCATTTTGAACATTTCTGTAAAAAAATAATTTTTCAAAAATTTTACATTGAATTTAATGGGTGGGGGTACAAAAGGAAGTCTTACCCACTTCTACATAAAGACCATCTCTTCATTATATACAGTTAAACCAGCTATAGGGACCATCTCTATATACAGACAACCTTCCCTTTATAAACAGTAAAACCTGTTATAGAGGACTATCTCTATATTAAGACCATCTACTCATTATATACAGTAAAACCTGCTATAGGGACCATCTACTTATTATATACAGTGAAACCTGCTATAGGGACCATCTACTTATTATATTCAGTAAAACCTGCTATAGGGACCATCTTTATAGAAAGACCACCTCTTTATTAAGACTGTCTACTCATTAAAACTATATTTTTAAAAATTACTCTGTTTCATATTTCAACCAAAAAGAAAATATTTTATACAAACAATCTGTCTACAAATTGATATCTTTAAGGTTACAGGGGTTGTTTTTACACAATGAATTGACTGTAATTAAAACTAGGTTTCCTGAGAGATAGTGTTAGTTAGGAATAAATCTTGCTGTTTAATTGGTTAGAGGCTTTAAATACAAACTATCAAAGATGCTGGATAATGAAATAAATTCCAAATAATGAAGCGTTTCATATATAAAGCAGAATGATATCTTTACTCTAAAACTAAATTAAAACAAATCTGATCACAGACAGACATAATGACACGGGAGAAAGCAAGGCTTATTAACCATTGAAAACCATAGCAATGGCATTCATTGCATCATAAATGCCATATCTTTGCTAGGCAAACTGAATAATGCATGTTATATATTTTTAAATTTAATAAATCAATTTTTCCCAGGTTTCTTGTTTGTTATATGGCAGATATGCAGTTGTTACGAAACTACTTAAAAAGTACACTAGTCAGTGGAATATTTATATGTAAAGTCTAATGATCATGTGGTCAATGGCATTTATTGTTTCAACTGCCACTGGTCTAAAACATGTATACATAGTAAAGTTGCAGAGCAAATATAAATATTTATATGTCTTACCTGTTCAGAAGGATCAACATACTGGTACATAAAATCCCAGGAGAAATTTGACATTGCACCATTATCATAAACTGTAAAAGGAAAAATTAAAGAATGCTTAAAACTATCTCCTATACTGCTTTGAGCTGAAAAATGAAAAACGTAACCTAATGACAGATACTGTCACTGAGGTCTGAACCAGTGCCTCCTACAACAAATCTATCATGAATAGAACGATGATCTAGTTCTGAACCAGTGCCTCCTACACCAAATCTATGATGAATAGACTGATGACTTAGGTCTGACCCAGTGCCTTCTATACCAAATCTATGATGAATAGACTGATGACTTAGGTCTGAACCAGTGCCTCCTACACCAAATCTATGATGAATAGACTGATGACTTAGGTCTGAACCAGTGCCTTCTATACCAAATCTGTGATGAATAGACTGATGACTAAGGTCTGAACCAGTGACTTCTACACCAAATCTATGATGAATAGACTTATGATCTAGTTCTGAACCAGTGCCTCCTACACCTAATCTATGATGAATGGACTGATGACCTCATTCTGAACCAGTGCCTCCTACAGTGAATAGACTGATGACTTAGGTCTGAACCAGTGCCTCCTACACCAAATCTATGATGAATAGACTGATGACTTAGGTCTGAACCAGTGACTTCTACACCAAATCTATGATGAATAGACTGATGACTTAGGTCTGAACCAGTGACTTCTACACCAAATCTATGATGAATAGACTGATGACTTAGGTCTGAACCAGTGACTTCTACACCAAATCTATGATGAATAGACTGATGACTTAGGTCTGAACCAGTGCCTCCTACACCAAATCTATGATGAATAGACTGATGACTTAGGTCTGAACCAGTGCCTCCTACACCAAATCTATGATGAATAGACTGATGACTTAGGTCTGAACCAGTGACTTCTACACCAAATCTATGATGAATAGACTGATGACTTAGGTCTGAACCAGTGACTTCTACACCAAATCTATGATGAATAGACTGATGACTTAGGTCTGAACCAGTGACTTCTACACCAAATCTATGATGAATGGACTGATGACTTAGGTCTGAACCAGTGACTTCTACACCAAATCTATGATGAATAGACTGATGACTTAGGTCTGAACCAGTGCCTCCTACACCAAATCTATGATGAATAGACTGATGACTTAGGTCTGAACCAGTGCCTCCTACACCAAATCTATGATGAATAGACTGATGACTTAGGTCTGAACCAGTGCCTCCTACACCAAATGTATGGTGAATGGACTGATAACTTAGATCTGAACCAGTGCCTTCTATACCAAATCTATGATGAATAGACTGATGACTTAGGTCTGAACCAGTGACTTCTACACCAAATCTATGATGAATAGACTGATGACTTAGGTCTGAACCAGTGCCTCCTACACCAAATCTATGATGAATAGACTGATGACTTAGGTCTGAACCAGTGCCTCCTACACCAAATCTATGATGAATAGACTGATGACTTAGGTCTGAACCAGTGACTTCTACACCAAATCCATGATGAATAGACTGATGACTTAGGTCTGAACCAGTGCCTCCTACACCAAATCTATGATGAATAGACTGATGACTTAGGTCTGAACCAGTGCCTCCTACACCAAATCTATGATGAATAGACTGATAACTTAGATCTGAACCAGTGCCTTCTATACCAAATCTATGATGAATGGACTGATGACCTCGTTCTGAACCAGTGCCTCCTACAGTGAATAAACTGATCCAGGTCATTAATAACTCTGTTGGGGTGTGCATTTTTGCACTGATCCAGGTCAGTAATAACCCTGTTTGGGTGTGCATTTTTGCACTAATCCAGGTCAGTAATAACCCTGTTTGAGTGTGCATTTTTGCACTGATCCAGGTCAGTAAAAACCCTGTCGGGGTGTGCATTTTTGCACTGATCAAGGTCAGTGATAACCCTGTTGGGGTGTGCATTTTTGCACTGATCCAGGACAGTAATAACCCTGTTGGGGTGTGCATTTTTGCTGATCCAGGTCAGTAATAACCCTGTTTGGATGTGCATTTTTGTACTGATCCAGGTCAGAAAAAAAACCTGTCGGGGTGTGCATTTTTGCACTGATCAAGGTCAGAAATAACCCTGTTTTAAATGGGCAATGGATTAAATGACAAACTTAAATTTAAAAAATAAAAAATTTATATATTAAATTAAGGTAAATGCTCAATTCTAAAATGACTAAAATAATCTTTACTAATAAAGCCAATACACAAGCAATTGTACATGAAAATAAAAATATAAGAAATATATAAATTCATACCTTAAAATGTTGATTAGTCCAAAAATATACTAGGCTTTCATTACTTAATGAAAAAGGGTTTACATCCAAATAAAAATTATACCACTTACAAAAAAACCTATTTAAGATTTTTAAATTAAGCTATATATGTCAAGACATCTTGAAATGAATTATTAACAAATGATTAAGTTTTCCTTTTCATGTATACTGCTTTGCCCTGATGACTATATTCAAACCCATGACCCTGAATTCAGGAGTGTGCAACATTAGCCACTTGGCCACCTATCCAAACTTACCATAAAAATCTTTCCCAGGATACATATCAAATTGGCCACCTCTTTGTTTTCTCCTGCCACCATTAGTATCATCTGATCCTGTATCATCATCATCCCAGCCTCCAGGTGAGTAGTATGGAGGCTGTCCCCATGAACCAAATTTGGGAGTAATACCACTAGCGAAAAATCCCTCATGATCTTGAGTTCTAAAAAAAAATTATCAGTTGTATATCTGTGTTAAAACAGTATTTCACTTTTTAGAGGTTGGTATTAACAGTTTTCAAGGCATCGCACATCACAATTATTTCAAGACTATTCAGATTTGAGTAAAGTGATAAAAAAGAGATGTACCGGTACTATGTTAATAAAATAAAGGTACCACATTGTAAAATAGAAGAGTATCGTATCATAATATATAACAGAAAGGTACTGTATTATATAATACAGGGGTAACATATTATATAATACAGGGGTAACATATTATATAATACAGGGGTAACATATTATATAATACAGGGGTAATATATTATATAATGGAGGGATACCATATTATATACTAGAGGGGTAGCATATTATATAATGGAGGGATACCATATTATATAATAGAGGGGTAGCATATTATATACTAGAGCAGTACCATATTATATAAAAAAGGGGTAGCATATTATATAATGGAGGGGTACCATAATTTATAATAGAGGGGTACCATAAGAAATGTATATAATAAACAGGTATCATATTATATAACAGAGGGTAACATATTATATAAAAGAGGTGTAACATAGGTAACATATTATAATTAAGGGGGTAATAATATAACTCAGGGTAATCTTATAATTCAGAAGTATGGTATTACAATAGAGGGGATGTATTGTAATCGAGGTGAATTGTATTATAATAATAGAGAGGTATAGTACAATACTATTTAAATTAGATTTTACATTAGATTTTACATTTAATCTTTATTGTGGCTAGACATGTAAAAAATATTTTATCAACTAATTTTTATTTTTAAGATCAGGGTACATCTGTCTAAGTCATCTTACCTGTCAAACTCTTCAGGTAGATCCTTGCTTCGTCTTCTCAGCCTCTTGTAATAAATAACCACTATTACGATGATTAATACACTGATGAAAAACAATGGAATTGCAACACCAAGTCCCACAATCAAATCGAAAGAATCTGTAGAAAAGCC
The DNA here is from genome assembly GCA_029721355.1 of Tegillarca granosa. NCBI lineage: Eukaryota > Metazoa > Mollusca > Bivalvia > Arcoida > Arcidae > Tegillarca > Tegillarca granosa. The sequence continues at coordinate 16,236,211 of CM056609.1, forward strand.
AAATAACAAACATTAAAACATGTCATAAAAAATTTGTGTAACTGTATTGCTGTCAAAGCAGTTTACCATTGTATCACACCATTAATATCCAGCTAACAATTTTGTGGTCATGATTTTCTCACAAAATCCTAGATTAACATTGTTTTACAAGAGAACATAAATTGATGCTATTCCATATTTAACTGAAATAACTGTTTCACACAAACTGAATGGGGTATCCTGGAGTACACATATCAACTCATGTGATACTAAATAAAATGAATTTTATAAAAAATAAACAGCAGACGTCGGACCAAACACAGATCAAAGATGAATGTGTAATTCATCTTTTTTAACAATAAGAATAAAATCTTCTATAGCCACAAACTCTATATAAAGACCACCTGTCAACAACAATTTTTTGTAGTCATCACCTTTTCATTGAAAGATAAGTGCTGTTATACTTCTTTGATTTTATCCAAAAAAAATAATAATAATAAAATAATAATAATCCCAAACCTTTTGAAAATATAGAGAATATTTGCCTACAATCTCTGAGGTACTATACTTCTATGAATGGGTGAAAATTTATGTTAATTAAGCAGAATTATTAATTTTTTTTTCTAAAACTGAATTCTGAAAATAATCAATAAAATATAAAAATACATACCCTTTCTTTCTAGTGGCCTGAAATATGAGGAAAAAAAATAAGAATCAGTATTATTTTTCAGATTTAATTCGCAGATAAAAATAAAATTCCGTCCCTTGTAAATCTGCTCCATGGTCTGATGGTTATCTAAGTTTCTGTGCAACATGTAATTAATAAAGATATTCCCCCTCACCATGCCTTTTACCCCCTCCTCTTTGGATGGTATATATACCAGTAATTCTTAAACACACACTTACTAGTTAGAATCTGTATTTAATCATTAAAACTTTTTAAATCAATTGTTTTGTCTTATAAATAAAATAAGAATATGGCATTAAGTTCCTTAAAATTCCAAGGTAGGTTTAAAGTTTGTAAATATGCACTTCGGTCCTTGGTTTTATTGTAAAGCATAATTCTAAACTGAAGTACTGGTATTACAAAGAAACTCAAAATGGACATTCACAAGCATACCATTATTCATTAAACCATCACTATATATATTTTTTTTCACGGTGGTTTCATTTTTACTACATTGGTGGTCAGACAAGCTTCCATGAAAATAAAACCATGTTAAAGATACAAAATGAACATAAAATGGTAACCATTTTAAGACCTTCCTGATTACTTACACACATCTTGGTTTTCCATTACTGTCTTCTCCACATCTGTAATCAGATCCACATGGATTCTGAGCCTCATATATTTTACAGGTCAGATCTGAAGTAGTGTTAGTTAGGACTTCTACAATAGAAAATAAAAAATAACTGCATTTTTGATTTTTTTAAAAATGCCAGAATATTTAATGGATAACAACAAATACTGCTTATGAATTTAATAAACTAAAACAGTTGCTATATATTTTTTTGATAAATGTTTTGGCAGATATTTGTCTTGTAAAATAACCATAAGTTTTGAAAAAAAAAAAAAAAAAAGATTTATGGAGCAATCAATTGCCAGTTACCTTTTCTTCATCAATTCGGGTTGTGTTTGAGTAATGGTGTTTAACATCCCAGTCAAGAATATTTCACTTATATCTAGAAATTGCCTGCTGTAAATGAAGGTGCAGAGATTTTGCCTGTGCGTTGTGCTGATGACATTATACAGCAGGGTTTTTTATCCTGCCAAGCCTACCATGACACGAGACCTTGTTTATTTTAAGTTACCATAAGAAAAAAACGTGACTTTCATTTCGTAATGCCGAGTGCTTGGTGAAAGAACAGTCACTACCCACTTTCAAGTTTTGGGTCAGACCAGGTTGATGTTTGTATAGTAAATGTATTTATAGTATATGTATTTATATTTATTGGTAATATACTGGTGGTAAAGTGGTGGCCTTTACATACAGGTTGGTATAGTATATGTATATATATTTATTGTTAATATACTGGTGGTAAAGTGGTGGCCTTTACATACAGGTTGGTATAGTATATGTATTTATATTTATTGGTAATATACTGGTGGTAAAGTGGTGGCCTTTGAACACTAACAGTCAAATAGCAGCCTCTCCTTTACAATTGGTAAAATGATGGAATTTTTTTCTAACAGTGACCTTTATACATAGGAGGTCCTTACAAACATGTAGCTAAATGATGGTCATTATACACAGGTGTCCCTTTACACATGAAGTGGTCTGGTAGTTGGTTCAATCTGACCCTGCATTTTTCTCCTCATTACATTCATTTTTATACACAGGAAGAACTTATACAGAAGTGGTATTTATAATTAGGTAGCCTTTAACTCTTGTTCTTGTGGGTCATAAAACAAATTTTACACATTGTCTTTTTTTATATAAAATGTCATACAGAGAAAAGGTTGCCATTAAAACTAGCTTACATGCACACTAATCCATCTGATAAGGTGATGTTTAAAATGAATCCTTAGCATTATAAGACTTCTTTGTCGTTTCTAGCATTGTTACAAAAGCCTAAATGAACAGACCAACTTTTTTCCCATCCTTGTTAAAAACTTTTTAGTGTAATTACCACCTCCCAAATTTTGCTAAGGAAGACCCCCTCTCTCCCCATCTTTGTTAAAAATCTAAGTAATGTTTGAAGAACCCCTTTTGGCTAAGAAAGAACCAATATCTTCCAATCTTTGTTAAAATTGTAGTAATAATTGATGAACCCCTTTTGGCTAAGAGAGACTCAATATTTTCCCACCTTTGTTAAAAATTGTAGTAATGTTTGATGAACCTTTCTGGCTAAGAAAGACCCAATATCTTCCCATCTTCCCATCTTTGTTAAAAATTGTAGTAATGTTTGATGAACCTCTTTTGGCTATGAAAGACCAAATATCTTCCAATCTTTGTTAAAAATTGAAGTAATGTTTGATGACCCTCTTTTGGCTAAGAAAGACATAATATCTTCCCATCTTTGTTAAACTCTTTTGGCAAAGAAAGACATAATATCTTCCCTCTTTCTTAAAAATTGTAGTAATGTTTGATGAACCCCTTTTGGCTAAGAAAGACCCAATATCTTCCCATCTTTGTTAAAAATTGTAGTAATGTTTGATGAACCCCTTTTGGCTAAGAAAGACCCAATATCTTCCCATCTTTGTTAAAATGTAGTACTAATTGATGACCCTCTTTTGGCTAAGAAAGAACCAATATCTTCCTATCTTTGTTAAAAATCTAAGTAATGATTGATGAACCCCTTTTGGCTAAGAAAGACCCAATATCTTCCAATCTTTGTTAAAATTGTAGTAATAATTGATGAACCCCTTTTGGCTAAGAAAGAACCAATATCTTCCCATCTTTGTTAAAAATCTAAGTAATGATTGATGAACCCCTTTTGGCTAAGAAAGACCCAATATCTTCCAATCTTTGTTAAAATTGTAGTAATAATTGATGAACCCCTTTTGGCTAAGAAAGAACCAATATCTTCCCATCTTTGTTAAAAATCTAAGTAATGATTGATGAACCCCTTTTGGCTAAGAAAGACCCAATATCTTCCAATCTTTGTTAAAATTGTAGTAATAATTGATGAACCCCTTTTGGCTAAGAGAGACTCAATATTTTCCCACCTTTGTTAAAAATTGTAGTAATGTTTGATGAACCTTTCTGGCTAAGAAAGACCCAATATCTTCCCATCTTCCCATCTTTGTTAAAAATTGTAGTAATGTTTGATGAACCTCTTTTGGCTATGAAAGACCAAATATCTTCCAATCTTTGTTAAAAATTGAAGTAATGTTTGATGACCCTCTTTTGGCTAAGAAAGACATAATATCTTCCCATCTTTGTTAAACTCTTTTGGCAAAGAAAGACATAATATCTTCCCTCTTTCTTAAAAATTGTAGTAATGTTTGATGAACCCCTTTTGGCTAAGAAAGACCCAATATCTTCCCATCTTTGTTAAAAATTGTAGTAATGTTTGATGAACCCCTTTTGGCTAAGAAAGACCCAATATCTTCCCATCTTTGTTAAAATGTAGTACTAATTGATGACCCTTCTTTTGGCTAAGAAAGAACCAATATCTTCCTATCTTTGTTAAAAACTGTAGTAATGTTTGATGAACCCTTTTTGGCTTAGAAAGACCCGATATCTTCCTACCTTTGTTAAAAGTGTAGTAATGTTTGATGAACCCCTTTTGGCTAAGAAAGACCCAATATCTTCCAATCTTTGTTAAAATTGTAGTAATAATTGATGAACCCCTTTTGGCTAAGATAGAATCAATATTTTCCCACCTTTGTTAAAAATTGTAGTAATGTTTGATGAACCCTTTTTGGCTTAGAAAGAACCAATATCTTCCTATCTTTGTTAAAAACTGTATTAATGTTTGATGAACCCTTTTTGGCTTAGAAAGACCTGATATCTCCCCATCTTTGTTTAAAATCTAAGTAATGTTTGAAGAACCCCTATGGCTAAGAAAGACCCAATATCTTCCAATCTTTGTTAAAATTGTAGTAATAATTGATGAACCCCTTTTGGCTAAGAGAGACTCAATATTTTCCCACCTTTGTTAAAAACTGTAGTAATGTTTGATGAATCTTTCTGGCTAAGAAAGACCCAATATCTTCCCTTCTTCCCATCTTTGTTAAAAATTGTAGTAATGTTTGATGAACCTCTTTTGGCTATGAAAGACCAAATATCTTCCCATCTTTGTTAAAAATTGTAGTAATGTTTAATGACCCTCTTTTGGCTATGAAAGACCAAATATCTTCCCATCTTTGTTAAAAATTGTAGTAATGTTTGATGACCCTCTTTTGGCTAAGAAAGACATAATATCTTCCCATCTTTGTTAAACTCTTTTGGCTAAGAAAGACATAATATCTTCCCATCTTTGTTAAAAATTGTAGTAATGTTTGATGAACCCCTTTTGGCTAAGAAAGACCCAATATCTTCCCATCTGTGTTGAAAATTGCAGTAATGTTTGATGAACCCCTTTTGGCTAAGAAAGACCCAATATCTTCCCATCTGTGTTGAAAATTGCAGTAATGTTTGATGAACCTCTTTTGGCTAAGAAAGACCCAATAGCTTCCCATCTTTCTTAAAAATTGTAGTAATGTTTGATGAACCCCTTTTGGCTAAGAAAGACCCAATATCTTCCCATCTTTGTTAAAAATTGTAGTAATGTTTGATGAACCCCTTTTGGCTTAGAAAGACCCAATATCTTCCCATCTTTGTTAAAATTGTAGTACTAATTGATGACCCTCTTTTGGCTAAGAAAGAACCAATATCTTCCTATCTTTGTTAAAAACTGTAGTAATGTTTGATGAACCCCTTTTGGCTTAGAAAGACCCGATATCTTCCTATCTTTGTTAAAAGTGTAGTAATGTTTGATGACCCTCTTTTGGCTAAGAAAGACCCAATATCTTCCCATCTTTGTTAAAAATTGTAGTAATGTTTGATGAACCCCTTTTGGCTAAGAAAGACCCAATATCTTCCCATCTGTGTTGAAAATTGCAGTAATGTTTGATGAACCTCTTTTGGCTAAGAAAGACCCAATAGCTTCCCATCTTTGTTAAAAATTGTAGTAATGTTTGATGAACCTCTTTTGGCTATGAAAGACCAAATATCTTCCCATCTTTGTTAAAAATTGTAGTAATGTTTGATGAACCCCTTTTGGCTAAGAAAGACCCGATATCTTCCTATCTTTGTTAAAAGTGTACTAATGTTTGATGAACCCCTTTTGGCTAAGACTTCCCATCTTTGTTAAAAATTGTAGTAATGTTTGATGAACCCTTTTTGGCTTAGAAAGACCCGATATCTTCCTATCTTTGTTAAAAGTGTAGTAATGTTTGATGACCCTCTTTTGGCTAAGAAAGACATAATATCTTCCCATCTTTGTTAAACTCTTTTGGCTAAGAAAGACATAATATCTTCCCATCTTTGTTAAACTCTTTTGGCTAAGAAAGACATAATATCTTCCCATCTTTGTTAAAAATTGTAGTAATGTTTGATGAACCCCTTTTGGCTAAGAAAGACCCAATATCTTCCCATCTTTGTTAAAAATTGTAGTAATGTTTGATGAACCCCTTTTGGCTAAGAAAGACCCAATATCTTCCCATCTGTGTTGAAAATTGCAGTAATGTTTGATGAACCTCTTTTGGCTAAGAAAGACCCAATAGCTTCCCATCTTTGTTAAAAATTGTAGTAATGTTTGATGAACCTCTTTTGGCTATGAAAGACCAAATATCTTCCCATCTTTGTTAAAAATTGTAGTAATGTTTGATGACCCTCTTTTGGCTAAGAAAGACATAATATCTTCCCATCTTTGTTAAAATTGTAGTACTAATTGATGACCCTCTTTTGGCTAAGAAAGAACCAATATCTTCCTATCTTTGTTAAAAACTGTAGTAATGTTTGATGAACCCTTTTTGGCTTAGAAAGACCCGATATCTTCCTATCTTTGTTAAAAGTGTACTAATGTTTGATGAACCCCTTTTGGCTAAGACTTCCCATCTTTGTTAAAAATTGTAGTAATGTTTGATGACCCTGTTTTGGCTAAGAAAGACCCAATATCTTCCCATCTTTGTTAAAAATTGTAGTAATGATTGATGAACCCCTTTTGGCTAAGAAAGACCCAATATCTTCCCATCTTTGTTAAAAATTGTAGTAATGTTTGATGAACCCCTTTTGGCTAAGAAAGACCCAATATCTTCCCATCTTTGTTAAAAATTGTAGTAATGTTTGATGAACCCCTTTTGGCTAAGAAAGACCCAATATCTTCCCATCTTTGTTAAAATTGTAGTTATAATTGATGAACCGCTTAACCCCTTTCTACTAAAGAAGATCTCCTGTCTCAATACCAGTTATAAAATCATTAGTTACTTACGTTTTGTTCCATCTGGAAAGGTAATGGTAAATGTAGAATCTTTAGCTGAAACATTAACACTTTCATTGTAGATCATAGTCAGCGTTCCTTTCTGAAGCATGTTGACTTTTTCAGCAAGGGTCTGTGCGGAAGTTTGTGTTTTGGTGCCTACTAAATCTCCTGTAATTGTTAAACTGCCTTTACTGTTTAAAAAGAAAACAAGTTAATGTAAATAAAGGAAAATAATAAAGCTAGCTATAACTTTATTGAAATTTTCTGCATGTACTCAATGTAACAATGTAAAACACCTTTCTGATTAGAAATTAACTTTGATGTTAATGAAAACAGATTATTCATTGCTTAGTTGGTAGAGTGCTAATTCTGTAAGTGAGAGGTCATGGGTTTGAACCCTGAACATGTCTGAACCAAGACTTGAAAGTAGGTAGTAACTGTTCTTTTGCCAAGCACTCGGCATTTCAAAATAAAAGTCATGATTCTTTCAGATGGGAACCTAAAATAAACGAAGTACCGTGTTAAGGTAGGTGAGGCACAATAAAGAGCCATGCTGTATATTGCCATCAGCACAACACAGGCAAAATTTCTGCACTTTCATCTATAGCTGGCAACGCCTTGATGTAAGTGAAATATTCTTGATTGGGACTTTAACACCATTACTCAACTTAACTCATTCATTGTTTATAAAACTAAGATTATCATTTCATTTCTATATTTATGGATATTTACATTTTTTGTGTTTTTCCCTATTACCTCTGTAATTATCTTAACTGTCAGATTTAGTTGCCATGCAGCATTTTATGATGTATACATCACACTAGGCCAAGTCAAAGCAATGTTTGTCACATTATGTATCCTAGGGATGTAGCTGATACATCTATTTGTCTTAGATAATCTGTGATTTGATAAATCACACAAAATTGGGCATCTTTGTTTTTTAAATCACACAAACTTAGGCACCTGTTTTGTTAATCATTCAAACCCAGGCACCTGTGTTTGTATTAATCAATGATACTAATCACTGCATTCTACATAAAATCTGATGATACAATTTAATTAAAAAATTAGTTCCTTTTTAGTCAATTAACAGGATTTATAAAATACAAGTATCCTAATCACTGTTAAAAGTTCTTAAATTTTGTTTATTGATGGTTTTAATATCTGTAATTTGGTAGGAGAAATTGTGGTTTATACCCATGTTTAAGACAGTGGGAAAAAACAGGAGTACAATGATAAAAACCATCAAACAACTTTTTGAAAAAAGAAATGTCTGTGTACAATTTTAATTTACAAATGAGAAATATTACGATCTATAAACTGCTGTGATCTGTGGGATATTTTGATCTGTAAGCAGATGTCGTCTGTGAGACACTTTGATCTATAAATTGTTGCGATATGTGAGACACTTTTATCTATTAACTGTTGTGATCCGTGAGATATTTTGATCTAAAAGTTGTTTTGATCTGTAAGACACCTTGATCTAAAAGCTGTTGTGATCTGTAACACACTTTGATCTATAAGCTGTTTGATCTGTACAACACTTTGATCTATAAGCAGTGAGACACTGATCTATAAGCTCTTGTAATCTGTAAGACACTTTGATCTATAAGCTGTTGTGAAGTGAGGCATTTTGATCTTTAAGATGTTGTGATCTGTAAGACTTTGATCTATAAGGTGTTTATTTGTGAGATTGAGCTTTAAGCTGTTGTGATCCGTGAGACACTTATCTATAAGCTGTTTTTATCTGTAGGATTTTGATCTATAAGCTGTTGTGAAGAAAGGCATTTTGATCTTTAAGATGTTGTGATCTGCAAGACACTTTTATCTAAAAGCTGTTATAACCTGTGAGACACTTTGATGTGTAAGCTGTTATGACCTGTAAGACTTTGATCTATAAGTTGTTTTTGTGAGACTGAGCTATAAGCTATTTTGATCTCTGAGACACTTTCATCAATGAGCTGTTATAACCTGTGAGACACTTAGTAAGCTAACAATTTAGATCATATAAAATTTGATTTTGTTATTTCATGTTTTTCTATGAATACTTACACAAGGCTGATTACAATGAACTTTTTAAAACTTGTATTTCCACCGCCAAAGGCATCTAAAACCTGTGGAAAAATAAAACAATAAGAACGTTATTAAAATATCTGTAGGTTATTATTGAAATATCTGTAGGTTATCACTGAAATATCTGTAGGTTATTATTGAAATATCTGTAGGTTATAAATGAAATATCTGTAGGTTATCACTGAAATATCTGTAGGTTATTATTGAAATATCTGTAGGTTATCACTGAAATATCTGTAGGTTATTATTGAAATATATGTAGGTTATCACTGAAATATCTGTAGGTTATTATTGAAATATCTGTAGGTTATAAATGAAATATCTGTAGGTTATCACTGAAATATCTGTAGGTTATTATTTAAATATCTGTGGGTTATCACTGAAATATCTGTAGGTTATTACTGAAATATCTGTAGGTTATTATTGAAATATATGTAGGTTATTGCTGAAATATCTGTAGGTTGTCACTGAAATATCTGTAGGTTATTCCTGAAATATCTGTAGGTTTACTAAAATATCTTTAGGTTATTATTGAAATATCTGTAGGTTATTATTGAAATATCTGTAGGTTATTATTGAAATATCTGTAGGTTGTCACTGAAATATCTGTAGGTTATTATTGAAATATCTGTAGGTTATTATTGAAATATCTGTAGGTTTTTATTGAAATATCTGTGGGTTATTATTGAAAGATCTGTAGGTTATCACTGAAATATCTGTAGGTTATTATTGAAAACATCTGTAGGTTTTTATTGAAATATCTGTAGGTTATTATTGAAATATCTGTAGGTTATAATTGAAATATCTGTAGGTTATTATTGAAATATCTGTAGGTTATTACTTAAATATCTGTAGGTTATTATTGAAATATCTGTAGGTTATTATTGAAATATCTGTAGGTTATCACTGAAATATCTGTAGAAATATCTGTAGGTTATTATTGAAACATCTGTAGGTTATTACTGAAATATCTGTAGAAATATCTGTAGGTTATTATTGAAATGTTAACTGATAATGTTTTATGTTCTAGTTAAGATCATCATACTTATCCTAGTATCAAGATGCCACTAGCTTTATATTAAGTTTTAAAATTCTGTTAACAAATAAGTGATATAAAATTGGTTTTTATAATTTCAAGTTGTAAAGTAAATTCTCCCTAATTTCTTACATTCTAAGACCTACATGAATAACAGTAGGTATTTTGTGTTGGAATATCTATCTAAGATCTACATGGATTACAGTAGGTATTTTATGTTGGGATATCTATCTAAGATCTACATGGATTACAGTAGGTACTTTGTGTTGGAATATCTATCTAAGATCTACATGAATTACAGAAGGTATTATGTGTTGGGATATTTATCCAAGATCTACATGGATTACAGTAGGTATTTTGTGTTGGGATATCTATCTAAGATCTACATGGATTACAGTAGGTACTTTGTGTTGGAATATCTATCTAAGATCTACATGAATTACAGAAGGTATTTTGTGTTGGGATATTTATCCAAGATCTACATGGATTACAGTAGGTATTTTGTGTTGGGATATCTATCTAAGATCTACATGGATTACAGTAGGTACTTTGTGTTGGAATATCTATCTAAGATCTACATGGATTACAGTAGGTATTTTATGTTGGGATATCTATCTAAGATCTACATGGATTACAGTAGGTACTTTGTGTTGGGATATCTATCTAAGATCTACATGGATTACAGTAGGTACGTTGTGTTGGATTATTTATCTAAGATCTACATGAATTACAGTAGGTATTTTATGTTGGGATATCTATCTAAGATCTACATGGATTACAGTAGGTACTTTGTGTTGGGATATCTATCTAAAATCTACATGGAATACATTAGGTATTTTGTGTTGGGATAACTATCAAAGATCTACATGGATTTGTGTTGGGATATCTAATTAAGTTCTACAAGGAATACAGTAGGTATTTTGTGTTGGGATATCTATCTAAGATCTACATGGAATACATTAGGTATTTTGTGTTGGGATATCTATCTAAGATCTACATGGATTACAGTAGGTATTTTGTGTTGGTTTATTTATCGAAGATCTACATGAATTACAGAAGGTATTTTGTGTTGGGATATCTATCTAAGATCTACATGAATTACAGAAGGTATTTTGTGATGGGATATCTATCTAAGATCTACATGAATTTGTGTTGGGATATCTATCTAAGTTCTACAAGGAATACAGTAGGTATTTTGTGTTGGGATATCTATCTAAGATCTACATGGATTACAGTAGGTATTTTGTGTTGGATTATTTATCGAAGATCTACATGAATTACAGAAGGTATTTTGTGTTGGGATATCTATCTAAGATCTACATGGATTACAGTAGGTATTTTGTGTTGGAATATCTATCTAAGATCTACATGGATTACAGTAGGTATTTTGTGTTGGATTATTTATCTAAGATCTACATGGATTACAGTAGGTATTTTGTGTTGGAATATCTATCTAAGATCTACATGAATTACAGTTGGTATTTTGTGTTGGATTATTTATCTAAGATCTACATGGATTACAGTAGGTATTTTGTGTTGGAATATCTATCTAAGATCTACATGGATTACAGTTGGTACTTTGTGTTGGAATATTTATCTAAGATCTACATGAATTACAGTTGGTATTTTGTGATGGAATATCTATCTAAGATCTACATGGATTACAGTTGGTATTTTGTGATGGGATATCTATCTAAGATCTACATGGATTACAGTAGGTATTTTGTGTTGGATTATTTATCTAAGATCTACATGGATTACAGTTGGTATTTTGTGTTGGAATATCTATCTAAGATCTACATGGATTACAGTAGGTATTTTGTGTTGGATTATTTATCTAAGATCTACATGGATTACAGTATGTATTTTGTGTTGGAATATCTATCTAAGATCTACATGAATTACAGTTGGTATTTTGTGTTGGGATATCTATCTAAGATCTACATGGATTACAGTAGGTATGTTGTGTTGAAATATCTGTCTAAGATCTACATTAATTACAGAAGGTATTTTATGTTGGGATATCTATCTAAGATCTACATAAATTACAGTAGGTATTTTGTGTTGGAATATCTATCAAAGATCTACATGGATTACAGAAGGTATTTTGTGTTGGGATATCTATCTAAGATCTACATGGATTACAGTAGGTATTTTGTGATGGGATATCTATCTAAGATCTACATGAATTACAGTAGGTATTTTGTGTTGGGATATCTATCTAAGATCTACATGGATTACAGTAGGTATTTTGTGTTGGAATATCTATCTAAGATCTACATGGATTACAGTAGGTATTTTGTGTTGGGATATCTATCTAAGATCTACATGAATTACAGTAGGTATTTTGTGTCAGGATATCTATCTAAGATCTACATGGATTACAGTAGGTATTTTGTGTTGGGATATCTATCTAAGATCTACATGGATTACAGAAGGTATTTTGTGATGGGATATCTATCTAAGATCTACATGGATTACAGTAGGTATTTTGTGTTGGGATATCTATCTAAGATCTACATGGATTACAGTTGGTACTTTGTGTTGGGATATCTATCTAAGATCTACATGGATTACAGTTGGTACTTTGTGTTGGGATATCTATCTAAGATCTACATGGATAACAGTAGGTATTTTGTGTCAGGATATCTATCTAAGATCTACATGGATTACAGTAGGTATTTTGTGTTGGGATATCTATCTAAGATCTACATGAATTACAGTAGGTATTTTGTGTTGGATTATTTATCGAAGATCTACATGAATTACAGAAGGTATTTTGTGATGGGATATCTATCTAAGATCTACATGAATTTGTGTTGGGATATCTATCTAAGTTCTACAAGGAATACAGTAGGTATTTTGTGTTGGGATATCTATCTAAGATCTACATGGATTACAGTAGGTATTTTGTGTTGGATTTTTTATCAAAGATCTACATGAATTACAGAAGGTATTTTGTGTTGGGATATCTATCTAAGATCTACATGGATTACAGTAGGTATTTTGTGTTGGAATATCTATCTAAGATCTACATGGATTACAGTAGGTATTTTGTGTTGGATTATTTATCTAAGATCTACATGGATTACAGTAGGTATTTTGTGTTGGAATATCTATCTAAGATCTACATGAATTACAGTTGGTATTTTGTGTTGGATTATTTATCTAAGATCTACATGGATTACAGTAGGTACTTTGTGTTGGAATATCTATCTAAGATCTACATGGATTACAGTAGGTATTTTGTGTTGGAATATCTATCTAAGATCTACATGGATTACAGTTGGTACTTTGTGTTGGAATATTTATCTAAGATCTACATGAATTACAGTTGGTATTTTGTGATGGAATATCTATCTAAGATCTACATGGATTACAGTTGGTATTTTGTGTTGGGATATCTATCTAAGATCTACATGGATTACAGTAGGTATTTTGTGTTGGATTATTTATCTAAGATCTACATGGATTACAGTAGGTATTTTGTGTTGGAATATCTATCTAAGATCAACATGAATTACAGTTGGTATTTTGTGTTCGGATATCTATCTAAGATCTACATGGATTACAGTAGTTATTTTGTGTTGGAATATTTATCTAAGATCTACATGAATTACAGTTGGTATTTTGTGTTGGGATATCTATCTAAGATCTACATGGATTACAGTAGGTATTTTGTGTTGAAATATCTGTCTAAGATCTACATTAATTACAGAAGGTATTTTTTGTTGGGATATCTATCTAAGATCTACATGGATTACAGAAGGTATTTTGTGATGGGATATCTATCTAAGATCTACATGGATTACAGTAGGTATTTTGTGTTGGGATATCTATCTAAGATCTACATGGATTACAGTTGGTACTTTGTGTTGGGATATCTATCTAAGATCTACATGGATTACAGTTGGTACTTTGTGTTGGGATATCTATCTAAGATCTACATGGATAACAGTAGGTATTTTGTGTCAGGATATCTATCTAAGATCTACATGAATTACAGTAGGTATTTTGTGTTGGGATATCTATCTAAGATCTACATGAATTACAGTAGGTATTTTGTGTTGGATTATTTATCGAAGATCTACATGAATTACAGAAGGTATTTTGTGATGGGATATCTATCTAAGAACTACATGGATTACAGTTGGTATTTTGTGATGGGATATCTATCTAAGATCTACATGGATTACAGTTGGTACTTTGTGTTGGAATATTTATCTAAGATCTACATGAATTGCAGTAGGTACTTTGTGTTGGAATATCTATCTAAGATCTACATGGATTACATTAGGTATTTTGTGTTGGAATATCTATCTAAGATCTACATGGATTACAGTTGGTACTTTGTGTTGGAATATTTATCTAAGATCTACATGAATTACAGTTGGTATTTTGTGATGGAATATCTATCTAAGATCTACATGGATTACAGTTGGTATTTTGTGATGGGATATCTATCTAAGATCTACATGGATTACAGTAAGTATTTTGTGTTGGATTATTTATCTAAGATCTACATGGATTACAGTTGGTATTTTGTGTTGGAATATCTATCTAAGATCTACATGGATTACAGTAGGTATTTTGTGTTGGATTATTTATCTAAGATCTACATGGATTACAGTAAGTATTTTGTGTTGGAATATCTATCTAAGATCTACATGAATTACAGTTGGTATTTTGTGTTGGGATATCTATCTAAGATCTACATGGATTACAGTAGGTATTTTGTGTTGAAATATCTGTCTAAGATCTACATTAATTACAGAAGGTATTTTATGTTGGGATATCTATCTAAGATCTACATGAATTACAGTAGGTATTTTGTGTTGGAATATCTATCAAAGATCTACATGGATTACAGAAGGTATTTTGTGTTGGGATATCTATCTAAGATCTACATGGATTACAGTAGGTATTTTGTGATGGGATATCTATCTAAGATCTACATGAATTACAGTAGGTATTTTGTGTTGGGATATCTATCTAAGATCTACATGGATTACAGTAGGTATTTTGTGTTGGAATATCTATCTAAGATCTACATGGATTACAGTAGGTATTTTGTGTTGGGATATCTATCTAAGATCTACATGAATTACAGTAGGTATTTTGTGTCAGGATATCTATCTAAGATCTACATGGATTACAGTAGGTATTTTGTGTTGGGATATCTATCTAAGATCTACATGGATTACAGAAGGTATTTTGTGATGGGATATCTATCTAAGATCTACATGGATTACAGTAGGTATTTTGTGTTGGAATATCTATCTAAGATCTACATGGATTACAGTTGGTACTTTGTGTTGGGATATCTATCTAAGATCTACATGGATTACAGTTGGTACTTTGTGTTGGGATATCTATCTAAGATCTACATGGATAACAGTAGGTATTTTGTGTCAGGATATCTATCTAAGATCTACATGGATTACAGTAGGTATTTTGTGTTGGGATATCTATCTAAGATCTACATGAATTACAGTAGGTATTTTGTGTTGGATTATTTATCAAAGATCTACATGAATTACAGAAGGTATTTTGTGATGGGATATCTATCTAAGATCTACATGAATTTGTGTTGGGATATCTATCTAAGTTCTACAAGGAATACAGTAGGTATTTTGTGTTGGGATATCTATCTAAGATCTACATGGATTACAGTAGGTATTTTGTGTTGGATTATTTATCAAAGATCTACATGAATTACAGAAGGTATTTTGTGTTGGGATATCTATCTAAGATCTACATGGATTACAGTAGGTATTTTGTGTTGGAATATCTATCTAAGATCTACATGGATTACAGTAGGTATTTTGTGTTGGATTATTTATCTAAGATCTACATGGATTACAGTAGGTATTTTGTGTTGGAATATCTATCTAAGATCTACATGAATTACAGTTGGTATTTTGTGTTGGATTATTTATCTAAGATCTACATGGATTACAGTAGGTACTTTGTGTTGGAATATCTATCTAAGATCTACATGGATTAAAGTAGGTATTTTGTGTTGGAATATCTATCTAAGATCTACATGGATTACAGTTGGTACTTTGTGTTGGAATATTTATCTAAGATCTACATGGATTACAGTTGGTATTTTGTGATGGGATATCTATCTAAGATCTACATGGATTACAGTAGGTATTTTGTGTTGGATTATTTATCTAAGATCTACATGGATTACAGTAGGTATTTTGTGTTGGAATATCTATCTAAGATCTACATGAATTACAGTTGGTATTTTGTGTTCGGATATCTATCTAAGATCTACATGGATTACAGTAGGTATTTTGTGTTGGAATATCTATCTAAGATCTACATGAATTACAGTTTGTATTTTGTGTTGGGATATCTATCTAAGATCTACATGGATTACAGTAGGTATTTTGTGTTGAAATATCTGTCTAAGATCTACATTAATTACAGAAGGTATTTTTTGTTGGGATATCTATCTAAGATCTACATGAATTACAGTAGGTATTTTGTGTTGGAATATCTATCAAAGATCTACATGGATTACAGAAGGTATTTTGTGTTGGGATATCTATCTAAGATCTACATGGATTACAGTAGGTATTTTGTGATGGGATATCTATCTAAGATCTACATGAATTACAGTAGGTATTTTGTGTTGGGATATCTATCTAAGATCTACATGGATTACAGTAGGTATTTTGTGTTGGAATATCTATCTAAGATCTACATGGATTACAGTAGGTATTTTGTGTTGGGATATCTATCAAAGATCTACATGAATTACAGTAGGTATTTTGTGTCAGGATATCTATCTAAGATCTACATGGATTACAGTAGGTATTTTGTGTTGGGATATCTATCTAAGATCTACATGGATTACAGAAGGTATTTTGTGATGGGATATCTATCTAAGATCTACATGGATTACAGTAGGTATTTTGTGTTGGAATATCTATCTAAGATCTACATGAATTACAGTTGGTATTTTGTGTTGGGATATCTATCTAAGATCTACATGGATTACAGTTGGTACTTTGTGTTGGGATATCTATCTAAGATCTACATGGATTACAGTAGGTATTTTGTGTCAGGATATCTATCTAAGATCTACATGGATTACAGTAGGTATTTTTTGTTGGGATATCTATCTAAGATCTACATGAATTACAGTAGGTATTTTGTGTTTGATTATTTATCGAAGATCTACATGAATTACAGAAGGTATTTTGTGTTGGGATATCTATCTAAGATCTACATGGATTACAGTAGGTATTTTGTGTTGGAATATCTATCTAAGATCTACATGAATTACAGAAGGTATTTTGTGATGGGATATCTATCTAAGATCTACATGAATTTGTGTTGGAATATCTATCTAAGTTCTACAAGGAATACAGTAGGTATTTTGTGTTGGGATATCTATCTAAGATCTACATGGATTACAGTTGGTATTTTGTGTTGGGATATCTATCTAAGATCTACATGAATTACAGTAGGTATTTTGTGTCAGGATATCTATCTAAGATCTACATGGATTACAGTAGGTATTTTGTGTTGGGATATCTATCTAAGATCTACATGAATTACAGTAGGTATTTTGTGTTGGGATATCTATCTAAGATCTACATGGATTGCAGTAGGTACTTTGTGTTGGAATATCTATCTAAGAACTACATGAATTACAGTAGGTATTTTGTGTCAGGATATTTATCCAAGATCTACATGGATTACAGTAGGTACTTTGTGTTGGGATATCTATCTAAAATCTACATGGAATACATTAGGTATTTTGTGTTGGGATATCTATCTAAGATCTACATGGATTTGTGTTGGGATATCTATCTAAGTTCTACATGAATTACAGTTGGTATTTTGTGTTGGAATATCTATCTAAGATCTACATTGATTACAGTAGGTATTTTGTGTTGGGATATCTATCTAAGATCTACATGGAATACATTAGGTATTTTGTGTTGGGATATCTATCTAACATCTACATGGAATACAGTAGGTATTTTGTGTTGGGATATCTATCTAAGATCTACATGAATTACAGTAGGTATTTTGTGTTGGAATATCTATCTAAGATCTACATGAATTACAGAAGGTATTTTGTGATGGGATATCTATCTAAGATCTACATGAATTTGTGTTGGAATATCTATCTAAGTTCTACAAGGAATACAGTAGGTATTTTGTGTTGGGATATCTATCGAAGATCTACATGAATTACAGAAGGTATTTTGTGTTGGGATATCTATCTAAGATCTACATGGATTACAGTAGGTATTTTGTGTTGGAATATCTATCTAAGATCTACATGGATTACAGTAGGTATTTTGTGTTGGATTATTTATCTAAGATCTACATGGATTACAGTAGGTATTTTGTGTTGGAATATCTATCTAAGATCTACATGAATTACAGTTGGTATTTTGTGTTGGATTTTTTATCTAAGATCTACATGGATTACAGTAGGTACTTTGTGTTGGAATATCTATCTAAGATCTACATGGATTACAGTAGGTATTTTGTGTTGGAATATCTATCTAAGATCTACATGGATTACAGTTGGTACTTTGTGTTGGATTATTTATCTAAGATCTACATGAATTACAGTTGGTATTTTGTGTTGGAATATCTATCTAAGATCTACATGGATTACAGTAGGTATTTTGTGTTGGAATATCTATCTAAGATCTACATGGATTACAGTTGGTACTTTGTGTTGGATTATTTATCTAAGATCTACATGAATTACAGTTGGTATTTTGTGTTGGGATATCTATCTAAGATCTACATGGATTACAGTAGGTATTTTGTGTTGGAATATCTGTCTAAGATCTACATTAATTACAGTAGGTATTTTGTGTTGGAATATCTATTTAAGATCTACATGAATTACAGTAGATATTTTGTGTTGGGATATCTATCTAAGATCTACATGGATTACAGTAGGTATTTTGTGTTGGAATATCTATCTAAGATCTACATGGATTACAGTTGGTATTTTGTGTTGGAATATCTATCTAAGATCTACATGGATTACAGTAGGTATTTTGTGTCAGGATATCTATCTAAGATCTACATGGATTACAGTAGGTATTTTGTGTTGGGATATCTATCTAAGATCTACATGAATTACAGTAGGTATTTAATGTTGGGATATCTATCTAAGATCTACATGGATTACAGAATGTATTTTGTGTTGGGATATCTATCTAAGATCTACATGGATTACAGAATGTATTTTGTGATGGGATATCTATCTAAGATCTACATGGATTACAGTAGGTATTTTGTGTTGGAATATCTATCTAAGATCTACATGGATTACAGTTGGTATTTTGTGTTGGGATATCTATCTAAGATCTACATGGATTACAGTAGGTATTTTGTGTTGGAATATCTATCTAAGATCTACATGGATTACAGTTGGTATTTTGTGTTGGGATATCTATCTAAGATCTACATGGATTACAGTTGGTACTTTGTGTTGGGATATCTATCTAAGATCTACATGGATTACAGTAGGTATTTTGTGTCAGGATATCTATCTAAGATCTACATGGATTACAGTTGGTATTTTGTGTTGGGATATCTATCTAAGATCTACATGAATTACAGTAGGTATTTTGTGTCAGGATATCTATCTAAGATCTACATGGATTACAGTAGGTATTTTGTGTTGGGATATATATCTAAGATCTACATGAATTACAGAAGGTATTTTGTGTTGGGATATCTATCTAAGATCTACATGGATTACAGTAGGTACTTTGTGTTGGAATATCTATCTAAGATCTACATGAATTACAGTAGGTATTTTGTGTCAGGATATTTATCCAAGATCTACATGGATTACAGTAGGTATTTTGTGTTGGGATATCTATCTAAGATCTACATGGAATACCGTAGGTATTTTGTGATGGAATATCTATCTAAGATCTACATGGAATACAGTAGGTATTTTGTGTTGGGATATCTATCTAAGATCTACATGGAATACCGTGGGTATTTTGTGTTGGAATATCTATCTAAGATCTACATGGAATACCGTAGGTATTTTGTGTTGGGATATCTATCTAAGATCTACATGGAATACCGTAGGTATTTTGTGTTGGGATATCTATCTAAGATCTACATGGATTACAGTAGGTACTTTGTGTTGGGATATCTATCTTAGATCTACATGGAATACCGTAGGTATTTTGTGATGGGATATCTATCTAAGATCTACATGGATTACAGTAGGTATTTTGTTTTGGGATATCTATCTAAGATCTACATGGATTACAGTAGGTATTTTGTGATGGAATATCTATCTAAGATCTACATGGATTACAGAAGGTATTTTGTGTTGGGATATCTATCTAAGATCTACATGGATTACATTAGGTATTTTGTGATGGGATATCTATCTAAGATATACATGGATTACAGTAGGTACTTTGTGTTGGAATATCTATCTAAGATCTACATGGAATACCGTAGGTATTTTATGTCGTGATATCTATCTAAGATCTACATGGATTACAGTTGGTATTTTGTGTTGGAATATCTATCTAAGATCTACATGGATTACAGTTGGTATTTTGTATCAGGATATTTATCTACATACCATTCTCTCAACCCGTGTTTTAACAGCTTGATATTCTGCACTCTGTATGTTACTGAGGTTCTCACTAATGTTTAGATCAGTGGTAAATATCAGTGTATATTTAACCTCTGTGGCCACTACAAAAACAAAATAGATATTAATACAATGACATGTGTTTTTTGTTATGTAAAAACCTTGTTTTAATTCCCCTTAATTGCTGTCCTGCATATTGCAACACATTTTTGAAGTCCCACTATTAATTTCTTCTTTGTTTTTCTTTATACAGCTCCCTGATACATCATCAATCCACTCCATTGCATTAAATTTGGATTGGAATTAAAAAAATTGTTTGCAATGAATCAGAATTTTACAATATTCAATAACAATTTTTTAAACGTGATTTGTTTGGTTAGTTGTAATGTTGTTTAATGCTACATCAGCACTTTTTAAGTTTTACTCAACAAAAACAAGTTTATTAATCTCTACTTTTACTTCAAGCTTGTCCAGTCCAACCAGCTGCTTCTGTAATGAATGAAAAGACACCTACATTATTTAAAACTAAGAAAAATAATATTCCTTCTCGAGAAGGGTCTCTTTATATTGGATATATATTATAAAAATAATATTTAAAATACATAAATAAAGAAATAACTTACTGGTCACATATGTGGTTGTTGGTACTGAAAGATAAAAAAGAAGAAATAATTTAATACCAATCCAAAAGTAATACAACCACAAGGTATTGAAAAATTACATGTATTATTTGACTGTGATTTTATATTGTCTTAAAAATATACTAGTATAATAAAGAATTCTTCTTTAAAATGCACTGTGGCCAATTACTACTTGTAATATAGTGAAGTACTCTACTTCTTACAAACTATACTACAATTGGTGATCTCAATGACCAGAAATCATACCTCCATTAGTAACCTCACTGACCAGAAACCATACCATCATTGGGGACATTATTGGCCAAAATTCAACAACCATTAGTGACCTAATTGGCCAAAAACATACCACCATTAGTGACCTCATTGGCTAAAAAAACATACCATCATTGGGGACATTATTGGCCAAAAACATACCATCATTAGTGACCTAATTGGCCAAACACATACCACCATTAGTGACCTAATTGGCCAAAAACATACCACCATTAGTAACCTCATTGGCTAAAAAAACATTGAGTCACTCTGGCTGGTTTCTCCCAACAAGAACTGGCCACTTTTATTTATGTGAAAGAATCTTGAACAAATTATTCTTATCTCACATTACTGTGTTACACAACCCTTCTCTAAGAAATAGTCATATCCCTACTGTAATATTATTCATTATAATCATATTTATAATGAGTTGAACATTACTACAATATAGAGGAACTCTGGTTTTCTCCAAATCTTTCTAGAACTGACTGTCTTAAGTTATTCTTGACTAATGTGCATAACATCATATCACCACTTAATTAAATAAATAAATAAATAAATAAATAAATAAATAAATAAATAAATAATCACTGCAGTAAAGAAAATAGAATAATACATATTACTATCACAATAGTAGTGTAGAAACACACACACACACACACACACACACCTTGCAAAAATAAAATTGAAAGTATAAATTTTAAAAATTTTGATTAAAAAGATAAAAAGACCTATAATATTCAAATTTAAAAAAATGATTTAGAACTTTTGTGACAATAAATATTAAGCTGAAATGAAAATACATAGATTTTAACAATCATTCACTGTTCACTGGGGAAATACTAAACATAAAAACAAAGGGATTCCAACAAACTTCATACATATACAATGGTTTCAACATTCACTACAACACACTACACACATATACAATGGTTTCAACATTCACTACAACACACTACACACATATACAATGGTTTCAACATTCACTACAACACACTACACACATATACAATGGTTTCAACATTCACTACAACAAACTACACACATATACAGTCGTTTCAACATTCACTACAACACACTACACACGTATACAATGGTTTCAACATTCACTACAACACACTACACACATATACAATGGTTTCAACATTCACTACAACACACTACACACATATACAATGGTTTCAACATTCACTACACACATATACAGTGGTTTCAACATTCACTACAACAAACTACACACATATACAATGTTTTCAACATTCACTACACATGTATACAGTGGTTTCAACATTCAGTTCAACAAACTACACACATATACAGTGGTTTCAACATTCACTACAACAAACTACACACATATACAGTGGTTTCAACATTCACTACAACACACTACACACATATACAATGGTTTCAACATTCACTACACATGTATACAGTGGTTTCAACATTCAGTTCAACAAACTACACACATATACAGTGGTTTCAACATTCACTACAACAAACTACACACATATACAGTGGTTTCAACATTCACTACAACACACTACACACATATACTGGGGTTTCAACATTCACTACACATGTATACAGTGGTTTCAACATTCAGTTCAACAAACTACACACATATACAGTGGTTTCAACATTCACTACAACAAACTACACACATATACAGTGGTTTCAACATTCACTACAACACACTACACACGTATACAATGGTTTCAACATTCACTACAACACACTACACACATATACAGTGGTTTCAACATTCACTACAACAAACTACACACATATACAGTGGTTTCAACATTCACTACAACAAACTACACACATATACAGTGGTTTCAACATTCACTACAACAAACTACACACATATACAGTGGTTTCAACATTCACTACAACTAACTACACACATATACAGTGGTTTCAACATTCACTACAACACACTAAACACATACACAATGGTTTCAACATTCAGTTCAACAAACTACACATATATACAGTGGTTTCAACATTCAGTCAACAAACTACAGACATATACAGTGGTTTCAACATTCAGTTCAACAAACTACGCACATATACAGTGGTTTCAACATTCACTACAACAAACTACAGACATATACAGTTGTTTCAACATTCAGTTCAACAAACTACACACATATACAGTGGTTTCAACATTCACTACAACACACTACACACATACACAATGGTTTCAACATTCAGTTCAACAAACTACACATATATACAGTGGTTTCAACATTCAGTTCAACAAACTACAGACATATACAGTGGTTTCAACATTCAGTTCAACAAACTACGCACATATACAGTGGTTTCAACATTCACTACAACAAACTACAGACATATACAGTTGTTTCAACATTCAGTTCAACAAACTACACACATATACAGTGGTTTCAACATTCAGCTCAACAAACTTCACACATATACAGTGGTTTCAACATTCAGTTCAACAAACTACACACATATACAGTGGTTTCAACATTCAGTTCAACAAACTACACACATATACAGTGGTTTTAACTGTCATTACCATTAACATGAGAGGAGTTCAATCTTTTATTACTAGAAAATAAATACTAACAAACTATACACAAAGTCTCTAATATGCAAAGTAACTTAAAATTTACATTCAAGATCTATCTTATTACAACAATATCATATGAACATATATAATATTTACACTACAATATAAAAAGAAATACTAGCCTAGCAGTCTACATATATTTTTGTAAACTCTGGGCTTTGGTCTAAATGAGGTGGATTATGATGGCAGAGTTTATGAGGATTCAGGTTCATGGTAGATTCAGATAAAAATTAGCATGGGGAGTTTATAAGGTAGTGAGATTGAGGGTAGATTTAGACAGATTTAGAGTAAAGTGTTTATAAAGTGCTAAACATTTTCACAATATTTTCAAGTTTGAAATTCAGTAGATTTGTACTTATAGTCTATTCCTAACAAGTCAAGTAAAGAGTTTTATAAAGAATTGTTTTATTTCAGTTGAAGTTATAATAAAGACAACCTTAAAAAACATTATAGTGATACTCATAGAACTTATAATCTGTTTCAAAATGTCATGATTTTGAGTTAAAGTGAAAGTTAATATGGTTTTCCAGCATACCATGTAATAACTCCATAAAGACTGTGTTTCCTTATATATGAAACTGCATTAATTGCACAATTCCCATTAAATGATTTTATTACTGAAGTTTTCGACATACACATTCTCCAAAACTTTCCACACTGATGTTATGGTGCATTGATTGTGGTACACTGACAAACCCAACTACGAGAGTTATGAAAATTACAATACATACCTATAGTCGTTTCTCAATATTACAAACATAATAAAACTATGAGATGTTCTACTGGGTATATTGTAAATACTATGAATGAATACTGAAAGGTATGGAAGTTATACTGGAGAGTGTGCTAGAGGGAGATACTGATACTGTGCTGAATGGGAGATACTGGCATGTACTGTTACCTGTGACAGTAGTGGTGACAACTTCAGTTGTTTGGGTTTTAGTTCTGGTTGGTTGTGAGGTTGTAGATTCTGTTGTTGGTGGCTGCGTTATGGCTTCTGTTGAGGTTTGGACCTCTGATGTTGAGGGTTGTGTTGCAGCATCGGAAGTTGAGGACTCTGTTCCAGCTCCTGTAGTCTGTGGTTGAGTTAGAGCTTCTGTTGTTGAGGTTTGTGTTGCAACATTAGTAGTTGAGGGCTGTGTTCCAACCCCTGTGGTCTGTGACTGAGTTTGGAGCTCTGATGTTGAGGATTGAATTGTAGCCTCTGTTGATGTTGAGGACTGTCTTTCAGAATCAGTTGTTAAGGGTTGTGTTACAGTTTCTGTAGATGTTGATGGTTGTGTTCCAGAACCAGTTGTTGAGGGTTGTGTCGCAGCCTCTGTAGATGTAGATGGTTGTGTTCCAGAATCTGTTGTTGAGGGTTGTGTCACAGCCTCTGTAGATGTTGATGGTTGTGTTCCAGAATCTGTTGTTGAGGGTTGTGTCGCAGCCTCTGTAGATGTAGATGGTTGTGTTCCAGAATCTGTTGTTGAGGGTTGTGTCACAGCCTCTGTAGATGTTGATGGTTGTGTTCCAGAATCTGTTGTTGAGGGTTGTGTCACTGCCTCTGTAGATGCTGATGGTTGTGTTCCAGAATCAGTTGTTGAGGGCTGTGTCACAGCCTCTGCAGATGTTGATGGTTGTGTCCCAGAATCAGTTGTTTGGGCCTCTGTTGTCTGGGACTGGGTGACATCATCAGTTGTAATATCTGCAGTTGTTGAACCTTTGTGATATAGATGTCAAAATGTCATAGACAAAATTTAAATTTGTTATCAATATAGACACCAAAGTAATCAATTTAACAGAAATAAAAATTGGATACAGGAATACTAAACTGTCAAGTTATTGCAAATAAGATTATTTTTCTGTAATGGTTACAGTTTAAAATGAAGAGGAGTAAATGCTTTACTTTTAACTACTGAAACTTAAATCACTTAACAGTATCCATTCTAAAATGAATAATTATTTTAACAGACATATCAGTATGTTTATATAAAACAAGACCAGTGTTAAGGTAGGTAAATGAAGATGATCAATAAAAGTGCATTATGGGATAGGAGTGACAGGAAGTTAGAGTTGCATCAAAGATTTACCAAAATCAAGTGAGATACAGTATGTTTAACAATTCAGGTTAAGGTGTTATTTATGGTAACAAAATAACAAAGAATCATGGGATTGGCAGTTGTATTACGGGATTGTGGTTATTCACAATGAGAAAGTGCAGTATTGGAAATGAAATTAACCTGATTTAAAGTTGCATTATGGGACCAGAGAGGATTTATATATAAAATCAATGGAGAGTTATTTTGTAATAGAAAGAGAAGTGCATTTTGGGATAGAAATAATGTAGAATTCAAGTGGTATTGTTGGATTGAGTTTATTCAAGTGATAATGGTGAAGTAATGAGATATGAGTGAAAAATTATAACAAGGGTTTTATGGGTATTAAGATCTGTATTTGAAACACATTGATGGTAGTTAAGGCAGCGATTTAGGATTATTAGTATTTATAAGACAAGATGGTAGAAGGGATAATCTATATCTACTGTTATCACCTGGTGTTGAGAATCCATCACTGGTTACAGAAGATGTTGTAATATTCACTGTTGTTGTTCCATCTACTTAAAATTTCACAGCAAAACAATCAATTTATTACAATCTATTACAATGATTTAACGTATCAATATGTTGTACTTAATTAGATTCTGACTAAAAGACCAACAAACATGCATTCATTCATAAACATACTTGTTACACACCTCAGCTATTCATCCATTTCATTTTATATAATGTAAGCATTAGTAAAATAACAACTTCATGAAAACTTAAGAGACATTAAAACTTATTAGTGACAAAAATTCTACAATCAACAACAAAGCAGAGCATCCAAAAGGAGCATCACTGTCACACACAACATGTAAAAAAACTCTGAAAGAAAACGGCATATCAGACAAACATGAATTTGACAAACAAGAGGCCCAAGATGGCCCTAATTTGCTCATCTGAGTTTAAATGTAACTGGTATGTCTTGATAATACCTGGTTAAGTCATAACATGTTGCCTAAATAGAAGTGGATGGCAATGGTCTATAGATTCTATTGACTAATATGAATGAAATGTGACCAGTAGTGTCTGAGAAGAAGCCTTTTGATGGATGGATGGATGAATGACAGAGTACCTATCCACAACAAAAGCTCACATGAGCAATTTTCAGATCCGGATTTAAGGCTTTACAGATTTGACACATTAATTAATATATTTAAAAAAAAAATTGTAAAAGTCAACTGCAAATTATTTTAAAATATTTGTTCCATTAGTTTAAATTATGTCACATAATAGTGATTTTGTAAAACAAAAAAATAAATATTTCAAGGTTTTAGCTATATCTACATATCAGTATCACATGTATTTCAAAAATAATACATGTAATTACACTAAAAAGTAAAAATTCATAAAATCTCTTCCATGCACCATTGTAAGTCATAAAATTCAGAAAAATATATATATATATATATAATTTATTTTCATCAAACTATCAATTGCTACCAGGTGCCTAGATACAGTGTGCAATTTTGTGCATGGAATTCATTTACCTGCTGCAGTTGTTGTTGTGTCAACAGAAGCTGTTGTTGTTGTTGTATCTGTTACAGCCTCAGTACTAGTAGCAGCATCTGTGGAGGTTGATGTAACAGCCTCAGCTGTTGTTGTTGTATCTGTTACAGCCTCAGTACTAGTAGCAGCATCTGTGGAGGTTGATGTAACAGCCTCAGCTGTTGTTGTTGTTGTATCTGTTACAGCCTCAGTACTAGTAGCAGCATCTGTGGAGGTTGATGTAACAGCCTCAGCTGTTGTTGTTGTTGTATCTGTTACAGCCTCAGTACTAGTAGCAGCATCTGTGGAGGTTGATGTAACAGCCTCAGCTGTTGTTGTTGTTGTATCTGTTACAGCCTCAGTACTAGTAGCAGCATCTGTGGAGGTTGATGTAACAGCCTCAGCTGTTGTTGTTGTATCCTGTGCTGTTGATGTTGGCAGGATTGTTGTCGTTGTTATTTCTGTTTGATGAAGGTTGATTTTTAACATCAATATTAAATTTTATAATATCAAATTTTCAAAAATAAAAAATTTCAAACTTTAAAGTGATATAAAACTATATAATATGTAGCATGATAAAATAATTGCTTGAATACACATACAACATGTGTGCTATGTTCTGAGGTAAACAAAATTTACCTAGAGACATGATTGGACATGTCATTTCATTACAGAACTAATGCGTGCACATGTATAAATAACAATGCCATTTTTGTTACTGAACCAATATGTGGAGAATGAAAAGATAAAAGTAAACAATAATCTGGGCAATAAATAGTAAGTATAAAGTATACAAGAACAACTGCTTTGTAGCAAATATAGTTCATGACAATACAGATGTTGTACAGTGAATCTTTGTAACTGACTGGGTAGCTGCAAGAAGGTTGCTACTGTCTATTGTGCAGGTATTTTCAAGTTCTGGTCCCTTTCAGACCCCAGATCTCATTCCTGTTACATTTGTTGACTAGTGTTGCTCTGTTATATAAAATCAGAGGGAGGAAATTTGAGCTATCCAACTTGCAGAATTATTGTTCACTCTAGAAAGACAGGAGGAACATTACAGTCTTAGAGGCTTTGTTAAAAAAGTTGTCTGTAGTGTTGAAGGTCCACAGTTTAATCCCCAGGATAACCCCCTTTTTAACATTTGCATTACTGACCTGCCTGGAAATTTTATTCTTGACAATAATTGACAAGCATTATGTGTTTAAAAGCAATGCAGTTTTAGACAATATTTTCCTTGTGTAAAGAGCATTTTTATTGTAGAACAATGTGTATAAGGAAACAGAGTGCTGAACAATATATTGGGTGTGCAATGGACATGGGTATTGCAGAACAACTGATCCAAATGAAATAAAATTCTGGGACAATACATATTGGGTCCAGTGCAGTGGACATTTGTATTAAGAACAGATGCTTAGAAGCAATTTAACTCAATTGAGTGAATGACTTTGAAACTGGGGCCTGGACAAAATATTGGTTGTGCAACATACATTTGTATCACAGAACAACTTCATGTAAGCAAATGCTGTTATGGACAATATATTGATTGTGCAAAGCAAATTTGTATTATAGAAAAACTTATTATAAGCCAATAAAATTTTGGACAATATATAGGGTATGTGATAAACATATAAACCACAGAACAACTGCTCTGAAGCAATTAATATTCCCAATTATATATATACATAACCTGTGCAATGTGCATTTGTATCATTGAACAACTGCTTTGAATAAATACAGTTTTGCAAAACTTAATATAATTACACAAAAACGTTCAACCATATACATATTTTACATTTAAAGAGACATGTCAAAAGTCTTTCACATTTTTTCTCACGACAACTTTTACATTACATGTTGTTAATTTGTCTTTTCAAAAATGAATGTTATTAAAAGTATTTCACCAATTATTTGCCTTGTAAAAAAAGCATCTAAAATTCAAACTTCTAAATTCTTTTATTTTATGAATAAATATAAAATAATAAAAAAAAAATTAAAAAATCATTACCTGTACAACTAAAACACTGAGAAAAAAAGATACATATGCTGTACATATGCTGATTTAACCTTTATTTTGTTAAAATCAAATTCAACAGTTTTTTTTAAAGAAGCTTCATGAAATAAAGTGTTAATTGAAATATTCTATTTGTAAATTATATGTGAAAGACTTTTGAAGATTTTACTATATATCTCAGGTGCTATAGCTAATCCAACACCATTTTACATGATAAAACAATAATACATTTTAAACAAATTGAGGCATCTAGCATGTGCAGTAGATTGCAGAAATATGATTGGTTGCAACCAAATACAAACTAACCAATTAAAAACTGTAAAAAGGTTAGACTGTTGCCATAACATAACCAAATGAGTTATAATAAAAACCATTATTAATGTGTCACATTAGGGACTAACTTGCCTGGTATAAGACTGGCCTACACCAATTTTAACTCTGAAAGAAACTTCAAAAAACCTTGTTCAATTGATGTACCGAGTATTTAATTATCTTAATTACCTAACACAATATGTACATCAATGATCATTTTAAATTTGTATTACAACTCTATATGTTCTTTTGTTAGAGATTTTTGGAGAATTAATCTACAGCAAATGCATATATCCTTTAGTTTGTAACATATGTGTGGCTTGGTTAGTTTGTATTGTTTTAAACATGTTACAATAATCAGACTTATATTATTAAATACATAAAATCAACACCTTTTTAAGAAATAAATACATGTGTATATATAAAAAAGTGCAAAATACATAATAGAAAGGTAGAAAAAAAAGAAAACCATTTACTGGTAAGGCATAAAACAAATGTGTAAAACTGATTTGGTTAATGTAAAAATGCCTTCTACAATTCTTAAACAAGAGATACACAGATAATAATGTCTTGACTAAAATGTATTTTTTTCCATCATAAAAAAGGAAAAAGTTTACATGAAATGACATCTAATACCATATTTTATGATTGAATTATAATACTTAAAATTATGAAATATTGATTCATAATTTTATAAGGGGAGATAACCTGTATTGTAAGGGGAAAAAACAAATATGAAAGATGGAATGAGAAAACAATCATTATGCTTATTTTTTTCATTTTTGAGTACTTTTGATCTGTTGAAGAAGACAAATCTTTCAAAACCAAATCTTGCAACTAGAATGATTAATATTTATTACAACACTACCAACTCAATCAAGTAGCACGAAATTGCTTCAAGAAATAGCTTTTCATATACAATAGTAAATGTGACTTCTTTCCAGAGAAATACATGTGTATATTAGTTTTGTGCACATGTTTAAAGCAAATTGAATTGTCTAATAGCATGAATCAGTGTGTTAGAGAAGTATTTAAACATCTCATGCAGATGTATAGTGTGTGTGTGTGTGTGTGTGTGTGTGTGTGTGTGTGTGTGTGTTAAGAAGATGTAATAAAAAAAATTCAACAAGTTTTGTACATTATAGTCTAATCATGCTACATCAGAAAAATCAGTTTGTTTTAAAATCTATCTAAAATTTCAATTTCTAGCTATAAATACAACACTGACCAAGTAGAGGGGAAAAAAAGGAAGAAAATCACACTTTTAGTCTTGTCATGTGACAAACTTTACATTACAATTTCTTGAGAACAAGAACAACCAGTTTGATTGGAAATCAACATATCATATGATATCATATTACAACTGATTACTGGACATAACCGTCGACCGAATGTTCTCTGTTTTCACATTGCAGAGAATATTTTCATGTAAAAAGTCAAAAAGAGAGACTCATGCAATTACTGAACACAAGAAATATTATTGGTTGTTATGACAATTTTACTAAAAAAAATTTTAACATAGTCCTGTTGAATGTTTAAAATCTGAAATTCATCTTTAACAAACTTTAGTGTAAGAATGCAATTTACTATTTTAGACCATAATTACACGAAATTCAAAGTGTCCATAATCAGTTATACTTGTAATATAAATATCTTACCTGTACAGGATATTCCATTTCCTTGGTAACCAGCTTTACAGGCACAAGTAAAACTGGAATCTATATTTGTACAATTTGCATTGGCATCACAATTATGAGTGCCATAATCACATTCATTAATATCTGAAAATATCATATCAGGGTATTCTTTAGAAAGTCAGACAAAGGTAGACAACTCATATTTAAAGGGAGATTAATCTCATATCTTTATTTTTAGATTTGTAAATTGAGAGGTATCAGACAAATATATAAACTTAGTGCATCAAAACACCAAAATGTTTTACTGAAACAAAAATTTAACAATAATAAGTAAAAAATAAATAAAAATAATATATATCGATCTTTTGTATTTCAAAGGGGAAACTTTAAAATTTATAGTATATTAGTAGTGGATATCTGTTGGATTTGGTGAAGACTGTTTAACAGCCTAAACATAATTCTATTAACCATTACTCAAACTAAATAAAAAAATATTGTTCCAATTAACATTTGTTTTGTCTGTTTAGAATAGTTCATTTCAAAGTTTCTCTTACCAACACATGCTTGGCTGGCATCCCTGACAAATCCACTGTAGCAGGTACATGTATATGATCCATCTGTGTTTGTACAATTAGCATTGCTTCCGCAGATCGTAGCATTAGCACATTCATTGACATCAACACCACATGTTTGTCCTTCCCATCCTGGCTTACATGTACAATTACCATTAACTTTATTACAGCTGACAGTATTGGTAGTATTACAGGTACAATCTTCGGCACAATTAATACCATACTTGCCATTACTACATTCTGTAAGGAGAAAATGAGATTAATTGATTAATTAACTGACTAATCATGGAGGAAAATTTTAATTTAATGAATAAATAAATAATATATGCATTGGCAGGTGGATATATGTATATATGTATGAATGAACAGATGTATGAATGTATGGATGGATGTATGGATGAATTCATAATTTTTACGAAGTATACATACCAACACACTGTCCTCCGGCAGCCACATACCCTCGGTTACAATCACAAGCATATGAACCATTTGTGTCACGACAAACAGAATTATCTGGGCAGGTATAGTTATTATTAGCACATTCATCTATGTTATTTTCACAGTTAGTTCCATTCCATCCAGATTTACAATTACAGGTTCCCTCAACTTTGTCACAACTCTCTGAATTTGCAACAATACAGGAGCAATTCTGTGTGCAATCCCCAAACTTCCATTCATCACAAGCTATTAAAATATAATAAAATACAAAAATGTAAATGGATTTTGGAATCAGTTAAAATTTATGTATATAACAGGTAATTATTAAATTTTACAAATATATACCATTTTTTGGTTGAAAGGTGAAAATATGTTCAGGCAATTTTAAAATAACAGTCACACTGTTTCTGACCTGCCTGTGACATATTGTGAGATATTGTTGATGGTTGTTGCTATGAACAAAGCTTATTGATGCACATCATTTTACCTTAAAGTTATTAAAAGCAAACATTGCATGAAGTTGTTCTCGTATTTGATTTAGTTGTCTTTGGACTTTAATAATAAGTGTTTAATTTTATTTTCATTCAGATCATTGAGAAATAACTTGAATAAATGGTATGCACACTTTTGCATGATTTGCTTAGCAAAGGGGGATTATACAAAAAGTCTGTTAGAGTTGAACAACCTTACCTTTACAGGTAACACCATCAACATTTAATGTCTTCCCAGGACTACAAGAGCAATAGTATCCTCCATTAGTTTCAGTACAGTTGTCGGAGCATGGGTTTATGGTATCACATTCTTTGATATCTAAAAACAATGCAAAATAATGACAACATTATCTCCCTTTCCACAACAAAGCCAAAAAAAACCATTATACAACACATAAATATAATTTCCTGAATGATCTTTCTTTATACATAAAATTGTCAAAAAAAAACTCTGAAAAAAGTTATGAAAACATGAAAAGAAATACTGAAGAAATTTCCAAACAAATGCTTAAAATGCTTAAACTATAAAAGAATTGAAAGATGGTTAAAAAGATAAAGAGTAGCTGAATAAGAAAAAAGAAAAAAATAATTCTTACCTTCACATGTAATATTGTCACTTGCAAGTGTAAAACCAGCATTACATGAACAAACTTGTTCAAAATTTACTACAGCACAATTTTGAGTACAACTGTTAGTAGCATTGCATTCAGTTACCACTGTAAATTAAACGAAAATTAATAATATTACTTAATTTGAATAACAAGTTAAAAATGTAGTACCAAATAAAGACAACAAAATGCAGTTATTATTTTCATTCATTCATTCATTCAAAGGATTATTTTAAAGAATTAATAAAATTTTTTACATAGAATCCAGAACAAATTAATTTTCAATGATGTACTGATTTTTCAGAATTGTTGCTTTATTCTATACTTTAATTTAAACTTTATTTTGCAGAATTGCCAACACAGGTAAATGATACTTAAATGTTATGAGTATTAATTGAATGACCACTTGTTAAATTTTCTAATTTATTATCATATGAAAAATGAGAAATGCAACAACATGTGTGTCATGGGTACTTAAATATTATGAGTATTATTTGAATGACCACTTGTTAAATTTTCTTATTTATTATCATATGAAAAATGAAAATGCAACAACATGTGTGTCATGGAGACAGACAGCCATAATCAGACTAAATTAAACGTGTATACACCAATGGTTATCTGATTTCTATGTCAATGAGATTGTATTGTCCCAGAATATTCAGAGTGTGGCTACATAAAAACTTGTTTTTGACCAATCATATTGCAAGAAATTTGTAAATAATATAAACATTTTAGATAGGGGAGACCTAAAATTATTGACAGATGTAAAAACTTAGCACTTTAAACTTAACTTGATAAAAAAAGACAAAACATTTTTTTTAATAGATTGAATTAGAGCCAGAATCTTCCTCCCACCTCTTACCAATTTAAATCCCAATAAACTTAAATTTAATCTTTTTAATAATTTAAAGGAAACTAAAAAAATGACAGATGAATTGGATTAAAAACAAAATGATAACATCCATTTAAAGACAGATTGGACATCGGTCAGTTGTAGCCACATAACTAAAAACACTTATAGTCAAGACACAATTTTACATGACTGATGATTGTGGTGTTTAGGGATTAGTCAGTATATCACTAACAATGATTACCCCCAGCATTTTGTTGATACATACTCTATCACGTTTACTCTGCCAGGGCCGTGGTGAGAGGTCTAAAGTGCATGTCTAAGAATCACAGTGCCTCTCACTGCCAAGGTTCAATTTTTATCACACTTTGGCAGACCCTAGTGTGAGAAAGTTTGTCAAAGGTTGGTGGTTTTCATGGGGCCCCCTGGCTCCTCCAATATTCCAGAAATGACAACCTCAATATCATTACACATATCAGTGAAAGAATGCTGACTGGGTTGTAAAATAACATTAATTCAATCCAATCCATTTACTCTGCCCTGTAATACATTAATAATATCAAGGAACATAAAAAACAAAACTTGTGGTGTTTTAACCAGTAGACTGCATTATACAAACAGTGATAAGATCAAGACACTTCCAAATACCCAGACTGAACATATCGAATTGCACTTACCATAACATGACTGACGAGTTGTAGTATTTAGAGCGTAGCCACTGTAACACGAACATTGATAACTTCCAACATTGTTGATACATACTTGATCACATTTACTCTGACCTGTAGTACATTCATCAATATCTGGAAAAAAAAAACAACAAAATTAAATCTTTATTTTTAACTCACCTACAATTCGTAAGTTATATTTTGTTCCCACAGGTTTTATTTGTTATTTCAAATTCTAGAACTTGAAGTTTTAGATAACTGAAAGACAATCTGTACTGATAATTATATAGATCTAAATTATTTGCAGTTTGTGAATTCTCTCTCATTAGAGATTTTTCAATATTGATTTAAAGAATGAAATGGAGTTCTGTTGTTTTAGGTTTCTAGAGGAATTATTTCATTTAAATTAAGATAGGTTTTTTATACACTATTTTTTTACTATTGCACTCAGAAGTAAGAGTACCATTAGTTATAGACTGTTTTTGGACTATTGTACTCTGATGTAAGTGTAGTATTAGTTGTAGACTATTTTTGGACTTTTGTACTCTGATGTAAGTGTAGTATTAGTTATAAACTGTTTTTGGACTATTGTACTCTGATGTAAGTGTAGTATTAGTTATAGACTATTTTTGGACTATTGTACTCTGATGTAAGTGTAGTATAGTTATAGACTATTTTTGGACTATTGTACTCTGATGTAAGTGTAGTATAGTTATAGACTATTTTTGGACTATTTTTGGACTATTGTACTCTGATGTAAGTGTAGTATAGTTATAGACTATTTTTGGACTATTGTACTCTGATGTAAGTGTAGTATTAGTTATAGACTATTTTTGGACTATTTTTGGACTAATTTTTGGACTATTTTTGGACTATTGTACTCTGATGTAAGTGTAGTATAGTTATAGACTATTTTTGGACTATTGTACTCTGATGTAAGTGTAGTATTAGTTATAGACTATTTTTGGACTATTTTTGGACTATTGTACTCTGATGTAAGTGTAGTATAGTTATAGACTATTTTTGGACTATTGTACTCTGATGTAAGTGTAGTATTAGTTGTAGACTATTTTTGGACTATTGTACTCTGATGTAAGTGTAGTATTAGTTGTAGACTATTTTTGGACTATTGTACTCTGATGTAAGTGTAGTATTAGTTATAGACTATTTTTGGACTATTGTACTCTGATGTAAGTGTAGTATTAGTTATAAACTATTTTTGGACTATTGTACTCTGATGTAAGCGTAGTATTTGTTATAAACTATTTTTGGACTATTGTACTCTGATGTAAGTGTAGTATTAGTTATAGACTATTTTTGGACTATTGTACTCTGATGTAAGTGTAGTATTAGTTATAGACTATTTTTGGACTATTGTACTCTGATGTAAGTGTAGTATTAGTTGTAGACTATTTTTGGACTATTGTACTCTGATGTAAGTGTAGTATTAGTTATAGACTATTTTTGGACTATTGTACTCTGATGTAAGTGTACCATTAGTTATAGACTATTTTTGGACTATTGTACTCTGATGTAAGTGTAGTATTAGTTATAGACTATTTTTGGACTATTGTACTCTGATGTAAGTGTAGTATTAGTTATAGACTATTTTTGGACTATTGTACTCTGATGTAAGTGTAGTATTAGTTGTAGACTATTTTTGGACTATTGTACTCTGATGTAAGTGTAGTATTAGTTATAGACTATTTTTGGACTATTGTACTCTGATGTAAGTGTAGTATTAGTTATAGACTATTTTTGGACTATTGTACTCTGATGTAAGTGTACCATTAGTTTTAGACTATTTTTGGACTATTGTACTCTGATGTAAGCGTAGTATTTGTTATAAACTATTTTTGGACTATTGTACTCTGATGTAAGTGTAGTATTAGTTATAGACTATTTTTGGACTATTGTACTCTGATGTAAGTGTAGTATTAGTTATAGACTATTTTTGGACTATTGTACTCTGATGTAAGTGTAGTATTAGTTATAGACTGTTTTTGGACTATTGTACTCTGATGTAAGTGTAGTATAGTTATAGACTATTTTTGGACTACTGTACTCTGATGTAAGTGTACCATTAGTTATAGACTATTTTTGGACTATTGTACTCTGATGTAAGTGTACCATTAGTTATAGACTATTTTTGGACTATTGTACTCTGATGTAAGTGTAGTATTAGTTATAGACTATTTTTGGACTATTGTACTCTGATGTAAGTGTAGTATTAGTTATAGACTATTTTTGGACTATTGTACTCTGATGTAAGTGTAGTATTAGTTATAGACTATTTTTGGACTATTGTACTCTGATGTAAGTGTAGTATTAGTTATAGACTGTTTTTGGACTATTGTACTCTGATGTAAGTGTAGTATTAGTTATAGACTATTTTTGGACTATTGTACTCTGATGTAAGTGTAGTATTAGTTATAAACTATTTTTGGACTATTGTACTCTGATGTAAGTGTAGTATTATTTATAGACTATTTTTGGACTATTGTACTCTGATGTAAGTGTAGTATTAGTTATAGACTATTTTTGGACTATTGTACTCTGATGTAAGTGTAGTATTAGTTATAGACTATTTTTGGACTATTGTACTCTGATGTAAGTGTAGTATTAGTTATAGACTATTTTTGGACTATTGTACTCTGATGTAAGGTAAGTATTAGTTATAAACTATTTTTGGACTATTGTACTCTGATGTAAGTGTAGTATTAGTTATAGACTATTTTTGGACTATTGTACTCTGATGTAAGTGTAGTATTAGTTATAGACTATTTTTGGACTATTGTACTCTGATGTAAGTGTAGTATTAGTTATAGACTATTTTTGGACTATTGTACTCTGATGTAAGTGTAGTATTAGTTATAGACTATTTTTGGACTATTTTTGGACTATTGTACTCTGATGTAAGTGTAGTATTAGTTATAGACTATTTTTGGACTATTGTACTCTGATGTAAGTGTAGTATTAGTTGTAGACTATTTTTGGACTTTTGTACTCTGATGTAAGTGTAGTATTTGTTATAGACTATTTTTGGACTATTGTACTCTGATGTAAGTGTAGTATTAGTTATAAACTATTTTTGGACTATTGTACTCTGATGTAAGTGTAGTATTAGTTATAGACTATTTTTGGACTATTGTACTCTGATGTAAGTGTAGTATTAGTTATAGACTATTTTTGGACTATTGTACTCTGATGTAAGTGAAGTATTAGTTATAAACTATTTTTGGACTATTGTACTCTGATGTAAGTGTAGTATTAGTTATAGACTATTTTTGGACTATTGTACTCTGATGTAAGTGTAGTATTTGTTATAGACTATTTTTGGACTATTGTACTCTGATGTAAGTGTAGTATTAGTTATAGACTATTTTTGGACTATTGTACTCTGATGTAAGTGTAGTATTAGTTATAGACTATTTTTGGACTATTGTACTCTGATGTAAGTGTATTATTAGTTATAGACTATTTTTGGACTATTGTACTCTGATGTAAGTGTAGTATTAGTTATAAACTATTTTTGGACTATTGTACTCTGATGTAAGTGTAGTATTAGTTATAAACTATTTTTGGACTATTGTACTCTGATGTAAGTGTAGTATTAGTTATAAACTATTTTTGGACTATTTTTGGACTATTGTACTCTGATGTAAGTGTAGTATTAGTTATAGACTATTTTTGGACTATTGTACTCTGATGTAAGTGTAGTATTTGTTATAGACTATTTTTGGATTATTGTACTCTGATGTAAGTGTAGTATTAGTTATAGACTATTTTTGGACTATTGTACTCTGATGTAAGTGTAGTATTAGTTATAGACTATTTTTGGACTATTGTACTCTGATGTAAGTGTAGTATTAGTTATAGACTATTTTTGGACTATTGTACTCTGATGTAAGTGTAGTATTAGTTATAAACTATTTTTGGACTATTGTACTCTGATGTAAGTGTAGTATTAGTTATAGACTATTTTTGGACTATTGTACTCTGATGTAAGTGTAGTATTAGTTATAGACTATTTTTGGACTATTGTACTCTGATGTAAGTGTAGTATTAGTTATAAACTATTTTTGGACTATTGTACTCTGATGTCAGTGTACCATTAGTTATAGACTATTTTTGGACTATTGTACTCTGATGTAAGTGTAGTATTAGTTATAGACTATTTTTGGACTATTTTTGGACTATTGTACTCTGATGTAAGTGTAGTATTAGTTATAGACTATTTTTGGACTATTGTACTCTGATGTAAGTGTAGTATTAGTTATAGACTATTTTTGGACTATTGTACTCTGATGTAAGTGTAGTATTAGTTATAGACTATTTTTGGACTATTGTACTCTGATGTAAGTGTAGTATTAGTTATAGACTGTTTTTGGACTATTGTACTCTGATGTAAGTGTAGTATTAGTTATAGACTATTTTTGGACTATTGTACTCTGATGTAAGTGTAGTATTAGTTATAGACTATTTTTGGACTATTGTACTCTGATGTAAGTGTAGTATTAGTTGTAGACTATTTTTGGACTATTGTACTCTGATGTAAGTGTAGTATTAGTTATAAACTATTTTTGGACTATTGTACTCTGATGTAAGTGTAGTATTAGTTATAAACTATTTTTGGACTATTGTACTCTGATGTAAGTGTAGTATTAGTTATAAACTATTTTTGGACTATTGTACTCTGATGTAAGTGTAGTATTAGTTATAGACTATTTTTGGACTATTTTTGGACTATTGTACTCTGATGTAAGTGTACCATTAGTTATAGACTATTTTTGGACTATTGTACTCTGATGTAAGTGTACCATTAGTTATAGACTATTTTTGGACTATTGTACTCTGATGTAAGTGTAGTATTAGTTATAGACTATTTTTGGACTATTGTACTCTGATGT
Organism: Tegillarca granosa; assembly: GCA_029721355.1. Taxonomy (NCBI): domain Eukaryota; kingdom Metazoa; phylum Mollusca; class Bivalvia; order Arcoida; family Arcidae; genus Tegillarca; species Tegillarca granosa. The sequence goes on from CM056609.1 coordinate 16,276,402, forward strand.
AAGTCTAGTATTAGTTATAGACTATTTTTGGACTATTGTACTCTGATGTAAGTGTAGTATTAGTTATAAACTATTTTTGGACTATTGTACTCTGATGTAAGTGTAGTATTAGTTATAGACTATTTTTGGACTATTGTACTCTGATGTAAGTGTAGTATTTGTTATAGACTATTTTTGGACTACTGTACTCTGATGTAAGTGTAGTATTAGTTATAGACTATTTTTGGACTATTGTACTCTGATGTAAGTGTAGTATTAGTTATAGACTATTTTTGGACTATTTCTGGACTATTGTACTCTGATGTAAGTGTACTATTAGTTATAGACTATTTTTGGACTATTGTACTCTGATGTAAGTGTAGTATTAGTTATAGACTATTTTTGGACTATTGTACCTGATGTAAGTGTAGTATAGTTATAGACTATTTTTGGACTATTGTACTCTGATGTAAGTGTAGTATTAGTTATAAACTATTTTTGGACTATTGTACTCTGATGTAAGTGTAGTATTAGTTATAGACTATTTTTGGACTATTGTACTCTGATGTAAGTGTAGTATTAGTTATAGACTATTTTTGGACTATTGTACTCTGATGTAAGTGTAGTATTAGTTGTAGACTATTTTTGGACTATTGTACTCTGATGTAAGTGTAGTATTAGTTATAGACTATTTTTGGACTATTGTACTCTGATGTAAGTGTAGTATAGTTATAGACTATTTTTGGACTATTGTACTCTGATGTAAGTGTAGTATTAGTTATAAACTATTTTTGGACTATTGTACTCTGATGTAAGTGTAGTATTAGTTATAGACTATTTTTGGACTATTGTACTCTGATGTAAGTGTAGTATTAGTTATAAACTATTTTTGGACTATTGTACTCTGATGTAAGTGTAGTATAGTTATAGACTATTTTTGGACTATTGTACTCTGATGTAAGTGTAGTATTAGTTATAAACTATTTTTGGACTATTGTACTCTGATGTAAGTGTAGTATTAGTTATAAACTATTTTTGGACTATTGTACTCTGATGTAAGTGTAGTATTAGTTATAAACTATTTTTGGACTATTGTACTCTGATGTAAGTGTAGTATTAGTTATAGACTATTTTTCGACTATTGTACTCTGATGTAAGTGTAGTATTAGTTATAGACTATTTTTGGACTATTGTACTCTGATGTAAGTGTAGTATTAGTTATAGACTATTTTTGGACTATTGTACTCTGATGTAAGTGTAGTATTAGTTATAAACTATTTTTGGACTATTGTACTCTGATGTATGTGTAGTATTAGTTATAGACTATTTTTGGACTATTGTACTCTGATGTAAGTGTAGTATTAGTTATAAACTATTTTTGGACTATAATGTACTCTGATGTAAGTGTAGTATTAGTTATAGACTATTTTTGGACTATTGTACTCTGATGTAAGTGTAGTATTAGTTATAAACTATTTTTGGACTATTGTACTCTGATGTAAGTGTAGTATAGTTATAGACTATTTTTGGACTATTGTACTCTGATGTAAGTGTAGTATTAGTTATAAACTATTTTTGGACTATTGTACTCTGATGTAAGTGTAGTATTAGTTATAAACTATTTTTGGACTATTGTACTCTGATGTTAGTGTAGTATTAGTTATAAACTATTTTTGGACTATTGTACTCTGATGTAAGTGTAGTATTAGTTATAGACTATTTTTGGACTATTGTACTCTGATGTAAGTGTAGTATTAGTTATAGACTATTTTTGGACTATTGTACTCTGATGTAAGTGTAGTATTAGTTATAAACTATTTTTGGACTATTGTACTCTGATGTAAGTGTAGTATTAGTTATAGACTATTTTTGGACTATTGTACTCTGATGTAAGTGTAGTATTAGTTATAGACTATTTTTGGACTATTGTACTCTGATGTAAGCGTAGTATTTGTTATAAACTGTTTTTGGACTATTGTACTCTGATGTAAGTGTAGTATTAGTTATAAACTATTTTTGGACTATTGTACTCTGATGTAAGTGTAGTATTTGTTATAAACTATTTTTGGACTATTGTACTCTGATGTAAGCGTAGTATTTGTTATAAACTATTTTTGGACTATTGTACTCTGATGTAAGCGTAGTATTAGTTATAGACTATTTTTGGACTATTGTACTCTGATGTAAGTGTAGTATTAGTTATAGACTATTTTTGGACTATTGTACTCTGATGTAAGTGTAGTATTAGTTATAGTCTATTTTTGGACTATTGTACTCTGATGTAAGTGTAGTATTAGTTATAAACTATTTTTGGACTATTGTACTCTGATGTAAGTGTAGTATTAGTTATAGACTATTTTTGGACTATTGTACTCTGATGTAAGTGTAGTATTAGTTATAGACTATTTTTGGACTATTGTACTCTGATGTAAGTGTAGTATTAGTTATAGACTATTTTTGGACTATTGTACTCTGATGTAAGTGTAGTATTAGTTATAAACTATTTTTGGACTATTGTACTCTGATGTAAGTGTACCATTAGTTATAGACTATTTTTGGACTATTGTACTCTGATGTAAGTGTAGTACATGTATTAGTTATAGGTTTAACATACCATCACATTGTCCTGTTGCAGCATTTAACTGGAATCCTTCTCTACAGCTGCATACATAACTACCAGCAGTATTCGTACATCCCTGGCCACACTTTTTTGGCACAATATCGCATTCATTTATATCTACAAAAAGATATTTCACATTTAAGGCACAATGAGAGTTTCCAGTATTAAGAGAAGGTATTAGTCTTTAGTCAAGAATTGATCTGATATTCACAAATTAATAAATAAAAATAAATAAATATACAAGTTCATATTTTAAGTACAGTCAAATATTCATTGATATCTTCAAAAATGAGCATCAATATTTTATCAAGATATGCAATTCATTGATTTTACGGAAACACAAGCTGGTGTACATTTTATTTAACAATGTGTCATTTAAACATCTGAGGCAGTGATGGTTCTTTTGTTTCTTGTCTACCTTGACACAGTGAAATCAGTTTTTACGTTTGTAGGGCAGATGTCAGATGACAAAGATTAACCTAAAAATTGTCCAGACAGCATTGTTTTTCTTTTTCTTTTTCTTTTTTTTTTTTTTTTGAAAACACAAACTTTCAATTTGAAAGCCAGTGAAAATAGCTATGCTGTTACTGATCATGAGCAAGCATCAAGTGGTGAAAAAATATATCGGTAATGGTTACAAATACACTCAAAACACCAATATGACCAAGACCAATAAAGCCTGAAGTTTTCAAATACTATCATACCTTCAACAAAATAAGTCACTTCTAATATTGATTTCAAAACACATGTACACGTACAAAATTTAAAATTCAAGAAAAACAATTAAATCATGATTTTCTTTATGTTTAAAAAACGGCTGTTGTTAATTTTGTTAATTTCCAGGATACTTTTATTTACATAAATTTAAAAGACTTTGTTCTACTTTATAACTTTAAATAAAAAATGTTTTCCACAGCAGAAATAAACTCACCAGCACAGGATCCAGTAGTATTGTCATATCCCTCATTACATCGACATTCATATGATCCGAGGGTGTTGTAACAATACATGTTTGCATCTGTACATAAAGTCTGAGTTTGGCACTCATTAATGTCATTCTTACAAAAGGTGCCAGTCCATCCATTCTTACACTTGCATCCTTCAACCTTGTCACATGTTGACGTTCCCTGTTCTCCACAGTTGCATGTATTGGCACAGTTTGGTCCCCAGTGAAAGTTATCACAAGCTGGATAAAAAAAGAAGATATTATATATACTGGTACATACATACATATCTGTCTATTATCTAATTATATATATATATATATATATATATATATATATATATATATATATATATATATATATATATATGTATATATGTATATATATATATATAAGACAGTCTATTTTAAGACAGCCCATTATACTTTGCAAGTTCATAAAGACATTGGATTTTTACTTTATTTCTTATATTTACAATATTTATAAAAAAAATCATTTTATATCTGACTCACATTTTTCATGTAATTTTGAAATGGTTTGGAAATGCACTGCTGGTGCACCTTCTCAGAAAAATGGACCTGTACCCTGTCATTCAATTAGAACATTTGACATCTGAGCCTGCCCACATGTACCTAGCATTTGACATCTGAACCTGCCCACATGTACCTAGCATTTGACATCTGAGCCTGCCCACATGTACCTAGCATTTGACATCTGAGCCTGCCCACATGTACCTAGCATTTGACATCTGAGCCTGCCTACTGATCAGTCTAGATATGAAAAATTTATTAAATTTGATAAAATAACATCAAACATGAATTACATTTTCAAGTGAAAATGCAATGAACAATTATTAAAAGATGAATTTGTCAAAAAAAAAAATGCATTCCCACAATCCGCAGTTAAAAGTCTATGATGTCACTGTTTGCATGTGGAGTACTGTCTTTATGAAGTTGCAAAGAATAGTCCACATCAAATATTTTGTTGAAACAAAAATAATGTGATTGTAAATATATATAATTACGTGTATAACCATTAAATCTAAAATCATCTATCCAAAGGAATATAGAAATGGGTAAATTTTCTAAATTGTACTTTTAAAATAATAACTTCCTTGTACAGGTAACTACAGTACTTCTTTATTTTTTTGGAAATATCCATCTCTACAAGACCTTGTAAATCCCCCTATATGTGCAAGATATCCTAAAAAAAAAAAAAAAAAAAAAAAAAAAAAAAAAAAAAGGTATATGACAATATTATTTTTTAGGAAATATCCTTTACCACAAGAACAAATATTCTACCTTTTGGAATCTCCAACACAGTACTTTTATATATAACACTTACCTGTACAGGTAACCCCATCATTTTCCAGGAAATAACCTTCACTACAAGAACAGGAAAAGCCTCCAGCTTTCTCTATACATTTGTTTTTCTCTGAACACAGATTTAATGTGGCATTAGAACATTCAAGTATGTCTAAAACAGAAAAACAATTATAATAGAAAAAAACATTCTTTTTAATATATTCTCTTTTTCTGACAATTAATTAACCTGAAAATTACAACACACATTTATCAACTAACTTTATACATTTGTAACTTTCAATTTCTATGACAAATTTTTCCTCAAAACTGACCTCATTCTAGATCTAATTTGGCTCTGTAATTTTTTTTTTCAATTTCTCTATGACTATAAAACATTTTTGCCATAAATCTGGATAAAATTTTTGCTGGAACATAAGAAGGATATGATGCAGATGTATTTATAATAAAAAATTAATAAAAACTAGACAATACATGTATGTAATTGTTTTTTTTTTTATATTATTATTATTATTACATAGGTCATATATTACATTGTATTATATTTGGCATATAAATTCAGTTATCTGATTGGTTAATTTTTTTATCTTTAAGCCATGTAGATTAAATTCTTCGGTGCATACTTGGTCAGTTTAAAAAATCTACATACTTTTTCAATATTAACAGTTCGTATGACATTGGAAATCAACTGTCATAAAACATCATGTAAACTTTGCTATTTTCAAAGCATTGTTTTACATCATAAGAGAATAAAATACAATTTAACATGAATCTTTTTTGCAATTTTAAATAAATTTAATTGTTTTGTACATGGATTTTAGTACCCTGCTTGGTAAATTCTGTTATTCTATGCATTTGTTATTATTTACAATCATACTTTCTGTAGTGAATATTTGCAGAATAATATCTTCTAAAAATGTCATTAATTTACTGATAAAACACATTTTACGTTCTTACCGACACAATTTTGTTGATTGTCTGCTAGCCGATATCCAGTTTTACAGTAACATTTAGCAGCTCCATTTTCAACTCTACAACCATACTCACAACTGAGACTGTTTGAGACTGATGCACAAGGATCCACATCTATAACAAAAAAATTAATTAATTAATTGAAATAAAATAAATAAATAAATAAAATCTAAAATGTATAATTGCAAAAAAAAAAAAAAAAAAAAAGAAATGGTAGCACCCTGCCCAGGTTTGATACCTACCAGTTGTCAAAATTTAAAGCAGATCAATAAATGTCAAATGAGGAGTAGCATAAAAAATATTGTAAGAAATGACAGGGAATAATAATAATAATAATAATAATAATAATAATAATATAATACATGTAGTAATAATAATAATATTAATAATAATAATAAAGATTTTGTGTAACAACAAGATTTCTGTGCTGATACGAAGACATAAAAATCACATCTTAAGTTTTTAATACAAACATTTCATAGTTGAATGCTAGCGATGTAAATTTTTTTAATGGTATTAACATGTAACCAGGGCAACATAAATCAATTATTTTAGTTAAATATGGAGACATAACTAGGTATAGTGAGTGTCACTGTCAACTTTTTTTTATATTTTGGTAAAAACATTTAGTAGTGTTTGACAAAATGCACTTTTTAATCTAGACTTGTTGAATATGAGATTTCACAAGAATATTTAAAAAAAAAACCAGATAATCATTGCAGAAACAGGTTTATAATTCCTGGCTTGAGGGTGATCAAGCCATCCTAGTTACCCACTCCTCCCTGCAATGTTCTTCTTTTTCGAAACTTTCACATGGATATTTAAAAAAAAGTTACCAGTAATAATAGCAACAAGTAAATAATAACTGCAATCTTAGGTTTTATTCTAGTGTAACCACAAACCCCTCCCCTCCGTTTTTGGGTTGAAATTATAATCTAGTGTAAATTTCTCTTACTTTCTTTAAGACATGATTTTCTGTCATCTTTCAAGGAAAATCCAGGATAACAAAAGCAATTAAAACTTCCCTCAACATTGTTACAGAGCTGTTCACAATTGTTAGCATTGGTTTCACATTCATTGATATCTGTAAAAAAGAAGAAAACATTTACCATAAGAAGGAGTGTGTGTTGTGTGTGTGTGTGTGTGTGTGTGAGAGAGAGAGAGAGAGAGAGAGAGAGAGAGAGAGAGAGAGAGAGAGAGAGAGAGAGGAGAGAGAGAGAGAGGGAGGGTATTTTTTATTTGTGAGAAAGAGAATGAGAAAGAAGGATCTAAAAAACTCTCTGTCCCCCACTCTCTCTCTCCCTCTGTGTGTGTGTGTGTGTGTGTGTGTGTGTGTGTGTGTGTGTGTGATATTACCTTTACAATTGTAAGGTCCGTCTTGGTTATATCCAGCTTTACAACTGCAGGTATAACCTCCATCATTATTTTGACAGGTAGATGTATCTAAACTACAGTTATTAGTATTATCAGAGCTACACTCATTGTTATCTGAAACAGAAAAAAGGTAAACAATTATGAACAAGATTAACAAAGCTAGGGGCCTATTAGGGCCTAAATCATTGAACATGGCACCTTTACACCAGGAGGGGCCTATGTGTCAGATTGGTTTAGTGCACACCCTTGCAGGCCACTCACTGTCTTGGTACTTATGTATGTGCAGATCCTTGTGAAATGTCAATTCACTTGCCATAGGATAGAGCTTTCTTTTAGAGCTCCTTAATTTTCTCCACCAATCAAGAAACCACTTCGGTTGCTCAGTTGGTAGAGTGCTTGCTCTGTAAGTGGGAGGTCGTGGTTCAAACCCCAGCAGGGTCTAACCCAAGACTTGGAAGTGAGTAGTGGCTGTTCTCGCCAAGCACTCGGCATTACGAAATGAAAGTCACGGTTCTTCTGGATTGGAACTTAAAATAAACGAGGTCCCATGTCACAGGGTGGCATGATAAAGAACTCTGCCATATAATGCCATCAGCGCAACACACAGGCAAAATTTCTGCACTTTTGCCTATAGCTGGTGACATCTCGATAATAGTGAAATATTCTTGACTGGGACGTTAAACACCATTACTCAACTCAACTTCACCAATCAAGATCTGACCTCCTCAATATAAATAAAATAATGTTGACTGGTCATAAAACAACATTAATCCCAATCCTTTATGCTAGGAGCCTCAGAGATGAATAAGTAAGAACTATCTTTATTAAGAATGTCCATCTCTCATCACTGATTTAAAACCCTTAAAATTAAAATAAGGCCTTAACAATATATCGGTGCATTACCACTATGATTCTACCTAGGGCCTCTCACTTTAGATATCAGTGCACTACCACCAGCTATGCAGATCACTCTGATACAGTGTACAAACTCTCACTCTACCTAAAGCCTCTCACTTTATATCAGTGCACTACCAGCACTACCAGAACACAATGATACAGTGTACAAACTATCATCCTACCTTGACAGTTTCCATTGACCAATGTATATCCGTCCAAACAATTACATTGATAGGATCCATCTAAATCTTGACATGTCTTGCCAGCTCCACAGATACCTGGTGTTCTAACACACTCATTAATGTTTTGGTTACAAAGTGTGCCTTCCCACCCACTTTTACACACACAACCAATGGCTTTGTCACATGTATCTTCACCACGCCCACAATTACAACTGTTCTGACAATTAGGACCCCAATTTCCATATTCACAAGCTGAAAAAAAAAAAAAAAAGCATTTAGTATTCAAGCATTCTAAAAAATGCTGGATAAACAATTGGTTCTCTGCTATAATGTCACAAGGAAAATCCTTGTCAGTCATTGTTTAAAGTTTGATATATCTGGCATTTAATAAGGTTATTTTTTCTCTTTGTATCTAAAATGTACTCAATCAACCTTTTCAAAGAGTTGTCACATTGGAATACACGTACATCTATGTATATTAATTGCTTCTGCTGTTTTCATTTTTTCTATATGATATAATAGTGTAAAATCCATCCAATACTGATATGGGACTTTTTTATATAAACTCCTATTTCCATCTTGCTGATAAGGCACAATCACTTCTTAAATGGAGAGTGAAGTGGGGGAAAGTGGTTTGGATTTGGCTGGACTCACCTGTGCATGAAACTTTGTCTTCATTTAAAACATAACCATCATAACAGCTACATGTGTAGCTACCAACTGTATTGTTACAACCCTGAGAACATATATTGCCATCACATTCATTTACATCTGTAAATTAAAAATAATGTTAAAGTTGATACAATAACGATTGATTATTTCGATTTTCATTAATATTTTAAAAATTTAAAAGTTTTATGAGACAATGTTTTGTTTTGTTCAACAAACCTACAGTAAACAATTTGAATATAACATCAGATACTCAATTTAGACACTTTTATGTCTTAAAAATTGACATTAAAATATTCCCTTCTTTAAGTTGAGTGTACACTCAATTGAGTGAAAGATTGTAAAACTGGGGCCCAATGTTTATAATTTTCAAAAAGAAGAATGTTTTAGGTGAAGGACAAAAAGACAAAGGATTTTAAAAAAAATGCCTACAAGAAATTACCAAAGTTATTCTGTAGAAAAAGAAAGAATCGCATGTCTACAAAAAAGAATACATTAAATATTTTTCTTAAAACCAACCAAAAATCATGAAATAATAACCCAAAAACCACTTAATAATTTTTTAACAACCATAAAATTCTGAAAATAATTGATTTCCCAGTTTTAATTTATAATATTATACCTGTACAATTTGTTCCATCTGCTGTCAATTTATATCCACTTTGACAGATACAAACCCAACTTCCATCTTGTGTATTATTATTACATCCATAACTGCAAGTTAAATTCTGTAGTTGACACAAATCCATTGCTGAAATAAATCATTAGAAAAAAATATATATGAAAAAATTACAAATAAAAAAATTCAAAATGAAAAGATGAATATGCTAGAGTTTTGTTTTTATAAATTGATAGTAGATTTATTGCTATATTTCCGTACCGTGGACCACCAATTTGCTAAATTATTTTACTCATTATTTAAAAAACTTTTAAAAGAGTTTTTAAAAGGGATTTTGAAAAATTTTTAACTTCGGGTCTGAAAAATTCTTTCTGTTATTTTGAATATTTGTTTTACAGAACTTTAAGGTTTAAAATTTGTTTTCATATAGTTAATAGTTAGAAGGAAATGACTGAATTATCTGTGGTATTCCATGCTGATTTTAAAGTTTGAATGCTAAATTCTACCGTACAATAAATATAAATGTGAAGCTAATAACAAGTTTTTTGTTTATATATTTGGACTGTAATATTATGATTAAAGTTCATTGTTGACATGTATATATACTGTAGAATCATTATTATTCGTTGGGTTAAAATTTCGTGGTTTTGCCTTTTTTAAAAATTCTGTTGGTTGAAATTTTCGTGGAATTGAGTTTTGTGAAAGAAATCCCATTGAGGACAATGGTGATTAAAAATTTGCGATGACATTTAATTTTGTGGTTTTCACTAACCCACGAAAATAACGAAATTTATTCCCCAGTAATATTTGTGATTTTACAGTATGATCAATATACATACTTAGATTACAGGTTTTTCCATCAGGAAGCAGTTCATAGCCATAAATACAAGTACATGTAAAACTTCCTTCATTATTGGTACATCCCTGCTCACAGCCATCCGTATCTAGATCACATTCATTTATATCTAAAAATAGAAAATTATAAAAAATAAACTTGAATATTTTTTATAAATTTACTGACGTAAAGCCTTGTCTTATAAATTTGATAAATTATATAATTATTCTCTTTCCAGAAATTGTAGGCACAAAGCAAATTTTGAAAAAAAAAAAAAAAAAAAAAACTGTTTGATATCTCCCGACTTAATTTGGAAAAATAATGAGACTTTGCCAAAAATTTATTCTGGTTTATGGGGCAAATTAGTGATTAGTTCATTATGATAAACGTCAGTCAGATAAATATTTCACTGTTTAAGACATTGTTTTTTGTTTTAAGTTTGCCACCTAACAAATAGAAAATCAATCTCGACAAAACATACCACTTAAATGAATAAATAATATAAAAAATTGTAATATGAAATATTCTATAGATATTCAAACCTTATAACTTGAATTATAACTTCTCAATAACTACTTCAAAATTTAGGTTTTTGCTCATTTAAATGATGCAATGTATGAAAACACCAAAATGTCCACCAGTTTTGTGACTGGTTATAAGTGGACAGGAATGGTCATTTGGTCTATTATTCATCTATAGATCAAGAAAGAAAATCTTGAAAATCATTAGACAGCAAATTTTGTTTGTTTAAAACAATATATATATACTCACAGCTTGCAAAAAAAAAAAAAAAAAAAAAAAAAAAAAATTAAATAAAAACTTAAAGACTATTTACCTTGACATATATTGTTTACTTTGTTAAATCCAGGATGACAGATACACTCGTAACTACCTTCCGTGTTTGTACAGTTGGCATTATTACCACAGTTATTTAGTGAGGTACTGTTGCATTCATTTATATCTAGAAATTCAAATTATAAAAATGATAAAAAAATTCTCAATAGTAATCCTAATATTTTGGTTGGGGTAATCAGTTAAAGTTGCAATCATTGATATTTAGAATTTACCTTAAGCACTTAAGCAAATCCTCATATCATTTCCTAAGAACATTTTAGAAATTGTTCATGTCACAAATTCCTTGAATTATTTTTTCCTTTTTATTGGAAAACATCAACTTATGACATTTTTTATTGATTTTAAACAAATTTTATGGCAGGAAAATAGTCTGGTACACTGGTTAAGTTTATCATATACAGATAATCACAAAATCTTTGGTAAACAAAATTGAAATAGGTCAAATTGCAAGCTTAATCTATCAAAATAAATAAATAAATACAATTTAAATTAGACATACAAAGTGCTCACAGATATTAGATACCATTTCCTCTCAAATTTGATTGTGTTAAATAAAGTACTTCTTTGATTAACATTTTTCCCAATCTTTATTTCTGACTGATCAGACCTCAGACAACAACTTTAATATTTGACTGGTAAAAACTTCTCAATCAGTTCTTTGTGAACAACAGTCTTTCTAGAAGTGGAGGATGTCTGTTGAGCATGTTGTGCACTTTACCATTTGATTGACAAATAAAAAAAAATACAGTCTGAGATTTGATTGGTCACAAATAAAAAAGTGGGGAAATCAGTTAACGGAAGAGCCTCTTACTCAAGAGAAAACAACCAGACAAATACTGCTAATGACTATAGCACCTGAATAGTAACAATGTAAGTCATACCTTCACATTTGTTATCCCTGTCTTCAAATCCTGCAGGGCAAGGTGTACAGTTATATCCCCTGCCTAATAATTGTTCTTCTTCTGGTGAGAGATCTGTGCAATCACGACCCTGGGAACATGGTGCTGCTAGGCAGGAGTTGAAATTCTGATTGCAATCATCACCTAATTACAAAAGTAAAAATGATAATAATAACAAAAAAAAAAAAAAAATGAAATAAGTATGTTTAAGTATATATACAAATACCATTGTACAATGCCAGGCTTGTGAACATGTAAACAAGTACCCTTGGGCCAAGTCAGGGTTGTGAATGTGTAAACAAGTACCCTTGGGCAAAGTCAGGGTTGTGAACATGTAAACAAGTACCCTTGGGCCAAGTCAGGGTTGTGAACATGTAAACAAGTACCCTTGGACCAAGTCAGGGTTGTGAACATGTAAACAAGTACCCTTGGGCCAAGTCAGGGTTGTGAATGTGTAAACTACTAACCTGGGACCAAGTCAGGAATATAGGCATGTAAACAACTGACCTAAGATCATGCCAGGGATATGAGCATGTAAACAACTATTTTGGGACCAATTCAGAAATGTAGGCATGTAAACAACTACCCTAAGATCATGCCAGGGGATATAAGCATGTAAACAACTATCCTGGTACCATGGGAGGAATATAAGCATGAACACAACTACCCTGGGACCATGCAAGGTTCTATGCATGCCCTTGTTTGTGCACTTAAATTAAATCTCTTAAACAGATACTTCAGAACTATTGGAATTTGAACAATTATGACATCTATATTTCATCTACAAACTGAAAACAAATCTACAAAATATTTTTAATTTGGCAACATTTTTTCTCAGGAATCTGCACTGTGACAACTAAACACAACAATCTATTTGATTGATAAAGTTTAAGCAATTCCAGTGTTTTGAAACATTCTGTAAAAATATGATAAGCAAATGGATCAAGTATCAATTGTTATGAAACATTCTGTGACAAGAAGATTATTGAAAATCAGTTGATGTGGTTTCAATTTACTACTGGTAAAAAAGGCATAACATTTTGTTTTGTTTAGAAGTTCCTCTAGGCTATAATAAAACTGACCTTCCCATCCTACACTGCAGTTACAGGTTGCCAGTTTGAACAACGAATTCGTGGATTCTCTGGTTTGATTGTAGTCACATTCCCCATTACCATTACATCCACTGCACAGTATAATTACAATATCTAGAGTTTCTGAGACAAGATTTCCACTGTCCTGGGCTAATACACTGAAAAAATATAAAAATGTGGATGTAGACAAATTATTTTGTAAGTTTAGAGCAAATTCATTTTTTGTTTTTTAATTTTTATTTATTTATTTTATTTATTTACTTATTTATTTGGCTGGCTTGGGCTAACACTCTGAAAATGTCAATAATTGGACAAAAGCAAAAATTTTAGAAAACTTTGGATTCAAATTTATCATGCAAAAATTATTTTCATACTTATGAAGAACCATTAAATAATTTTTTTCATCTTTGAACATAATACATTAGATTTCAAAATGAATGTTGAAATAATATATATAATATAATCATTGTAAAATGTGAGGTGTTTAAATTGAATATTACAATCCTAGATCAGCTGAAAATGAAATAGATATAAGGTTTTTTTTCTGTACTACAACTATTTAATATGTAGTTTGTCTTAAGTTTCACTGGTTGAGACTAGAAAGAACCTTCCTCAAATATATTATCTATAAAAACAATGAGATAGCTGTGATACAACAACAAAACTAGAGCTAAAATGATTCACTGATTATACAATTCACTTCAGTATTTTTATTCTGTTCAATATATTGATCATGTTTCTAAAATTTTGGTTCCGATTTTTCAATTAGTATCAACTACCAGTAAAAACAATGGCAGGCAACAACTCCAGTAATCTGTTGGTAAGGCATAAATGCTATAAATATGTTTCTTGTCATTTCCATGTTTAAAAAAATGAAAAATTTTTTGAATAATAATGTGTATTATGATTTAGAAAGTTAGTATCAGGTCAATAATTAGTAATTGAATAAATTCATCACCATTTAGCCTAACCACTACGATTGCTATTCAAGTCATAGGTACATTAACTAAAAAACCACAAAAAAAAAGAAATGTTTAAAGTATCAAATTGTAAAATGTATCGTGAGTCAGTACTGGGATATATATTGTATCATGAAGGGGTTGTATTGTTCTAGTCCTAATCAACACATACCTTATACTTGTTTCATTTGTATTGGTAGGTGTCCATTTCGCTTCACCTGTCTGGTTATTGAATGTAAAACCAGATTGCGGACTAGAAGCCAAAATATAGGTGGCGTCTTGTTCTGATACATTCAAATTAAAAACGGTTTCATTACCAACTACTGCATTTATAGAAGATGGTCCAGAAATCTGTGGCGATACATTTTCTGAATGAAAAATAATAAATAAAAATAACATAATATCTCTGTCAAACACACTTTAATTAATCATATATAAGACCAACTGAGCCCTTATGTATATATACCCATAAAAACATGAACAGAAGTATTACAGTATTTTTAACACTAAAGATGTGAACTTTTTTCTATTAAGACCATCAAGTCTTTTTTTATGTAAAGGTTTTTTCATGTCTGGAAGAGTAGCAGTCTGTGTGATTCTTTGTATGTGTATGTGCAATATGTAGAAAGATGCATTTTTATGCAAGCAGAAGTGTGTGTGTGTGTGTGTGTGTGTGTGTGTGTGTGTGTGTGTGTGTGTGTGGCTGTGCATATGTATGATGTGCATATGAAAAAAGTGAATAATAAAATAATATGCCTCACCATTGTCTGCAATTTCAGCTTCAGCTTCTGTATTAACTGATCTAGCTGAGCTACCAACAGACTCGTCACCAGTAGCCAAAAAGTCAAAAATACATGCTTTATTAGCTATTCCTCCACAGAATGTTATAGATGCATTAACTTTTTCTTCTGGGAACTCATCAATAAATAATGGTTCAAAGTTTGGATCATTATAGGTCGACCATGATGTACCTTCTTCATACATAAACACAGAGTCTTGTGCAGTTGTGGCCCCTTTAAAATATCAATACATGTTGACTGTTAAGTATTAAATAATTTGATTTTTTTTAAAAATCTTTTTATTTTATTTTATTTATTTTTAAAAAAATTTATTTATTTATTTGTTTATTTATTTATTTATTTTATTTTATTTTATTTTATACTATTTTATTTTATTTTATTTTATTTTATTTTATTGTTTTGAGTTTGGCAGGTTAAATGATGGATCACAAATTGGAGATTCCACAGAAATGATATCAAAATCAAGTGATAGATAACAAACTGATAATTCTACTAGAGTGATAAAAATGTCAGTGTGGATCACAAATTACAGATTCTGTAAGAGTGATAAACATGTCAGTGTGGATCACAAATTACAGATTCTACTAGCGTGATTAACATGTCAGTGTGGATCACAAATTACAGATTCTACTAGCGTGATTAACATGTCAGTGTGGATCACAAATTACTGATTCTACTAGAGTGATAAAAATGTCAGTGTGGATCACAAATTAAAGATTCTACTAGAGTGATAAAAATGTCAGTATGGATCACAAATTACAGATTCTACTAGCGTGATTAACATGTCAGCGTGGATCACAAATTACAGATTCTACTAGAGTGATAAAAATGTCAGTGTGGATCACAAATTACAGATTCTACTAGAGTGATAAAAATGTCAATATGGATCACAAATTACAGATTCTATATGAGTGATAAAAATGTCAGTGGGGATCACAAATTACAGATTCTATAAAAGTGATAAAAATGTCAGTATGGATCACAAATTACAGATTCTACTAGAGTGATAAAAATGTCAGTGTGGATCACAAATTACAGATTCTACTAGAGTGATAAAAATGTCAGTGTGGATCACAAATTACAGATTCTACTAGAGTGATAAAAATGTCAGTATGGATCACAAATTACAGATTCTACTAGAGTGATAAAAATGTCAGTATGGATCACAAATTACAGATTCTATATGAGTGATAAACATGTCAGTGTGGATCACAAATTACAGATTCTATATGAGTGATAAAAATGTCAGTGGGGATCACAAATTACAGATTCTACTAGAGTGATAAACATGTCAGTGTGGATCACAAATTACAGATTCTACTAGCGTGATTAACATGTCAGCCTGGATCTAAATTACAGATTCTACTAGAGTGATAAAAATGTCAGTGTGGATCACAAATTACAGATTCTACTAGAGTGATAAAAATGTCAGTGTGGATCACAAATTACAGATTCTACTAGAGTGATAAAAATGTCAGTGTGGATCACAAATTACAGATTCTACTAGAGTGATAAAAATGTCAGTATGGATCACAAATTACAGATTCTATAAAAGTGATAAAAATGTCAGTGTGGATCACAAATTACTGATTCTACTAGAGTGATAAACATCAATGTGGATCACAAATTACAGATTCTACTAGAGTGATAAACATGTCAGTGTGGATCACAAATTACAGATTCTACTAGCATGATTAACATGTCAGCGTGGATCTAAATTACAGATTCTACTAGAGTGATAAAAATGTCAGTGTGGATCACAAATTACAGATTCTACTAGAGTGATAAAAATGTCAGTATGGATCACAAATTACAGATTCTATAAGAGTGATAAAAAAGTCAGTGTGGATCACAAAGTACAGATTCTGTAAGAGTGATAAAAATGTCAGTGTGGATCACAGATTCTGTAACAGTGATAAAAATGTCAGTGGGGATCACAAATTACAGATTCTGTAAGAGTGATAAAAATGTCAGTGTGGATCACAAATTACAGATTCTATAAGAGTGATAAAAATGTCAGTGTGGATCACAAATTACAGATTCTATAAGAGTGATAAAAATGTCAGTGGGGATCACAAATTACAAATTCTATAAGAGTGATAAACATCAATGTGGATCACAAATTACAGATTCTATAACAGTGATAAAATTGTCAGTGTGGATCACAGATTCTATAAGAGTGATAAAAATGTCAGTGTGGATCACAAATTACAGATTTTATAAAAGTGATAAAAATGTCAGTGTGGATCACAAATTACAGATTCTATAACAGTGATAAAAATGTCAGTGTGGATCACAAATTACAGATTCTATAAGAGTGGTAAAAATGTCAGTGTGGATCACAAATTACAGATTCTATAAGAGTGATAAACATCAATGTGGATCACAAATTACAGATTCTATAACAGTGATAAAAATGTCAGTGTGGATCACAAATTACAGATTCTATAAGAGTGATAAAAATGTCAGAGTGGATCACAAATTACAGATTCTATAAGAGTGATAAAAATGTCAGAGTGGATCACAAATTACAGATTCTATAACAGTGATAAAAATGTCAGAGTGGATCACAAATTACAGATTCTATAAGAGTGATAAACATCAATGTGGATCACAAGATAAAAATATCAGATGATAAATCACAACTTTACATCTCTTTTAAAATTGGTGAATCTATTGTATTTACAATGTATATTAATATCAAAAGATGGATCACAAATGGGTAATTTGATTGGTTGGATAATAATGTAAAATGATCAATTACTAGTAATGGCAGATAATAGATCAATAATTGTAGATTTTATTGAAGTGATATAAATGTCAGATAATATATCACAAATTTGTGATTTTATTAAAGTGATGTAAATGTCAGATAATAGATCAATAATTGTAGATTTTAATGAAGTGATATAAATGTCAGATAATCACAAATTTGTGATTTTATTCAAGTGATGTAAATGTAAGATATTAGATCAATAATTGTAGATTTTATTGAAGTGATATCAATGTCAAATGTTAAATCACAAACAGTATTTAGCTATGTGATTGATAACTTGAAAAATTTAGAATTTTCAATCAATTATACAATTATGATCAGTATAAAATTATGATTTAAGCACATTTGATTTCTACAATTTACAATTTGAGTATGAAAAAGCAACTGTGAATTGCAATATACATGTAAACACTAAACAGTATTACTCAGTTGGTAGAGTGCTTGCTCCGTAAGTGGAAGGTCGTGGGTTCAAACCCCGGCCGGGTCTGACCCAAGACTTGAAAGTGGGTAGTGACTGTTCTTTCGCCAAGCACTCGGTATTACGAAATGAAAGTCATGGTTCTTTCGGATGGGAACTTAAAATAAGTGAGGTCCCGTGTCATGGCAGGCATGGCACGATAAAGAACCCTGCTGTGTAATGCCATCAGCACAGGCAAAATTTCTGCACTTTCGCCTATAGCTGGCGACGTCTCGATATAAGTGAAATATTCTTGACTGGGATGTTAAACACCATTACTCAACTCAACTCACTAAAAGTATTACCCCTTAAATACAAACAGCTTCTAGTTATAATATACTGATTGGAATTTACAGTCTAATTAAGCAAATAATGGTCTGTCCTAAAAAAATATCAATAGTTTAGTAAAGACAGAATTTTCTTTATGTAAAGTGATCTATTTTGACAAGTTTCTCAGTACACATATATCTGTATTAAATCATTGAAAACAAACATAATATGAGCACTCACAAAGTTGTCCAAAGTTGTTGAAAATTTTTCTCTCACTGCTGACTTCAGTTGCATTTGGCAGATAGACTGTTCCATTGGGCAAGATAAAATCATTGTTAGCATCACCGTCAGCATTACCCATAAGGCCTTTTGGTTTTCCTGTTAGAGATTCTGGAAGCTTTATTGAGACTGTTAACATACGCACACCAATGTTTACAGTCACACCGATATCTACAAAAAAAAAACAATATTGACATCACACAACAACATTTCTCATAGCGGTACAACACTACTTCTATAAAATACAACATCGACATCACACAACAACATTTCTCATAGCGGTACAACACTACTTCTATAAAATACAACATCGACATCACACAACAACCTGTCTAATAGCGGTACAACAATACTTCTATAAAATACAACATCAACATCACACAACAACCTATCTAATAGGGGTACAACAATACTTCTATATAATACACCATCGACATCACACAACAACCTGTCTAATAGCGGTACAACAATACTTCTATAAAATACAACATCGACATCACACAACAACCTGTCTAATAGGGGTACAACAATACTTCTATAAAATACAACATCGACATCACACAACAACCTGTCTAATAGCGGTACAACACTACTTCTATAAAATACAACATCGACATCACACAACAACAGTCTCATAGGGGTACAACAATACTTCTATAAAATACAACATCGACATCACACAACAACCTGTCTAATAGCGGTACAACACTACTTCTATAAAATACAACATCGACATCACAGAACAACAGTCTCATAGCGGTACAACAATACTTCTATAAAATACAACATCGACATCACAAAACAACCTGTCTAATAGCGGTACAACACTACTTCTATAAAATACAACATCGACATCACACAACAACCTGTCTAATAGGGGTACAACAATACTTCTATAAAATACAACATCGACATCACACAACAACCTGTCTAATAGCGGTACAACAATACTTCTATAAAATACAACATCGACATCACACAACAACCTGTCTAATAGGGGTACAACAATACTTCTATAAAATACAACATCGACATCACAAAACAACCTGTCTAATAGCGGTACAACACTACTTCTATAAAATACAACATCGACATCACAGAACAACAGTCTCATAGGGGTACAACAATACTTCTATAAAATACAACATCGACATCACACAACAACCTGTCTAATAGCGGTACAACACTACTTCTATAAAATACAACATCGACATCACAGAACAACAGTCTCATAGCGGTACAACAATACTTCTATAAAATACAACATCGACATCACACAACAACCTGTCTCATAGCGATACAACAATACTTCTATAAAATTCTAGTCCAGGTATTGCTCTGCCATTTGCTAATTTAGCCATTGCTAATCTATAAAATTCCTGACACCAAAATATTGCTTTTAGTTTCTGAGGCTCATTTGAATTTAAAAAAACTGGCTCCAGTTAACATTTGACTATTTTGTTAGATCTTTCTTTTCAAAAGGCAGAGCTGACTCTGCTAGTCTTAGAAAAATATTTGGTTAAATAATAAATATCAATTTTGTGAGATTTACTTTCATTAAATTTTATCATTTCATTTAAAATGCAAATTAAATCTTTTTTTTCGATATTTTTTCTTTACAGAAATTTCAATACATGTACTTAGGAAAAATAATAGAAAGAAAGGACGTATCAAATATGTACAGAAAAGGCTTCATGTTAACTAACTCACTGTTAGACAATGGCATCTATAAAAACTTCCAAACTTTGATATCAAGTGTTAGCAGTTGCAAGTAAATGATTCAAAGCCTGTTTTATTTAGATAGGTTTTAATTGATTTTGAAGTTTCCAGATTCAACAAACCAATAGGCAACAAATTTCACTTTTTAAATAAAAATGACAAGTGATGCTCATTTAAAATAGTTAATTTAAGAAGTGAAATAATTTTGGACCAAAAAGTGATCAAAGTTGATCCCCAAATTATTATTAAGTGATTAAATGACAATGTGTTAAAGGGAGCTAACTTTAATTGGACTTACCTGCACTGCTGAATCCTATTTCAAGACTATTGTTACTTCTGTCTAAACTAACACCATTGTTAAAAGTCGAAAAGTTAGCATTTTCATTGAACTGTGCAGAATAATCTCTTCCATTTGCATATATGACCACACCTACAAAACAGAGATAAAGAAATTTATTAATTTATACTCAAGATAGCATTTGTTTTATTTCTCTATATCCCACTCTTATCTCAACCAGAAACAAGTTAAAAAACATGTAATTAGCAGTAGACAAAGAAGCAAGTCACAAAAACAGGTATATATAGCTGTAGCCATAGTGACCAGAAACAAGTCACACACACACACACACACAAATAATTAAATAAAATGAAATATACAATTAAGCATGACAACAAATACATGTATATACATTTACAAGTTATTTAAAAAATAGCAGACTTTGTAAAAGCACTGGATGTGGATAAGGATATTGTGTGACCATTAATCATCAAGTTGTCTACTTTTCTAAACAAGTATTGAAAATAACCAAAAAAACATAGTCTGTTTAAAACACCGCCCACCTACCTAAACACACACACACACACACACACACTGAGAAAAAACCCCCAACCACCATTACACAAACACACACACACACACACACACACACACACACACACACACACACACACACACACACACACAAAGAAAGAGTGACTTACTGTCTTTATTCCTATTCAGGGATATCTGAGCTGAGACGTTGGTCAATAGGTCTTTTATGGCGAAAGCAGAGAATACAGTAGCATTAATTGTTGTACCATTGGCAGTGGTGTATTTATCAGTTCTAGCTTGAACTTCAAACTTAACATCTGTCTCATCAACTTTCATCATGTAGTACTCTCCTAAACCATTGAATGTGTACTGGTGATTATCAAAAGTGATAATGTGTGGATCACCAAAGTTGAACCCTAAAAATTTATCAAAATTATTATAATAATTACTGTATTATTATAGAAAACAAACTGGAGTAAAAAATAAATAAATAAATTAATAAATAAAAAATAATAATAAATAAGTAAATAAAAATAGTTAAATAACAAAAGACAAAACTTACCTCTTCTTTTTTTTTATGATACATACTCTCTTAGAATAATGCATATAGTTTCTACCATTTTAATACATGTATTATGTATAGTCTGATCATAACAGCAATACTTCATATAGAATAGAAAGGCAAACATAAATGTAAGTCATGTTTGTTTGGTTACAAAATAAGATGGGGGAATTAGGAGATATTATTACTATATATATTTGAGTTTGAATAAATTAAACAATTTAGTCTAGTATTTTACTAATGAAACAATGAAAAATGATTGAACCTCAAACTTCTAGGACAAACTGAAAATTTTTTAAGATTGTAAACACAGGCTAACTATATAAAAAATTTAATTGGCATTTCCTAAATGAAGCATTGTATATATAGGTTTTTTTCTGTTTACCCAGAATTCAGTTTTCACTGAATTCACTATTGTAACCCAGAACTCAATTTTCATTGAATTCACTGTTGTAACCCAGAATTCAGTTTTCACTGAATTCACTGTTATAACCCAGAATTCAGTTTTCACTGAATTCACTGTTGTAACCCAGAACTCAATTTTCATTGAATTCACTCTTGTAACCCAGAATTCAGTTTTCATTGAATTCACTATTGTAACCCAGAACTCAATTTTCATTGAATTCACTGTTGTAACCCAGAATTCAGTTTTCATTGAATTCACTGTTGTAACCCAGAATTCAGTTTTCATTGAATTCACTGTTGTAACTGAGGATTCAGTTTTCACATAATTCACTGTTGTAACTGAGGATTCAGTTTTCATTGAATTCACTGTTGAAACTGAGGATTTAGCTTTCGTTTAACTCACTGTTGTAACCCAGAATTCAGTTTTCACTGAATTCACTGTTGTAACCCAGAACTCAATTTTCATTGAATTCACTGTTGTAACCAAGAATTCAGTTTTCATTGAATTCACTATTGTAACCCAGAACTCAATTTTCATTGAATTCACTGTTGTAACCCAGAATTCAGTTTTCATTGAATTCACTGTTGTAACCCAGAATTCAGTTTTCATTGAATTCACTGTTGTAACTGAGGATTCAGTTTTCACAGAATTCACTGTTGTAACTGAGGATTTAGCTTTCACTAAATTCACTGTTGTAACTGAGGATTTAGCTTTCACAGAATTCACTGTTGTAACTGAGGATTCAGTTTTCATTGAATTCACTGTTGTAACTGAGGATTTAGCTTTCGTTAAACTCACTGTTGTAACCCAGAATTCAGTTTTCATTGAATTCACTGTTGTAACCAAGGATTTGGTTTTCACTAAATTCACCGTTGTAACCAAGGATTTAGTTTTGATTGAATTCACTGTTGTAACCCAGAATTCAGTTTTCACTGAATTCACTGTTGTAACCGAGGATTTGATTTCACTGAATTCTCTGTTGTAACCAAGGATTTGGTTTTCACTGAATTTACTGTTGTAACCCAGGATTTAGCTTTCATTGAATTCACGGTTGTAACCCAGGATTTAGCTTTCACTGAATTCACTGTTGTAACCCAGAATTTAGTTTTCAATGAATTTACCATTGTAACCGAGGGTCTAGTTTTCACTGAATTCACTGTTGTAACCCAGGATTTGGTTTTCACTGAATTCAATGTTGTAACCAAGGATTTAGCTTTTACTGAATTCACTGTTGTAACAGAGGATTTAGCTTTCATTAAATTAACTGTTGTTACCCAGGATTTAACTTTCATTGAATTCACTGTTGTTACCCAGGATTTAGTTTTCACTAATATAATTCAGGTTTAAGGTTTACAGGTTTCATTATACAAAAACTTACCTATTCGGAAGAAATTTCTAAAATTACACCCGTTAACCCCAGGTCTGCCTCTCCAGTAGTAACGACAAAGACTGCTTCCTCGACAACATTGCAAGTAAGGGATTCTGTTCTCCTCAAAATAACTATATACATTAAAAAATGGGTTATGTGTTAACAAGCTTCCTGGTCGTGACCCTCCTATATAGAGTCCACCCCACCAACTGTAGCAACACTCCTAGAAAATAAAGATTTAATGTTATTAAATTTGATAATAAAGAAAGGAAGGAATGACAGATGCAAAAAGAAATAGATAAAACATGGATGAATGGATGGATGGATGATGGTTTTACAGAGATAAATAAATGTGGCAATTAATGTTTAATAAATATAAATTTTTAGATGTACTGATTGACAAATTAGCAAATAAAATGATAGAAGAATCAATAAGAAAATGAAATTGACAGACAGAAGAAATTACATACCGCTGTGTTTGTAGAAGATCCCATGTTAACGTAACACCTTCTATACCAAGTTGAACTATAATAGTTATATCGCCATGTCTGTCGATTAGATCTAGCTCTTCTTATACTGCAAGGACACATAAATCGTGGATTCCGTGAAGGTATTTTCTGAGCTAGTGGTACAAGTGTATCTGCAGCTAGATCTTGGTTACTTTTGAACCAAGACAAACAATTAACAGCATTATCAATATTATTTCTTGTTGTCATTGGTAATTCATATATAAACACTCCTGAGTATCCTGTAATTAAGCAAAATAGCAAGTATGAAATAACTTATACAAAATTTCATTACAGAAATATTTTGTAATTAAGATGTGTAATATTTATCTAATAGTTTGTAAGAAAAATTATGATTCAAACTAGATATATTTTATACCATTCTTCGACGTTATAATTTTAAGTTTCTAGACTGGGGCTGTAAGCACCATTATATACTAACTCTATCTTGTTAGCCTTGAACTGGAAATTTCATTAATTGTCTGTGTAAGATGAGAACCAGAGTGATCTGAAATACTTAAGTAGAATACTATCTCATTCACAATGACCAACATAGCTTATCCACATGATCAATGCTAATGATACAAAAATAAGACTTACAAAATAAGTTTTAGTTTACTAATTTCATAGTTTGTAATTTTCTAACTTTTTAATAAGGGTAAAACTAAGATGGGGTCTAATAAGGGTAAAACTAAGATGGGGTCTAATAAGGGTAAAAATAAGATGGGGTCTTATAAGGGTAAAAATAAGATGGGGTCTATTAAGGGTAAAAATAAGATGGGGTCTAATAAGGGTAAAAATAAGATGGGGTCTATTAAGGGTAAAAATAAGATGGGGTCTAATAAGGGTAAAAATAAGATGGGGTCTAATAAGGGTAAAAATAAGATGGGGTCTATTAAGGGTAAAAATAAGATGGGGTCTAATAAGGGTAAAAATAAGATGGGGTCTAATAAGGGTAAAACTAAGATGGGGTCTAATAAGGGTAAAACTAAGATGGGGTCTAATAAGGGTAAAACTAAGATGGGATCTAATAAGGGTAAAACTAAGATGGGGTCTATTAAGGGTAAAAATAAGATGGGTCTAATAAGGGTAAAAATAAGATGGGGTCTAATAAGGGTAAAACTAAGATGGGGTCTAATAAGGGTAAAACTAAGATGGGGTCTAATAAGGGTAAAAATAAGATGGGGTCCACTAATGAGGGTAAAACAAAGATAAGGTCTCATTAAGGTAAAAATAAGATGGGGTCTAATAAGGGTAAAACTAAGATGGGGTCTAATAAGGGTGATACTAAGATGGGGTCTCATAAGGGTGATACTAAGATGGGGTCCTATAAGGGTAAAACTAAGATGGGGTCCAATAAGGATAAAACTAAGATGGGGTTTAATAAGAGTAAAACTAGAATCATGGAACCTATTAAGGAAAAAAAACAACAACAGGATTTTGCTAACAAGGATAAAACTAACCTGTATTTCCAATGATATTTTGCAATCTGAAGGCAGCCTTCTGATTGCTGTAAGGATTTTGATCACTGGCTACATTTCCAAATTTATAGCCAATGACAACTGATCTTTTAGATAACTCTGACCATGTATTTCCTCCATAATTATAGATGAGGAATGTTCTATATCCATTGGATATCACTAAGCACTGGACAGACATCAACTGTAACATAAAATTGATAAATGTATCTAAACTTATGTATTATAATGAGGACAAAACAATTCTAGAAACAAAAAAATTATACCTGACCAAGTATAAGTTCTTACTTTTAAATTATTGTAGTCCTAATAAGAGAACTATGAAATAATTATGATTCACACATTGACCTTTTCTCACAAAAAGAAAAAAACACTACGTTGTAATATCCAGATTTATGTTTCACTACTTACAAGGTAAGTTGGAACACTACATTAGAATAACCAGATTAATGTTTCAAAACTTAAAGGTAAGTTGGAACACTACATTGTAATAACCAGATTTATGTTTTATTACTTACAAGGTAAGTTGGAACACTGCATTGTTATATCCAGATTTATGTTTTATTACTTACAAGGTAAGTTGGAACACTTCATTGTAATATCCAGATTTATGTGTCATTACTTACAAGATAAGTTAGAACACTACATTGTAATATCCAGATTTATTTTATATTACTTACAAGGTAATAAGGAATAATACATTTTATTATATGACTACTGAGTTTACTCAATTCTGATTGGCTAAGACCATGTTAAGCTACTCTGTACAAATCGTTATGTTCACCGCGCAATTTTGCGCGTGAGGGTAACATAACGGTCCAAATTGCTCTCCAGGTCCCTAAAAATAGAAGGCGGTGATTTCCCAGTGTCTAAAAAAAGAACTAATCAGAGCCATCGTAAGCTTTCGATAAGCCAATCAAAACTGGCCTACTTTAGTTACCATTTTGAAATTTCATTGTTAACTTTTTTTTACTATTGATTTATTAAAGAAGCTGTTACAAATTGATTTAAAAGACACTTCTCTGTCATATAATAAAACAATTACTGACTTTTGATTTCGGTTAATACAAGGATTTATCACCCCAAAAGAAATTTAATATTCACCTCGGCCTGCGGCCTAGGTGAATATTACTTTTCTTTTGGGGTGATAATTCCTTGTATTAACCTCATCAAAAGTCATTAATTGTATAGTAATATCCAGATTTATGTTTTATTACTTACAAGGTAAGTTGGAATACTACATTGTAATAACCAGATTTTGTTTTATTACTTACAAGGTAAGTTGGAATACTACATTGTTATATCCAGATTTATGTTTTATTACTTACAAGGAAAGTTTGAACACTTCATCGTAATATCCAGATTTATGTTTTATTACTTACAGGGTAAGTTGGAACACTTTATTGTAATATCCAGATTTATGTTTTATTACTTACAGGGTAAGTTGGAATACTACATTGTAATATTCAGATTTATGTGTCATTACTTACAAGGTAAGTTAGAACACTACATTGTAATATCCAGATTTATGTTTTATTACTTACAAGGTAAGTTGGAACACTTTATTGTAATATCCAGATTAATGTTTTATTACTTACAAGGTAAGTTGGAATACTACATTGTAATATCCAGATTTATGTTTTATTACTTACAAGGTAAGTTGGAACACTTCATTGTAATATCCAGATTTATGTTGTATTACTTACAAGGTAAGTTGGAACACTTCATTGTAATATCCAGATTTATGTTTTATTACTTACAAGGTAAGTTGGAATACTACATTGTAATATCCAGATTTATGTTTTACTACTTGCAAGGTAAGTTGGAACACTACATTATAATATCCAGATTTATGTTTTATAACTTACAAGGTAAGTTGGAACACCACATTGTAATTACCAGATTTATGTTTCATTACTTACAAGGTATGTTGGAACACTACATTGTAATATCCAGATTTATGTTTTATTACTTACAAGGTAAGTTGGAATACTACATTGTAATATCCAGATTTATGTTTTACTACTTGCAAGGTAAGTTGGAACACTACATTATAATATCCAGATTTATGTTTTATAACTTACAAGGTAAGTTGGAACACCACATTGTAATTACCAGATTTATGTTTCATTACTTACAAGGTTTGTTGCAACACTACATTGTAATATCCAGATTTATGTTTTATTACTTAGAAGGTAAATTGGAATACTACATTGTAATATCCAGATTTATGTTTTATAACTTACAAGGTAAGTTGGAACACCACATTGTAATTACCAGATTTATGTTTCATTACTTACAAGGTATGTTGGAACACTACATTGTAATATCCAGATTTATGTTTTATTACTTACAAGGTAAGTTGGAACACTTCATTGTATCAGATTTAGTTTTATTACTTACAAGGTAAGTTGGAACACTACATTATAATATTCAGATTTTTTTTTTATTACTTACAAGGTAAGTTGGAACACTACATTGTAATTACCAGATTTATGTTTATAACTTACCTCTAAATCAGTCCCACCATATGGTCTTACATTTTCCCATGTGACTTTCAACAACCAATTAGCTTCAAAAAATGAATGTGAGGTATATTTTTTCACTAAATCTGATGCTTCACTCATAAATGTTGTATCTAATTTGCTGACATAATCTGCAAACTTGTTGTAAACATGGTAGAAAGTGACTCCTACCATATCAGTCCAGAATGGACAAATAATGGCTCTGGAGAATTCCAGAGATGAAATGGATCTAGGGGACCAGCTGTTGTAGGGGCTATAGAAATCTATAACTCCATTACTGCCAACCTGTAAAACAATAAAATCTAATAACTCCACTGCAATGTAGATATTTGTAAAGTCTCCCTTTTTACGGGTTGCTGGGTGGTCTAAAGCATGGGGATACAGGCCACAGTGCCCATTACCCAGATTTTAATCTCATGCTGCCAGATCCTACTTTATCTCGACTGAGGCATAAAAATGCTAGTACTTTGATTTCATAACCCTTAATGTGCAAAAAATCACTTATCCAAGGTAGGTTCTCTAATGGTACTTCATTTTTATCATCAATCAAAACTGACCACCTTGATACAGGTGAAAGAATCTTAATTGAAGAATAAAGCCACAATGTTACACATTTCCTGGATTAATGCCTCATTTTGACATTGGGATAATTCGTTTATTGCACAGCAATTTTCTTTTGTTTTGTAATCGATTCTGCAAGTTCACTAATGTGTCATTTATGATTATTTATTTAAGAGTTATTCTTAAGAATACAGTACCACGTGTTGTGAGGATTCAAACTAAAGAATCATACTTGGTAGTCAACAATGTCGCTATACCATTGAGCGCTCAATGAGGGATTATTTTTCTAATAGTTAAAATTATAATTTAGAGTTTTAAAGTGTGCTTTTAAAAATTTTTTATGAAATTTCACCAAACTGTACAAAAATACAAAATAAACGCTGTAAACAAAGAAATTTTAAATTTTAAATAGAACTAATTCCACTCTCTCATCTTAAAACGCCAATGTAATATTATATAGATGATAGAGTAGTCTTCCCTTAGACTATTTTTCATTACTTAGCTTACATAAATCTTTCCTTATAATATGATTTCAAACTAGAATGTTAACTTGTGAGCAAGTATATGTCTGGGTATCAGCAATTATGGGGCGATGCTGTTAAGCATATTGTCTTATGTGTTTATTCAAAGTATTAACATTTTTTAGGTAACTTAGTGTGAGAATCTAGAATGAAGCAGACAAACAGTGCATAATTAGTTTAATTCAAGGAGATGCCCTTAAGGCATATCCATAACAACAGACATCCCAGGTTGTTGTTTTAACCAAATTTCTCCAGAGTTCTTCTGAATTCTGAAAAAAAGGTTATTAAGCTCACTTCCCATGTCAATCAATTCCAGTTGACAAAATTTTAACCTGATCAGAAAAGAAATGAAGGAGTTGTCTCTTAAAAAAATCTGTCTTGAGTAATAACAAGATGTCTGCTGATAGGTAGACATAAAAAAATAACTGTTGAATAACTATATCAAAATAAGTAAAAGATTATCTCCCCTTATAAAGCCAAGTAAAAAATTCCTTAAATGTATTGCTAAAAATTCTCCACCAAGTTTAATTTACAGTAAACAGTTAAATGGTGTAAGTGAATGCATAGAGCAATTTTCATGTTTTTTTGCAGTTAAATCAATTAAATACACATACACATTTGCAGAAAAGGAAAAGGTTTTTTTAGCCATCAATGGACACATGAGCTAATTAGAACATTTCTTCTCAGACATGTTCAAATAGCATCTGTAAGATTAGTAAGAAATTCAAACTGCCAAAATTAAAATTATATAAGATTTACTTAAGTTATGATTTTAAAAATGTTTCAAAATGGAATTGAAAAGTTGCAAGTCCTAACCCAAGTTAACTTGGCTAAATTTTGAATCCTATATATAAACTTACATAAAGCCATTTATAGGACAGTCTTCCTACATTTATCCCGATATCTGTCCATATAAAACTTGAGGTCACATCATCCCCAATGATTGATGAATCACCTTCTGAATCACCATAACGTAAAAATGCTGCAATAATGTAAATTATAAAAAATAATTATCATAAGTAACCTCCTCGAAAGAATAGAATTAATAAGCATAGCCTCCCTTGAATAAAATATAATATATAATAACACAAATAGTAACCTGTCACCAGATCACAAGGTTTATAATACACGTACATAATAAAATCAAAAGTAAATCTTGAGATATAATATGAAATAACATAGAATACACAATAACATATTACTTCAACTCATTACAAATTAATAAACAAAATTATCTCCCTTGTAAATGCAATAAGGTGTCATTATCTCCTTTTTTCAATAAAGAAACATAGTAAATTAATAATTAATATCATAAAACACACACACACACACACAGAAATAAGAAAAAAAAGACCAATCATATTATAGAATATAACAGCTTTCTTAATAACTTAAATGAAATACTTTTAAAAGCAAAAATATTAAAATACAATGAAAATATTTATTTTTGAAGTATCTTAATATAATTGTGGTCCTCAGCTTCTTGAGATTATTTATATCATAGATAAATTGTATCTATAAGATTTTTATCATACTAAATGTAAAAAAATTAATTAAAATTTTGACACATAAAATAACATGTCATTAAATTTTAGTTAATAAATTACATCCCTCTTTCCAAGATAAACTCTGTAATTTGTGTATAATTTTTCTAATGTACAATCACAATTTATTGATTTTTCACTTTTAATCCAATTAATTAGGAAACATCCAAGCTAAATGCATTCACAATGTATAAAGTAAACCTGTCTAAACTGAAAAGAAATGCTTTATATTCTATGAAATCTACTACTAGTAGAGTGCTTGCTAAAATTGTATGTAGGAGAACACTGGCCAGTTCTGACCAAGACCTAAATTGTAGCGATTGTTCTTTCACCAAGCACTCGGCAATTAGAAATGAAAGTCACAGGGTCCTTCGGAGGAGACCTTAAAAACTGACACCCATGTCATGGCAGGCATGGTATGCTATAGAACCGTTACTGTACATTGTCCCAAGTGCACTGCAAACACCAAAATTTCTGCCACTTCACCTATAGCTGGTGAAGTCTCAATATAAGCAAAATATTCTTGAATGTGACAAATAAAACCATTAAATCAAATCAAATCAAACAAGTAAAACCGATCTAACTGTTTTTTTTCCTAATGGGGATAAAATAATTTCATTTCTGTCTATAATCAGTTTAAACAGGTTTTACTTTCAATATCCCAGCTTATCTAGAACAAACTCTTTTTAAATTCTGATTTGAATATGTACAATTTTCTATAAATCTACAGGCTAAGGGTAATCTGTTGAGGTAACTAATCAAGGCATATGAACATTTCTTTAAGCTGTTTGGTTAAAAACCAAATTTAAAAAAGAGGAACTCTCTAAAAGCAATATTCAATTTGGAAGCAAATGTTTTTCTATATGCAATTCAATCTGACATCAAATGTGATAAACAAAGTTTAAAAATCTAAAAGCAGTTTACTGTGTAAAAATATGAAAAATAAAAAATTACATAGGAAAAATCCATTTTTGAAGAAAAATCAAAAATATATAAAAAAAATTCTAAAGCAATCTAACTCTGAAGCCAAAGTGAAAAAAAAATTCTAATAGCAACTTAAAATAGATGCAAATGTGAAAATATAAAAAAATCATAAATTAAAAAGAAATATTCTGGAAGCAAAAGTATAAAAATTCTTTAAGCAATTTTTGAAGCAAAAATGAACATAAAAAATTTGGCAAATGATATTTTTCACTTTATAAGCAAATATATATATATAAAAAAAATAATAAAAATAAAAAATAAAAATTTGAAGCAATTGTGAAAATATAAAAATTCTTGAAGCAATTTTGGAAGAAAATATGAACATGACAAATTTGGTAAGTGATTTTTTTTTTTCAATTTGTAAGCAAACATGTAAAAAAAAAAATTATAATTCTACAAGCAAATGTGACAATATGAAAAATTCTAAAAGCAAGGATGCATATTAAAAAAATACATAAAATAAAACGCAATATTGAAATTTAAAAAAAAAAAAATTAAAAATGTCCAAAAAGCAGTTTATCTTTAAAACAAATATGAAAATTTTGATAAGGATTTTCTTTTGAAGGATATTCTTTACTGTAATTTAAAAACCATTTATGTACAGTATAAGATAAATGGATACGATAACAGAG
The DNA here is from genome assembly GCA_029721355.1 of Tegillarca granosa. Taxonomy (NCBI): domain Eukaryota; kingdom Metazoa; phylum Mollusca; class Bivalvia; order Arcoida; family Arcidae; genus Tegillarca; species Tegillarca granosa. The sequence continues at coordinate 16,308,819 of CM056609.1, forward strand.
CTTTAGCTGATGAATTTCAAATCTGGAAATTACACTACAAAAACTTTATATCTAAAATCGTACTGTTTTTGCAAAGGACTATTTTTTATTCAAAATAAATTATAACTAATTTTCTACCTGGAAGGTAAATTTCTAATCTACCTCTAAAACTAACGACTAAACTAGCTGGAAAATTTGTGGTGTGGTTCCACATTCAGCTATGTAAGAAAATAACTACTGACAGATATGATAATTGGTCAATAACATAACCTATTGCTTAAAGCTGAAACTGGCACATTGATCACATGATGCAACTACTGTACTAACTTAATGAATGATCACATGATCCATAGAATAGCAACAAGGTTGATCACATGATGAAAATACAGTACTAACTTAATGAATGATCACATGATCCATAGAATAGCAACAAGGTTGATCACATGATGAAAATACTGTACTAACTTAATGAATGATCAAATGATCCATAGAATAGCAGCAAGGTTGATCACATGATGCAAATTACTAATTACAAGATATGAAATGCCCACTAATCACTGATTTATCTTGCCACTAAATTATAAAAAAATGCTCAAACTGCTAATGGAGGTTTTAAACCTAATTTCTAAAAACAGTCAGTCAAAATTATTTAAAAATACTACCTCAATGATTTATACAGTCAGTCAATACCATTAACATAGACTACCTCAGTGATTAAAAGTCAGTCAATACCATTTACCAAGACTACCTCAGTGATGAATACAACCAGTCAATACCATTTACAAAGACTACCTCCATGATGAATACAGTCAGTCAATACCATTTACATAGACTTCCTTAGTGATGAAAACAGTCAGTCAATACCATTTACCAAGACTACCTCAGTGATTAATAGTTAGTCAATACCAATTACATAGTAATGAAAACAGTCAGTCAATACCATTTACAAAGACTACCTCAGTGATGAATACAGTCAGTCAATACCATTTACCAAGACTACCTCAGTGATGAATACAGTCAGTCAATACCATTTACCAATACTACCTCAGTGATGAAAACACTCAGTCAATAACATTTACCAAGACTACCTCAGTGATGAAAACAGTCAGTCAATACCATTTACCAAGACAACCTAAGTGATGAATACAGTCAGTCAATAACATTTACCAAGACTACCTCAGTGATGAATACAGTCAGTCAATACCATTTACCAAGACTACCTCCATGATGAATAAAGTCAGTCAATACCATTTACCATAAACAACTCAGTGATGAATACAGTCAGTCAATACCATTTACAAAGACTACCTCGGTGAGGAATACAGTCAGTCTATACCATTTACCAAGACTACCTCAGTGATGAATACAGTCAGTCAATACCATTTACCAAGACTACCTCAGAGATGAATACAGTCAGTCAATACCATTTACCAAGACTACCTCAGTAATGAATACAGTCAGTCAATACCATTTACCAAGACTACCTCAGAGATGAATACAGTCAGTCAATACCATTTACCAAGACTACCTAAGTGAGGAATACAGTCAGTCAATACCATTTACCAAGACTACCTCAGAGATGAATACAGTCAGTCAATACCATTTACCAAGACTACCTCGGTGAGGAATACAGTCAGTCAATACCATTTACCCAGACTACCGCAGTAATGAATACAGTCAGTCAATACCATTTACCCAGACTACCTCAGTGATGAAAACAGTCAGTCAAAACCATTTACCAAGACTACCTAAGTGATGAATACAGTCAGTCAATAACATTTACAAAGACTACCTCAGTGATGAATACAGTCAGTCAATACCATTTACCAAGACTACCTCCATGATGAATACAGTCAGTCAATACCATTTACCATAAACAACTCAGTGATATATACAGTCAGTCAATACCATTTACAAAGACTTCCTTAGTGATAAAAACAGTCAGTCAATACCATTTACCAAGACTACCTCGGTGAGGAATACAGTCAGTCTATACCATTTACCAAGACTACCTCAGAGATGAATACAGTCAGTCAATACCATTTACCAAGACTACCTCGTTGAGGAATACAGTCAGTCAATACCATTTACCCAGACTACCTCAGTAATGAATACAGTCAGTCAATACCATTTACCCAGACTACCTCAGTAATGAATACAGTCAGTCAATACCATTTTCCAAGACTACCTCAGTGATGAATACAGTCAGTCAATACCATTTACCAAGACTACCTCAGAGATGAATACAGTCAGTCAATACCATTTACCAAGACTACCTGGGTGAGGAATACAGTCAGTCAATACCATTTACCAAGACTACCACAGAGATGAATACAGTCAGTCAATACCATTTACCAAGACTACCTCGGTGAGGAATACAGTCAGTCAATACCATTTACCAAGACTACCTCAGAGATGAATACAGTCAGTCAATACCATTTACCAAGACTACTTCGGTGAGGAATACAGTCAGTCAATACCATTTACCCAGACTACCTCAGTAATGAATACAGTCAGTCAATACCATTTACAAAGACTACCTCAGTAATGAATACAGTCAGTCAATACCATTTACCCAGACTACCTCAGTAATGAATACAGTCAGTCAATACCATTTACCCAGACTACCTCAGTAATGAATACAGTCAGTCAATACCATTTACCATAAACAACTCAGTGATGAATACAGTCAGTCAATACCATTTACAAAGACTTCCTTAGTGATGAAAACAGTCAGTCAATACCATTTACCAAGACTACCTCAGTGATGAAAACACTCAGTCAATAACATTAACCAAGACTACCTCAGTGATGAATACAGTCAGTCAAAACCATTTACCAAGACTACCTCAGCGAGGAATACAGTCAGTCAATACCATTTACCAAGACTACCTCAGAGATGAATACAGTCAGTCAATACCATTTACCAAGACTACCTCGGTGAGGAATACAGTCAGTCAATACCATTCACCAAGACTACCTCAGTGAGGAATACAGTCAGTCAATACCATTCACCAAGACTACCTCAGTGATGAATACAGTCAGTCAATACCATTTACCCAGACTACCTCAGAGATGAAAACAGTCAGTCAAAACCATTTACCAAGACTACCTCGGTGAGAAATACAGTCAGTCAATACCATTTACCAAGACTACCTCGGTGAGGAATATAGTCAGTCAATACCATTTACCCAGACTACCTCAGTAATGAATACAGTCAGTCAATACCATTTACCAAGACTACCTCAGTGAGGAATACAGTCAGTCAATACCATTTACCAAGACTACCTCCATGATGAATACAGTCAGTCAATATCATTTACCCAGACTACCTCAGTAATGAGTACAGTCAGTCAATACCATTTACAAAGACTACCTCAGTGATGAATACAGTTAGTCAATACCATTTACAAAGACTACCTCAGTGATGAATACAGTTAGTCAATACCATTTACAGAGACTACTTCAGTGATGAATACAGTCAGTCAATAGCATTTACACAGACTACCTCAGTGATGAATACAGTCAGTCAATATCATTTACACAGACTACCTCAGTGATGAATACAGTCAGTCAATCCCATTTACCATGACTACCTCAGTGATGAATACAGTCAGTCAATACCATTTACCAAGACTACCTCAGTGATGAATATGGTCAATATCATTTACATAGTTCACCTGATTTATGAATACAAAATTTGACTGTATTGTATTTATTAATTTAAAAAAAAATTAATTTGCTGAATATATTTTCTCTAAAAATATGTCAAGGTCATTGTTATGTTTGACACATAAATGTCATAAATTTAGCTCAATATAGCTCAATTTATATAATGTATAAATAATTCCTGGTATTGAGTAAGAGTCCAAAATATCATACCTCTAAACTGCACTTTTGTCTGAAATCAGCATTGAGCACAAACATTGTCCAGGTTACCACAATCAAAAGTTGTTTTCAAATGCATGATAATGATATCTAGAAATTTTAACTTACAACAGTAGAAAACAAATTGAATGTCAAGCATTCAAAACAAAAATAACCAACAAAAAGTAATAAAACAATGTCATACATGTACCAGTTGCACACAAAAAAGACTGACACAGGGCACAGACAAGGTCAAGTAAAGGTCAGGTAAAACAAGTAAAGCCCAAAAAGGAAAACAAAATGATAAAATGAAATTGTGAAAAGTCAAACTACATCAAAAAAAAAACTTAAAAGAAAGAAAATGAAATTTGAAACATAACGAGTAGTTGTCAATCAAAATGCTATTCTTGTGCAGCAATACAAGTATAAACTGAACATCATTTTGCCAGGAATATTTCTTTAATATGGTTCATGGATACCCCAGGACATTTTGCACAACGTTTTTAGTTTTAATAGAGTTTAAAGATAATGAATGTGATAAACATTTTGTTTTGATAGAGTTTATGAATACCCCATAACGTTTGTGGATAATTTTATTAAATATGAGTATGTGGATACCTCATCATACTTTTTTGCATAGTTTTATTAAATATGATTTGATGGATACCCCATATTTGTGCATAACCATTCTTTAATATTCTTTGACAAGTTTATGGCTACCACATTGAATTTGTGCATATCTATTTAGTTTAAATGTTTTCAAAGTTACCCTGTAACATTTGTTTTAATGGTGTTCATGGATACCCCATAACATTTGTCCTTAAACATCTTATTTTAGTTGAGTTCATGGATACCCCATAACATTTGTCCTTAAACATCTCATTTTAGTTGAGTTCATGGATACCCCATAACATTTGTCCTTAAACATCTCATTTTAGTTGAGTTCATGGATACCCCATAACATTTTTGCAAATCTAATTTTGTCAAACTGAGATCATGGATACCCCATAACATTTGTGCATAAAAAATTTGTTTTAATTGAGTTCATAGATACTCCAAAACATTTTTGCATGACTAATTTTGTTTCAAATTATACCATGACATTTTTGCATAACTAATAATGTTTCAAAATCCGATAACATTTTTGCATAACTAATTTTGTTTCAATATCCCATAACATTTTTACATAACGAATTTTGTTTCAATATCCCGTAACATTTTTACATAACTAATGTTGTTTCAATATCCCATAACATTTTTGCATAACTAAAATAATATTATTGTTTCAATATCCCATAACATTTTTGCACAACTAATTTTGTTTTAATACCCCATAACAATTTTGCATAACTAATTTTGTTTTAATTAAGTAACTGGATATCTTGCATCGTGAATTAATGTTTAGGTATAACTATTATATTTACTGGAATAGCAGACATTGATGGTGTTTTGAGAAAAAAAAAAAAAAAAAAAAAAACAAGGTTAACATTAAAATTTTTCCGAATAATTCTCCACCAGTATTAGTTAATATTGATAACTCAGTACACTGGCATTACCCAAGAAACCTAAAACATTATTATTATTATTATTATTATTTTATTATTATTATTATTATTATTTTTAATTATAATCAACCTGAATAATTATTAATAGTTACAATTAACAAAATTTTAACCTAAAATGAAATAGACCTGGATTTGACAGCCTAGTGTAGTAAAAGAGAAAAGCATTTTGATTGGCAGAGAAAAAAGATCATAATGATTGAAAGCAGATAAAGCGGGTAAAGCTGAAGCTTGGTTTCACTCTGGGTCTGACACTCTCAAAGAAGGCAAATAAAACATCTGATTTTTTTGGTATTACTTCAGATGTGCTGACAAAAAAGGGAAAAATCAATCTAAAGCAAACAAAAAGGATAGTGTTGTAAGTTTTACTAGCAGAAACTGCTAGAACAATGACACCATTCTATTATGACTAAAAACAAACAAAGGGAAAAATAGGAATAAACAAAAAGAATTAGTGTAATAGCTGCAAACTATGTGACACTATAATTGTTACCTGACTCAGCTGATGTTTGTTCTGTTGTTGCAAGTGACACTGTGGTAGTAGTAGTTACTGGTTGTGTTGTTGTAACTATCTGTATTGTTGTTGTCTGTGTTTGTGATGTTGTTGTTGCCTCCTGTGTTGTTGTGACTGCTTGTGTGCTTGTTGTAGGTGTTTGTGATGTAGTTGTTGGTGCCTGTGTTGTTGTTGTCTCTTGTGTGGTTGTGATTGCCTGGGTGCTTGTTGTAAATGGCTGTGTAGTTGTTGTTGCCTGTGTTGTTGTGGCTACTTGTGTGCTTGTTGTAAATGGTTGTGTAGTTGTTATGGCAGGTTCTGTGCTTGTTGTGGCAGCATCAGTTGTTGTTACGACTGTTGTTGTTGTGACAGCTTCTGAAGTTGTTGTTGTAGGAGCTGTGCTAGTTGTGGCAGGTTCTGTGCTTGTAGTACCAGGCTCTGTGGTTGTTGTGGCAGTAACAGCTGATGTTGATAAGACTGTGGTTGTTGTGACAGTCTCTGAAGTTGTTGTTGCAGGGCTTGTGCTTGTTGTTGAAGGTTCCGTACTTGTAGTTCCAGAATCTGTACTTGTTGTGGCAGCATCAGTAGACGTTGATAATACTGTGGTTGTTTGAGTGTCTGTGGTTGTTGGGATAGCCTCTGTAGTTGTTGTGACAGCCTCTGTGGTTGTTGTGACAGTCTCTGTGGTTGTTGTTGGTGTATCTGTGGTTGTTGTTGAAGGCCCTGTTGTTGTTGTGGCAGCCTCTGTGGTTGTTGTTGCAGGTACTGATGTTGTTGTTGCAACCTCTGTGGTTGTTGTGAAAGCCTCTGTGGTTGTTGTGACAGGCTCTGCAGTTGTTGTGACAGTCTCTGTGGTTGTTGTTGGTGTGTCTGTGGTTGTTGCTGAAGGCCCTGTTGTTGTGGCAGCCTCTGTGGTTGTTGTGACAGTCTCTGTGGTTGTTGTTGGTGTGTCTGTGGTTGTTGTGGCAGACTCTGTTGTCGTTGTGGCAGGCTCTGTTGTTGTGGCAGGCTCTGTGGTTGTTGTGGCAGGCTCTGTGGTTGTTGTGACAGTCTCTGTGGTTGTTGTTGGTGTGTCTGTGGTTGTTGTGGCAGGCTCTGTTGTCATTGTGGCAGGCTCTGTTGTTGTTGTGGCAAGCTCTGTTGTTGTGGCAGCCTCAGTGGTTGTTGTGACAGCCTCTGTGGTTGTTGTTGCAGGCCCTGTTGTTGTTGTTGTTGCAGCCTCTGTGGTTGTTGTGACAGCCTCTGTGGTTGTTGTTGCAGGCTCGGAAGTTGTTGTTGCAACCTCTGTGGTTGTTGTTGCAGCTTCTGTGGTTGTGACAGCCTCTGTGGTTGTGACAGCCTCTGTGGTTGTTGTGGCAGCCTCTGTGGTTGTTGTGACAGCCTCTGTGGTTGTGACAGCCTCTGTGGTAGTTGTTGCAGGCCCTGTTGTTGTTGTGGCAGCCTCTGTGGTTGTTGTGGCAGCCTCTGTGGTTGTTGTGACAGCTTCTGAGGTTGTGACAGCCTCTGTGGTTGTTGTGGCAGGCTCTGTGGTTGTTGTGGCAGCCTCTGTGGTTGTTGTGACAGCTTCTGTGGTTGTGACAGCCTCTGTGGTTGTTGTGGCAGGCTCTGTGGTTGTTGTGACAGTCTCTGTGGTTGTTGTTGGTGTGTCTGTGGTTGTGACAGCTTCTGTGGTTGTGACAGCCTCTGTGAATGTTGTTGCAGGCCCTGTTGTTGTTGTGGCAGCCTCTGTGGTTGTTGTGACAGCTTCTGTGGTTGTGACAGCTTCTGTGGTTGTGACATCCTCTGTGGCTGTTGTGGCAGGCTCTGTGGTTGTTGTGGCAGGCTCTGTGGTTGTTGTGACAGCCTCTGTGCTTGTTGTGGCAGGCTCGGAAGTTGTTGTTGCAACCTCTGTGGTTGTTGTGACAGCCTCTGTGGTTGTTGTGGCAGGCTCTGTGGTTGTTGTGACAGCCTCTGTGGTTGTGACAGCCTCTGTGGTTGTTGTTGCACGCCCTGTTGTTGTTGTGGCAGCCTCTGTGGTTGTTGTGACAGCTTCTGTGGTTGTGACAGCCTCTGTGGTTATTGTGGCAGGCTCTGTGGTTGTTGTTGCAGGCCCTGTTGTTGTTGTGGCACCCTCTGTGGTTGTTGTGACAGCTTCTGTGTTTGTGACAGCCTCTGTGGTTGTGACAGCCTCTGTGGTTGTTGTTGCAGGCTCTGTGGTTGTTGTGACAGCCTCTGTGGTTGTTGTGGCAGGCTCGGAAGTTGTTGTTGCAACCTCTGTGGTTGTTGTGACAGCCTCTGTGGTTGTTGTGGCAGGCTCTGTAGTTGTTGTGACAGCCTCTGTGGTTGTTGTTACAGGCCCTGTTGTTGTTGTGGCAGCCTCTGTGCTTGTTGTGACAGCTTCTGTGGTTGTGACAGCCTCTGTGGTTATTGTGGCAGGCTCTGTGGTTGTTGTTGCAGGCCCTGTTGTTGTTGTGGCAGCCTCTGTGGTTGTTGTGACAGTTTCTGTGCTTGTTGTTACAGCTTCTGTGGTTGTGACAGCCTCTGTGGTTGTTGTGGCAGCCTCTGTGGTTGTTGTGGCAGCCTCTGTGGTTGTTGTGACAGGCTCGGAAGTTGTTGTTGCAACCTCTGTGGTTGTTGTGGCAGGTTCTGTGGTTGTTGTGGCAGGCTCTGTAGTTGTTGTGACAGCCTCTGTGGTTGTGACAGCCTCTGTGGTTGTTATTGCAGGCCCTGTTGTTGTTGTGGCAGCCTCTGTGCTTGTTGTGACAGCTTCTGTGGTTGTGACAGCCTCTGTGGTTGTGACAGCCTCTGTGGTTGTTATTGCAGGCCCTGTTGTTGTTGTGGCAGCCTCTGTGCTTGTTGTGACAGCTTCTGTAGTTGTGACAGCCTCTGTGGTTATTGTGGCAGGCTCTGTGGTTGTTGTTGCAGGCCCTGTTGTTGTTGTGGCAGCCTCTGTGGTTGTTGTGACAGCTTCTGTGCTTGTTGTGACAGCTTCTGTGGTTGTGACAGCCTCTGTGGTTGTTGTGGCAGCCTCTGTGGTTGTTGTGACAGGCTCGGAAGTTGTTGTTGCAACCTCTGTGGTTGTTGTGGCAGGCTCTGTAGTTGTTGTGACAGCCTCTGTGGTTGTTATTGCAGGCCCTGTTGTTGTTGTGGCAGCCTCTGTGCTTGTTGTGACAGCTTCTGTGGTTGTGACAGCCTCTGTGGTTATTGTGGCAGGCTCTGTGGTTGTTGTTGCAACCTCTGTGGTTGTTGTGACAGCCTCTGTGGTTGTTGTGGCAGGCTCTGTGGTTGTTGTGACAGCCTCTGTGGTTGTGACAGCCTCTGTGGTTGTTGTTGCAGGCCCTGTTGTTGTTGTGGCAGCCTCTGTGGTTGTTGTGACAGCTTCTGTGGTTGTGACAGCCTCTGTGGTTGTTGTGGCAGGCTCTGTGGTTGTTGTGACAGTCTCTGTGGTTGTTGTTGGTGTGTCTGTGGTTGTTGTTGAAGGCCCTGTTGTTGTTGTGGCAGCCTCTGTGGTTGTTGTGACAGCCTCTGTGGTTGTTGTTGCAGGCACTGATGTTGTTGTTGCAACCTCTGTGGTTGTTGTGACAGCCTCTGTGGTTGTTGTGATAGCCTCTGTTGTTGTTGTTGGAGTGTCTGTGGTTGTTGTGACCGTTTCTGTTGTTGTTGTGACAGCCTCAGTAGTTGTTGAGGCAGAATCAGTTGTAGTAGCAGCATCTGTGGTTGTTGAAAGTGATTGTGTTGTTGTGAGTGATTCTGATGTGGTTGGTTGTGTTGTTGTGAATGATATTGTTGAAGTTTGTTGTGTAGTCGTTAATGATTCAGTTGTAGAACTACCATCAGATGTCATTGCAATATCCTCAATTGTAGTTGATGCTAAATTTAATAATTAGTAAAGATGTTATTTGAATAAAACCTTATTAAATACATATTTATTTATTAAAAGAGTTATAATAAACTTAATAGTGTCATAAAAACTACTTTCTTGACCTATTTTCATTTAAAAAATCATACAATGTGATATACCTTTACAAATCTGGGTTTTCTTTGACATATTTATAGGATTGGATACATTAAGCCACTTTCACAATTAAATAAAATGTCATTTTTCAATTTTCAGCTAAAATTGACTAGATTATTGAAACTAAAGGCAACTTTTTTTTTTTACTGTTAATAAAAATATATTCTTGATTTTTACTTTTTTTTCAGATTTGTTTTTAATACATGTACATTTGTGATAAGAGTTGGTTTTCCAATTATCAATTTAGTCAGAAAAATATCTTGTCACATATTAACATACTGCAAAACCTAGTTATTATGTCCCTTGAAAACATTGCTTTTTACTTCATAGTATATTTAAATACCAAACCCTATATCTTCTTTGTGTTTTTCATTATGAGTCTCCCTTACTGTGAAGCATATTTATAACATCAAAGTCTGAATTAACAAATAGTAATAATGAATTAATGTCTGCCTTAAAAAGTTGCTCAAACCAACAGCTCCCAAAGTATTATAAGATCTAGTTGCATGCATGTTATCGTGACATGCCTTAAAAATAAAGTACATGACTGTGAACCATTTCCAAGGCAGATTAAAACCAGTCTTCTACAAAAAAATTCCTTGGCAACATCCTCTTAAAAATACATTTATTTTGCAATCTCTTCCCCAAAGAGACTTATCTTCTACTTTTTTAGAAATATGAATTTATTTTGCAATCTTTCTTCCCTGGGGCAATGTTGTCTTCTTTAAAAATGATTTTTATTTCAACCCCCCCTCCTCCTTCTTTTAAAAAATAAATTTGTTAGTTTTACTACTAGATAAAGCAATAAATTATAAATTATATACCAGTACATCTAACTTGACTGATTCAAAAGTACATTAAAAGAAAATAAACAAAAACATAAAAAAAGGATTAACAAAAATCTATAAATAAAGAAAGGAATCTTGTTCATGATTGAAAAAATCAAATTCTATATGTATATTTTTTTTTTTCATTTTTTATCCAAAAAAAGAATGTAGATGATTCTAAACATGAAAAAAACCCAAATATAAAATGTTATTATTTTTAAGATGGAAACTGGATTGACAAATCTATAACATTTTTATTGACAGAAAATATGAAATATTGCATGTTTTCTGCAACATACAATACACAACTTCAATAAAAAGTTAAAATGCAACATGCAGTGAATGTCATCAGTCCCTTTTAAATTGTAAATGACCACCAAAAATTTTTTTTTTTATCCATCTAAAAGTAAAAAATTAAACTTTTAATAAATTAGTTTTCTTGTAATCAAATCCTATTAAGTCTAACTTTAATTTTGTGACATTTCGATTTTTCTGACTCTGTTCCGAAAGGTCCTAAATCACCACAATATAGCAACTTAAATATCCAATCCTGAATGTACACGTGTGATATCAAACATAACATGTACAGTATTAAAGTAAAGTAATCTCTGATAATCATATAATCACTCAAAAATAACAAAAAGTCTTTAAAAATAACATTTGTTTTACCTGTGGTTGCTGCCTGGGTAGTGGTTGTAGCTGCTTGTGTGGTAGTTTCAGCTTGTGTGGTTGTTGTCTCTGCCTGAGTGGTTGTTGTCACTGCCTGTGTGGTTGTTGTTTCTGCCTGTGTTGTTGTCTCTGCCTGAGTGGTTGTTGTCTCTGCTTGTGTTGTTGTCTCTGCCTGAGTAGTTGTTGTTTCTGCTTGTGTTGTTGTCTCAGCTTGAGTTGTTGTCTGTGCCTGAGTGGTTGTTGTTTCTGCTTGAGTGGTAGTTTCAGCTTGTGTTGTTGTCTCTGCCTGAGTAGTTGTTGTCTCTGCCTGTGTTGTTGTCTCTGCCTGATTGGTTGTTGTCTCTGCTTGTGTGGTTGTTGTCTCTGCCTGTGTGGTTGTTGTTTCAGCTTGTGTTGATGTCTCTGCCTGAGTAGTTGTTGTCTCTGCCTCAGTGGTTGTTGTCTCGACTTGTGTTGTTGTTGTCTCTGCCTGTGTGGTTGTTGATTCTGCTTGTGTTGTTGTCTCTGCCTGAACAGTTGTTATTGTCTCTGTTTGTGCAGTTGTTGTTTCACTTGTTGTTGTTGTCTCAGCAGCTGTTGTTTCTGCTACTGTAGAAGTTGTTTCAGCAGCAGTTGTTGTAGTTTCTGCTACTGTGGAAGTTGTCTCAGTTGCTGAATCAGCAACTGTGGTTGTTGTCCCAGCTGCTGATGTTGTCTCTGCTGCTGTGGTTGCCTCTGCAGCTGTGGTAGTTGTCTCAGCAGCTGTGGTAGTGGTCTCTGCAGCTGTTGTTGTCTCATCAGCTGCAGTAGTTGTCTCAGCAGCTGTGGTAGTTGTCTCAGCAGCTGTTGTTGTCTCATCAGCTGTTGTAGTAGTTTCTGCAGCTGTGGTAGTAGTCTCAGCTGAAGTTGTTGTCTCAACAGCTGTGGTAATTGTCTCAGCAGCTGTGGTTGTTGTCTCGGCTGCTGTTGTAGTAGTTTCTACAGCTGTGGTAGTTGTCCCAGTGGACGTGGTTGTTGTCTCAGTTGCTGTTGTTGTCTCAGCAGCTGTGGTAGTCTCAGCAACTGTGGTAGTGGTCTCAGCTGCTGTGGTAGTTGTCTCAGCAGCTGTGGTAGTTGTATCAGCTGCTGTGGTAGTTGTCTCAGCTGCTGTTGTTGTCTCAGCAGCTGTGGTAGTTGTCTCAGCAGCTGTGGTAGTTGTCTCTGCAGCTGTGGTAGTTGTATCAGCAGCTGTGGTAGTTGTATCAGCAGCTGTGGTAGTTGTTACAGCAACTGTGGTAGTGGTCTCAGCTGCTGTAGTAGTTGTCTCTGCCTGTGTGGTAGTTGTCTCAGCAGCTGTGGTAGTTGTATCAGCAGCTGTGGTAGTTGTATCAGCAGCTGTGGTAGTTGTTACAGCAACTGTGGTAGTGGTCTCAGCTGCTGTAGTAGTTGTCTCTGCCTGTGTGGTAGTTGTCTCAGCAGCTGTGGTAGTTGTATCAGCAGTTGGGGTAGTTGTCTCTGCAGCTGTTGTTGTCTCAGCAGCTGTGGTTGTTGTTTCTGCAGCTGTGGTAGTGGTCTCAGCTGCTGTTGTTGTCTCAGCAGCTGTGGAAGTTGTCTCAGCAGCTGTAGTAGTTGTCTCAGCAGCTGTGGTAGTTGTATCAGCAGCTGTGGTAGTTGTCTCAGCAGCTGTGGAAGTTGTCTCAGCTACAGTTGTTGTCTTAGCTGCTGTTGTTGTTTCAGCAGCTGTAGTAGTAGTATCAGCAGCTGTGGTCGTTGTCTCAGCTGCTGTGGTTGTCTCAGCAGCTGTAGTTGTTGTCTCAGCAGCTGTTGTAGTTGTCTCAGCAGCTGTTGTAGTTGTATCACCAGCTGTTGTTGTTGTTTTAGCTGCCGTTGTTGTATCACCTGCTGTGGTAGTTGTCTCAGCTGCTGTTGTTGTCTCAGCAGCTGTGGTAGTTGTTTCAGCAGCTGTAGTAGTCTCAGCAGCTGTGGTAGTTGTATCAGCTGCTGTGGTAGTTGTCTCAACCGCTGTTGTTGTCTCAGCAGCTGTGGTAGTTGTCTCAGCTGCTGTTGTTGTCTCAGCAGCTGTGGTAGTTGTCTCAGCAGCTGTGGTAGTAGTTGTCTCAGCAGCTGTGGTAGTAGTCTCAGCAGCTGAAGTAGTTGTCTCAGCAGCTGTGGTAGTTGTCTCTGCAGCTGTGGTAGTTGTCTCAGCAGCTGTGGTAGTTGTCTCAGCAGCTGTGGTAGTTGTCTCAGCAGCTGTGGTAGTTGTCTCTGCAGCTGTGGTAGTAGTCTCAGCAGCTGTAGTAGTTGTCTCAGCAGATGTGGTAGTTGTCTCTCCAGCTGTGGTAGTTGTCTCAGCGGCTGTGGTAGTTGTTGCAGCAGCTGTGGTAGTTGTCTCAGCTGCTGTTGTTGTTGTCTCAGCTGCTGTTGTTGTTGTCTCAGCTGCTGTGGTTGTTGTCTCAGCAGCTGTGGTAGTTGTATCAGCTGCTGTGGTAGTCTCAACCGCTGTTGTTGTCTCAGCAGCTGTGGTAGTTGTATCAGCTGCTGTGGTAGTTGTCTCTGCCTGTGTAGTAGTTGTTTCTGCAGCTGTGGAAGTTGTATCAGCTGCCGAGGTAGTTGTCTCAGCAGCTGAGGTAGTTGTCTCTGCAGCTGTGGTTGTTGTCTCAGCAGCTGTGGTAATTGTATCAGCTGCTGTGGTAGTTGTCTCAGCTGCTGTTGTTGTCTCAGCAGCTGTGGTAGTTGTCTCTGCAGCTGTGGTAGTTGTCTCTGCAGCTGTGGTTGTTGTTGCAGCAGCTGTGGTAGTTGTTACAGTAGCTGTGGTAGTTGTCTCGGCTGCTGTTGTTGTCTTAGCAGCTGTGGTTGTTGTCTCAGCTGCTGTGGTAGTTGTCTCAGCTGCTGTTGTTGTCTCAGCAGCTGTAGTAGTTGTCTCTGCAGCTGTGGTAGTTGTCTCTGCCTGTGTACTAGTTGTCTCAGCAGCTGTGGTAGTTGTCTCTGCAGCTGTGGTAGTTGTTGCAGCAGCTGTGGTAGTTGTCTCAGCTGCTGTTGTTGTTGTCTCAACTGCTGTTGTAGTTGTCTCAGCAGCTGTGGTAGTTGTCTCTGCTGCTGTTGTTGTCTCAGCAGCTGTGGTAGTTGTCTCAGCAGCTGTGGTAGTTGTCTCTGCCTGTGTGGTAGTTGTCTCGGCTGCTGTTGTTGTCTCAGCAGCTGTGGTAGTTGTTACAGCAGCTGTTGTAGTTGTCTCGGCTGCTGTTGTTGTCTCAGCAGCTGTGGTAGTTGTTACAGCAGCTGTTGAAGTTGTCTCGGCTGCTGTTGTTGTCTCAGCAGCTGTGGTTGTTGTCTCAGCAGCTGTTGTAGTTGTCTCGGCTGCTGTTGTTGTCTCAGCAGCTGTGGTAGTTGTCTCAGCAGCTGTGGTAGTTGTCTCTGCTGCTGTTGTTGTCTCAGCAGCTGTAGTAGTTGTCTCTGCAGCTGTGGTAGTTGTTGCAGCAGCTGTGGTAGTTGTCTCAGCTGCTGTTGTTGTTGTCTCAACTGCTGTTGTAGTTGTCTCAGCAGCTGTGGTAGTTGTCTCTGCTGCTGTTGTTGTCTCAGCAGCTGTGGTAGTTGTCTCAGCAACTGTGGTAGTTGTCTCTGCCTGTGTGGTAGTTGTTACAGCAGCTGTGGTAGTTGTCTCGGCTGCTGTTGTTGTCTCAGCAGCTGTGGTAGTTGTTACAGCAGCTGTTGTAGTTGTCTCAGGTGCTGTTGTTGTCTCAGCAGCTGTGGTAGTTGTTACAGCAGCTGTTGAAGTTGTCTCGGCTGCTGTTGTTGTCTCAGCAGCTGTGGTTGTTGTCTCAGCAGCTGTTGTAGTTGTCTCGGCTGCTGTTGTTGTCTCAGCAGCTGTGGTAGTTGTCTCAGCAGCTGTGGTAGTTGTCTCTGCTGCTGTTGTTGTCTCAGCAGCTGTAGTAGTTGTCTCTGCAGCTGTGGTAGTTGTCTCTGCCTGTGTAGTAGTTGTTACAGCAGCTGTGGTAGTTGTCTCGGCTACTGTTGTTGTCTCAGCAGCTGTGGATGTTGTCTCAGCAGCTGTGGTAGTTGTCTCTGCTGCTGTTGTTGTCTCAGCAACTGTGGTAGTTGTCTCAGCAGCTGTGGTAGTTGTTACAGCAGCTGTGGTAGTTGTCTGGGCTGCTGTTGTTGTCGCAGCAGCTGTGGTTGTTGTCTCAGCAGCTGTGGTAGTTGTCTCTGCTGCTGTTGTTGTCTCAGCAGCTGTAGAAGTTGTCTCTGCAGCTGTGGTAGTTGTCTCTGCCTGTGTAGTAGTTGTTACAGCAGCTGTGGTAGTTGTCTCGGCAGCTGTGGTAGTTGTCTCGGCTACTGTTGTTGTCTCAGCAGCTGTGGTAGTTGTCTCTGCCTGTGTGGTAGTTGTAACAGTGGCTGTGCTAGTTGTATCAGCAGCTGTAGTAGTTGTATCAGCAGCTGTTGTGGTTGTCGTTTCTATTTGTGTTGTTGTTGACTCTGCCTGTGTGGTTGTTGTCTCAGCTCCTGCTGATGTTGTTTCAGTTGCTGTTGTTGTTGACTCAGCTGCTGTTGTTGTTGTTTCTGCACCTGTGGATGTAGTCTCAGCAGGAGTTGTTGTCTCACCACCAGTTGTTGTCTCAGTAGCTGTTGTAGTTGTCTCAGCTGATGCTGATGTTGTTTCAGTTGCTGTTGTTGTCGATTCAGCCATTGTAGTTGTTGTTTCTGCAGTGTTTGTTGTTGTATCACCCACTGGGGTTGTTGTCCCAGCAGAGTTTGATGATGTAGTTGTTACCATTCCAGTTGTGGTTGTTGATGCATCAGTTGTGGATGTTGATGCTTCAGTTGTGGTGTCTGATGCATTAATTGTGGTAGCTGTTGCATCTGTTGAGGTTGTCTCAGATGTTGTGGATGTTGATGTCTCAGTTGTGGATGTTGATGTCTCAGTTGTGGATGTTGATTCTTCAGTTGTGGATGTTGTTGATGCAGTTGTTAAAATCACACATTCTATTATCATGACCAGTAGAAAGATACATTTTTTCAGCTTCATTGTTGGTTTCCTACAAAATAAAATTAATGTACAATGCCAGTGTTTTCAATTACAATACAGTTTAAGTAGTCGCATTATTATACTGTCAGATAAAATGCTGTAAGTCAGAAAAACTTAAAATTTGTACATAACTTATATTTTGCCACAATTCAAATCTGAAGTGTAAAAGAAAAAAAACAAGAGGCCTATGGGCCTTAATGCTCACTTGAGGTCATGTCCTAAATTGATTGCAAAGTACTATAGACAATAACTATAATTACAGAAACATTCCAAGTTATGGTCAGGTGAGCTAACCAAAATTACAATGTAGATGAGTTTTCTACCAACATGAACAGCTTAGCTACCCAGAGTCCAAAGCTACTACATAGGTCAACAAAAACTAATTAAAAACCAGTTTACTGTTTATTTAGAGTTACGCTGACTTACAAAAATAACTAAAATACCAGTTTACTGTTTATAAAAAAGTTATGCTGACTTTGCATTATTTTTTTCAATTAATTTCCTTAAATTACACAAGTTGTACTTAATTGACAAATAACAACTGTATAAACTATTATTAACCATTATTAGAATAATTGTATCATGTCATGATGAGTCATGGAATGGAATTCGCCAGTGTATCACGTGATACCTCATAGTGTTTTTGCGGGACAATTATTTCTATTGGCAATGAAATTGCATAAAGTGACGTTTTCCCGTAATAACGACGTTTTTTCGGGAATATTTGAGGTAATCGTTATCCATTTCATTCCACAAAAACGTTAATAGGTATTGATCACCTGGTATACTGGCGAATTCCATTTCATCCAAAAAGAATGATAAAAAAATTCTTCATATTATGTATTCATATTATATATAACGTTTTAGTTACTGCCAATAGCAATGAATGACTTTTGGCCATATTATATACAAACTGACCCTTAGTCAGATAGATTATCTTTCCTTTCTGGTTTTCTGTGACTAATTGTTTATTTCAACCACTATATAAATGAATTGTTTTGAGTTGTTTTATTTTTCTCATTGAGTTATTTTATTATTCTCATTGAGTTGTTTTATTATTCTCATTGAGTTGTTTTATTTTTCTCATTGAGTTGTTTTATTATTCTCATTGAGTTGTTTTATTTTTCTCATTGAGTAGTTTTATTATTCTCATTGAGTTGTTTTATTATTCTCATTGAGTTGTTTTATTATTCTCATTTTGTTTTATTATTCTCATTGAGTTGTTTTATTATTCTCATTGAGTTGTTTTATTTTTCTCATTGAGTTGTTTTATTTTTCTCATTGAGTAGTTTTATTATTTTCATTGAGTAGTTTTATTTTTCTCATCGAGTTGTTTTATTTTTCTCATTGAGTTGTTTTATTATTCTCATTGAGTTGTTTTATTATTCTCATTGAGTAGTTTTATTATTCTCATTGAGTTGTTTTATTTTCTCATTGAGTTGTTTTATTATTCTCATTGAGTTGTTTTATTATTATTCTCATTGAGTTGTTTTATTTTTCTCATTGAGTTGTTTTATTTTTCTCATTGAGTTGTTTTATTTTTCTCATTGAGTTGTTTATTATTCTCATTGGGTAGTTTTATTATTCTCATTGGGTAGTTTTATTATTCTCATTGAGTTGTTTTATTATTCTCATTAAGTTGTTTTATCAAGATTCTTATTTACAAAACACAATTCTTCAACAGCATTAAATGTAACTTTAAATTTTGTTTACTTATTTCTTAAAACTAACTTTTTTCTTTATTTTTCAACAAAATACGTGATAAATAAATCGATTTTTTTCTCCATATAAAAAGGCATGGAACTTCAAGTTTGATTTAACAAAAGTTTCTCGGGACAGACATTTAACTGTGATAAAAAAAGTGTAGATTTTCACTCTAACCTGTTGGCAAACAGCCATTTTAAGTAATGTACAGTACTTTAACTGGCACGTGCGGAAATCTTGTAAATTGGAGGTAATGAACAAGCATATGCAATGTATATCGCAACATCACTGGTTATAGAATTAACAGGTATAATTACAAGGCTTAATATTTGTTGTAGCAGAATGATTTTATTCCAACAACGACATGTTCATAGCTTTATGTTTAAATTGAGTGTATCTTTGATTTATAATTAATATACAATGTATAAAAGTTGTAGAAGCCTTTTTTTTTTTTTTTTTTTTTTTTTTTTTTTTTTTTTTTTTTTTTTTTTTTTTACATATGTTTGAAACATCCGATCCCTTAGCGTCCACAATTAATGACAAAGCATTCAACTTACCGTCAACAACAAAGGGGTTAAAGCCTAGCTTTAAAGGACTCGCGTTTCTTAAGTTTTCCTATCGTCAATATTTAGTCTAAATAGTCCAGTTAAAATTATCGTTTCTTATTCCCAGTATATGGTGTGTAACTAGTCCAGTATAAACTTTTTACTGATACCAGTATATGGCCTATAACCTGTCCAGTATCGATTGTGTAACTTTTTCTGTCACAATTTAACTTTTCCTTTTTGCCAGTATTTTGTATTAAACCTGTAATTTTATAGGGTGTATAACTTTTCCTACACCAGTATATTGTCTATAACTAGTCCAGTATATAAGTTGTGTAACTTTTCCTGTTACCAGTATATGGCTTATAACCTGTCTAGTAAAGGGTGTATAACCTTTCCTATCACCAGTATATGGTATATAACCTCCAGTATAGGGTGTATAATTTTCTCTATCACCAGTATATGGTATATGACCTGTCCAGTAAAGGGTGTATATCCTACCCTATCACCAGTAAATGGTATAAAACCTGTCCAGTATTAGGTGTATAACTTTTCCTATCACCAGTAAATGGTATATGACTTGTCCAGTATGAAGTGTATAACCTTCCCTATTACCAGTATATGGTATACAACCTGTCCAGTATAAGGTGTATAACCTTCCCTATCACCAGTATATGGTATACAACCTGTCCAGTATAAGGTGTATAACTTTCCCTTTCACCAGTATATGGTATACAACCTGTCCAGTATAAGGTGTATAACTTTCCCTATTACCAGTATATGGTATACAACCTGTCCAGTATAAGGTGTATAACCTTCCCTATCACCAGTATATGGTATACAACCTGTCCAGTATAAGGTGTATAACTTTTCCTATCACCAGTAAATGGTATATGACTTGTCCAGTATGGAGTGTATAACCTTCCCTGTCACCAGTATATGGTATACAACCTGTCCAGTATAAGGTGTATAACTTTCCCTATTACCAGTATATGGTATACAACCTGTCCAGTATAAGGTGTATAACCTTCCCTATCACCAGTATATGGTATACAACCTGTCCAGTATAAGGTGTATAACTTTCCCTATCACCAGTATATGGTATACAACCTGTCCAGTATAAGGTGTATAACTTTCCCTATTACCAGTATATGGTATACAACCTGTCCAGTATAAGGTGTATAACCTTCCCTATCACCAGTATATGGTATACAACCTGTCCAGTATGGAGTGTATAACTTCCCCTACCAGTATATGGTATATAACCTGTCCAGTATAAGGTGTATAACTTTCCCTATCATCAGCATAGTCTATATAACTAAAACCGTCTCATTCTTTATGAGCGCAATGATAAGTCTAACATTTCCTTTAAAGGAAGAGGCAAAATAAAAAAAATAACAATAGCAATGGTGCATATTTGATCATTATTATTATAATAATGGGTGGGGACTTCAAAGTTATATATATATATGGGTCCATAAACCTCGCATCATAGATCTAGGTTGTTCTGTACGATGTTAGTATATTAGTAAAGAATGTGATCAGTAAGTCGTCAATGATAGTCATATTTAAAAAAGTATATAAATTTATTGTCTGTTTCCAAACTAGCTAAATAAATCATACAGTAATCGAAGGATGACGATATATATTGCGTGCAAACACTAATTAGCTCCCTCATGCTTAGTAACGTTTTAAAGTGGGGTGGCAATAATATTGTTTTACGCTCCAGTCAAGATTTTGTTCCAATTATATCGAGGTGGTCAAAGTACCCAAATAAAACCTCCCAACTTCGACAGGCCATCCGGCAGACTTTCTCACACTAGAATCTGACCCGAGTGGGAGTAAGAGTCATCGTGATCCCGAAACGCGCTTTGGAAAATTCAATCACATAGGCCCGAATACATATTCTGTATTATGAGAATAGAAAGCATGTGACTTTTGAAGTGAGGTTTGTGATGTTGGATGTGAGGTATGTGATGTTAGGCGTGAGGTTTTTTATTTGAGTTGTGAGGTTTGTGATTTAAATATAAGGATTTTGATGCTAAATGTGAGGTATGTGATGTTAGACATGGAGTTTGTGGTTTGAGTTGTGAGGTTTGTGATTTAATTGTAAGGATTGCGATGAATAGTGTGAGGCATGTAATGTTAGATGTGAGGTATGTGATGTTAGATGTAAGGATTGTGATGAAGAATGTGAGGCATGTAATGTTAGATGTGAGGTATGTGATGTTAGATGTGAGGATTGTGATGTTAGATGTGAGGTATGTGATGTTAGATGTGAGGACTGTGATGTTAAATGTGAGGTATGTGATGTTAAATGTGAGGATTTTGATGTTAGATGTGAGGTATGTGATGTTAGATGTGAGGTATGTGATGTTAGATGTGAGGATTGTGATGTTAGATGTGAGGTATGTGATGTTAGATGTGAGGACTGTGATGTTAAATGTGAGGTATGTGATGTTAGATGTGAGGTATGTGATGTTAGATGTGAGGTATGTGATGTTAGATGTGAGGTATGTGATGTTAGTTGTGAGGTATGTGATGTTAGACTGATTCTCAAAAAGAAATGCGTCATGTAGAACTCATGGTAGTACAACCGGAGCAATAATAACTTGAGTTCTGAGTACAGTAGCACAGTGTAATTTTGATATATAACTTGAGTTCTGAGTACAGTAGCACAGTGTAATATTGATATATAACTTGAGTTCTGAGTACAGTAGCACAGTGTAATATATTGATATATAACTTGAGTTCTGAGTACAGTAGCACAGTGTAATATATTGATATATAACTTGAGTTCTGAGTACAGTAGCACAGTGTAATATATTGAAATATAACTTGAGTTCTGAGTACAGTAGCACAGTGTAATATATTGATATATAACTTGAGTTCTGAGTACAGTAGCACAGTGTAATATATTGATATATAACTTGAGTTCTGAGTACAGTAGCACAGTGTAATATATTGATATATAACTTGAGTTCTGAGTACAGTAGCACAGTGTAATATATTGATATATAACTTGAGTTCTGAGTACAGTAGCACAGTGTAATATATTGATATATAACTTGAGTTCTGAGTACTGTAGTACAGTGTAATATATTGATATATAACTTGAGTTCTGAGTACAGTAGTACAGTGTAATATATTGATATATAACTTGAGTTCTGAGTACTGTAGCACAGTGTAATATATTGATATATAACTTGAGTTCTGAGTACAGTAGCACAGTGTAATATATTGATATATAACTTGAGTTCTGAGTACAGTAGCACAGTGTTATATATTGATATATAACTTGAGTTCTGAGTACAGTAGCACAGTGTAATATATTGATATATAACTTGAGTTCTGAGTACAGTAGCACAGTGTAATATATTGATATATAACTTGAGTTCTGAGTACTGTAGCACAGTGTAATATATTGATATATAACTTGAGTTCTGAGTACTGTAGTACAGTGTAATATATTGATATAAAACTTGAGTTCTGAGTACAGTAGCACAGTGTAATATATTGATATATAACTTGAGTTCTGAGTACAGTAGCACAGTGTAATATATTGATATATAACTTGAGTTCTGAGTACTGTAGTACAGTGTAATATATTGATATATAACTTGAGTTCTGAGTACAGTAGCACAGTGTAATATATTGATATATAACTTGAGTTCTGAGTACAGTAGCACAGTGTAATATATTGATATATAACTTGAGTTCTGAGTACTGTAGTACAGTGTAATATATTGATATATAACTTGAGTTCTGAGTACAGTAGCACAGTGTAATATATTGATATATAACTTGAGTTCTGAGTACAGTAGCACAGTGTTATATATTGATATATAACTTGAGTTCTGAGTACAGTAGCACAGTGTAATATATTGATATATAACTTGAGTTCTGAGTACAGTAGTACAGTGTAATATATTGATATATAACTTGAGTTCTGAGTACAGTAGTACAGTGTAATATATTGATATATAACTTGAGTTCTGAGTACTGTAGCACAGTGTTATATATTGATATATAACTTGAGTTCTGAGTACAGTAGCACAGTGTAATATATTGATATATTTTTGACAGTTTCAAGCTTTATTCCTTTTCAATATTATAGAATAAAATTAAAACGTTAACTCAGTAATGCTATTCCTCTAACGCTTAATCTGTAAGAACACAAACTTTAACATTTTAAGGTGGGACAGAAACCCAAGTTAACGTCACGACATATCAAATTACTTACAGAAATAACCACAGTCTTACATTTAAATTGAGGAAGAAAAATTAGATATGTCTTTGTCAATATAAAGAGAGAATATAAATAACTGTTCATGCTAATTCACACTATGGTTTAATGTTCCCACATTGTTTAAATGAGGTAGTGAATAGTAAATAACATTATATATACATGTATATATACATTATATATACTGTACTCCACACAAGTGGAAACACCCAAAAATAATTTCATGAATCCCCTCTCTCTCTCTCTCTCTCTCTCTCTCTCTCTCTCTCACACATTGTTGAGTTTTTTGTTTCGGTTTTATTTAACCTGCGTGTACGCATGCATTGTGCATTTTTAAAATACACGTTTTAAACACGTGTGAAAGAAAATCGGAAAATTAAATGTATTGAAGTTTCCACTTCATTAAATAGTTTTCCCGTAAAATAATCATAGAAAGTTAAACTACAAGTTCGGATTTGACTTATTTTAGTAGCTTGTAAATGGTATGTTACTGGTATGACGTCACCACACGGGAGCCTCGATATCGACCTTTTGGATGTATTAGAAATTCACCGATATCGTCCTCATTATGGAATGGAATTTTCTGGAATTTTCGCTAAAGCCATATTCAATACGACGAATAAAATATGTCAAAACTGAAAATCGTTACAGGTACCCTTTAACACACGGTCTCGGTCATACGGGGTTACTTTGGAGACGGATTACCTTCGGCTGTTTCTTAAGTTGTCACCCTCAATCACTACCTATGATCTTTAGACGACAACGCCCTAAATGAATACTGTAATAGGAGTTTGGATAATTCCATAAATGAGTGTCCGCATGATCAAGACTTGAACATTCTAGTGCAGTTTGTTAATTACTTAAAAACGACCTTATTTAATTAGTTAAAATATACAACATGTCGTGTAAACGGGTATAGCTGACTTAAAACTAATTGATCCCCAATATATGTACTAATCTTGTAAAACTACCCCTTACCGATATGTAATTTATTCTATGTAAGATACTCAATTATTTTTCTTAGGTCTAAGAACATTTCAGAAAAATGTTCAAAGTTACAATATACAGTTCAGGTTTTTCCGTCAATAAAAATTACCGTGTCGAGATTTGAGACGATTAATCTTGTTCTTAAACAATTTTCAAAACATACTTGGTATAAATCTGTATTCGGGAATCTGATCAATCAATCAATCAATCAATCAAATCGATTAAATCAATCAATCAATCAATAAACCATTCAATTAATTTGTATTAAGATACTGTATAAGCTGTTTAACATAACAACAAGTGAACCATCAAACAAACTTCAATATGCTTACTTAAATTACGTATATTAAGATTTTTACGTTCAATAAGTGTCTCGTAAGACCTTTAGCTCTAGACTGGACTTTTTTTAAGATGTGTAAACTTTCATCTGTAAGTGTTATTTGTACTTTTACTGAAAAATCTTAAATCATGGAATTAAGTCATTTTGAACATTTTTGTGAAAAAAATTATTTAGATTACTATTGGTGGAATGCAAGATAAATGAAGTAAAAATTCCCAAATACATGATAAATTAGTCTACGTACATAGTATATAGAGATACAACGGCCCAGTACATTAAATAGGAAAAAGTAACAGATAAAAACTATAGAAAAAAACAAAAAAATTAATAAAAATAAATAAATAAATAAAATAAAATAAAAAGAAAAGAAATAACAATATCAGAAGGTCACTAATTGTTAGCCCTTGGTCTATTTTTATGTAATAGGTCAGGAACTGTTCCCACGTTTTAAGTACTAGAGTATACAAAGCATTTAAATCGTCCATTTACACATATTTGTTGGGTTCGTTACCGTTATATTCAGGAGTGTTAAAGCAATAACATTGGAAATATTATCATTTAACTAACAATACAAACAATTTACACAATAAATAAATAAACACCTCGATTACTTGCCGTACAGGTATTCATCAAATAATCATAACCTCTATATATAGTATACCAAATTACTGTCTCTATCTGTCTATTACACGTCAATGTTTAGCGGAGTGATAGTGTTTTACGCCATAGTCAAGATTCTTTAACTTGCAACTCTCGGCTGGAGGCATGGGAAAACCAACTATTTTCAGAGTGGAGAAAAGAAATTGTGTTTTTACGCCATAGTCAAGATTCTTTAACTTGCAACTCTCGACTGGAGGCATGGGAAAACCAACTATTTTCAGAGTGGAGAAAAGTAATGGTGTTTTTACGCCAAAGTCAAGATTCTTTAACTTGCAACTCCCGGCTGGTGGCATGGAAAAAACCAACTATTTTCAGAGTGGAGAGAAGAAATTGTGTTTTTGCGCCATAGTCAAGATTCTTTAACTTGCAACTCTCGGCTGGTGGCATGGGAAAACCAACTATTTTCAAGGTGGAGAGAAGAAATGGTGTTTTTACGCCATAGTCAAGATTCTTTAACTTGCAACTCTCGGCTGATGGCATGGGAAAACCAACTATTTTCAGGTTGGAGAGAAGAAATGGTGTTTTTACGCCATAGTCAAGATTTCTTAACTTGCAACTCTCGGCTGGTGGCATGGAAAAACCAACTATTTTCAGGGTGGAGAGAATTAATGGTGTTTTACGCCATAGTCAAGATTATTTTACTTATATCGAGGTAGAATGGTACACAAAAGTCATTGCCCAAATAGAACCACCGACCTTCGACAAGCCTTCCCCATTCTAAGATCTGTCCTAGTGGTATTCGAGCCTAGGCAACTAGAGTCATCCGTCAGCATGCGTGTTAGACCACTAGGTCACCGCACAAGACAACAACCAATATCGGAGGGTAAACTGAAAGACGTGCCCGAGGCGACTAGAGTCATCCGTCAGCGTGCGTGTTAGACCACTAGGTCACCGCACAAGACAACAACCAATATCGGAGGGTAAACTGAAAAACGTGCCTGAGGCGACTAGAGTCATCCGTCAGCGTGCGTGTTAGACCACTAGGTCACCGCACAAGACAACAACCAATATCGGAGGGTAAACTGAAAAACGTGTCCGCCGGATTTAGACCCCGCTGTCACCAAACTCCTGTTATATGGTCCGAGGGTTAAACTTAGCCTTTGGTATGACAATAGAAAGTGGTCTTACCAATACTTACATATCACCGGTAACCGATTAAACAGAAGACATAGAGTAAAAATAACACTAAAAGAGAAACATGGTTACATTGTAAAATATTAACTTGGGACGGGCGCGGTTAACACCCTCTCTCAAGCTTCAGTGGTCATTGAAATCCTTGTTTAAGTTACAAGATATGATTGAATATTGATTTTGAGATATGACCGAGACTCGGTTAGGGAAAGACACCTTATAGTCAGATACACGGAAGGTGCTAACTTGAGCTAAAAGGGTTCAAAGTCAATACCCGCTGTGTATCCGTATGTTCACGACCAACAATCAAGACCCCTTATTTACCAGCGTACATGTTCACAAAAAACAAACACAGGTCAGAATGAACCCCGTTGTACTCGTACATGCAGGGCCAACAATCATGTTGTGTACGAGTGTGCATGTTCACAGTAAACATCTACAAAGTCAACTTGGTCCGTTTTTGTGCACACGTGCACGGCCAATAATTAAGACCAGTTGATACGAGTGTACATATTTACGGTTAACATTCACAAAATCATACTAGGCCCGTTTTGAAACCCGTATGTACACGGCCAACAACTAAGACTGTGTGCTGGTTGGTTTAGGGTAAACAGTCACATCATGAGTCAACTTTGTCCTTTTTCTCATTGGGACTTTATGTATTATGTATAGTGCCCTAATTAACTGTCATATCTAAATAGACACAAACACTGACTTTGTGGTAAGACGTGTCCCAAAGATTGACACACTACACCGCTTCTTACCTTCACTATATATATACTGAATAAATATGTTTTAATAATTTAAGCAAACATATAGATCTTAAATAAGACACTCCTCTGTGATTCTCAGAGTTTTGAATGCTTCACAAATGAAGGCAGGTCTTTGATAAACATTTTAAAAACTCTCAAGTTTTAGCTTGTTTCAGTTTTATTTATCCAAATCAGATTAATTTCGGGATTATTTTAAGATTAAGGAATTCTTTCTAAGCAGTGAATTATTTACTGTTCCTTGTTCTTTTATAAGTAGTTGACACGATTATTAGCATAATCAATCCTTTTACACCCCATGTGGAGCATGCTGACACTTAAAAATACGGTAGTTCCGTTAAAAGGGCGTTTGGGCTGATTCATGGCCTGATAGTGCAGCTAAGAGAATTCAGTTCTATCAATGTCCTGATAACTCCGTTGATAAGTTTTCAGTCAGACCTATGTCTGGGTAGTTATATAATAGAACGTTCCGTTCTTTCTATGCCCGGGTAGTTTAGTATATAAAATATTTTATTTTACACATTTCCAGGTAGCCATTTTGATACAACGTTTAGCTCGATCTTTGTCCATGTAGCCCAAATGGTAGAGCGTTCGGTTCTTTCCATGTTCGGGTAGCTTAGTTGATAGATGTCGAAGTGAAGTAGAATTATGATATTCAACACCCTATTCAAGATTTTTTCACTTATACCGAGACGTTCAGTTTCGGAATGGTAGACAATGGAAATTTGAGAAAACCAGCGACCCTCGGTAAACAAACACACACTAATATTTGCCTGAGTGGAATTCGAACATAGGGAGTCACCCGTAGGGCACGCTTTAGACCGCTCTGCCACTAAGGCCCCTACAACCAGAGCTGGATTTTGACAGCAATTTGAAGATTGTGATGTTCATGTATTGTCGAGTATGTTACTCCCTTATAAGCAGATCGTGCAAGACGCTACGGTTATCCAGGTGGCAACGTCAATTCTGTAGAACGACTGCTCGTTGTCAAGGTTACAATATTAATCTGTTTAGAATGCAACTGCAGCTCAAGAGCGCTTACTGGACGTTTCCTAGGTAACTACACCAATACACATAGAACGAGGCTAAAAACTATTAGAGTGTAGTTTTAAACAAGATGTATGAAGTATTAAATTTTAGTCTGTTGATGGATTTAGAAACTATAAAATGCAATAAAATGTCAATTCAATAAATAATGACATGTGCCAAACATACATTTCATCTTTTTTTAACGTCTGCTTTAGGTAGATGGAGTAATAACGTTGTTTTCTAGGATCTACTCTATTACTTAATGTTGACTTATTCTTTTAACAGGGAAGATAAAAAACACAGGCCTAGGGCCAGGCCGGGAATCGAACCTTGGACTTTCAGCATTATAGGCGAGTGCTTTACAATCTGAACTACCTTAACAGCTACATTCTGATACTTATCATTAATTACAATAAACTCTATCTGATCTGATGACTTCGGATTGATTATAAGTTACGTTGTTATTACTAGTACACGAATATATCTTCATAATTATATTATATATATTTACTCGACTCTCTTTACTACCGCCACGATCTATCGATGCCGTGACCTAGCTACCCAGCAAAGTCATTGTTTACATCACTGGTATATCGTGACCTCCCGGTAAACCACTCCCCATGAACCTGGTATAATGTTAACTAGCTGTGATTTAGCTACGCAGCATAGCCATGGTTACGTCTAATTATGGCGTAAAGTAGACGTGAACTTGTTACCTATTAAATGCATCGTCATAACTTTATATGTCAAGTTCGTTACAAGTAAAGTCATTGTCACCACCAGTTATGGCACAGGTATTCCCCTTGCTACCCAGTCAAGTCGTCGTCTACGATATGAAGTGACTTATTGGTGACTTCACTACCCAGTCAAGTCATTGTCTACGATATGACTTGACTTATTAGTGACCTCGCTACCCAGTCAAGTCGTCGACTACGATATGACGTGACTTATTGATGACCTCGCTAGCCAGTCAAGTCATCGACTACGATATGACGTAACTTACTGGTAATCTCGCTAGCCAGTAAGGTAATTGTCTACGATAAGACTTGACTTATTAATGACTTCGCTAGCAAGTCAAGTCATCGACACGATATGACGTGACTTATTGATGACCTCGCTAGCCAGTCAAGTCATCGACTACGATATGACGTAAATTACTGGTAACCTCGCTAGCCAGTCAAGTCATTGTCTACGATAAGACTTGACTTATTAATGACCTCGCTACCCAGTCAAGTCATTGTCTATGATATGACCTGACTTATTGTTGACCTTGCTACCCAGTCGAGTTATCGACTACTATATGACGTGACTTATTGGTAAACTTGTTATTCAGTGAGATATTGTCATGAAAATGTGTGTCATGAAAAAGTCACGGCCTTGTTACCCGGTACAGTCATTTTCACCGCCCCGGTATGTCGTGAATAAGTCGTAATCTCGCTACCGTTCCAATACCATATACTAGTAGGACCCCCCCCCCCCCATTGAAATAAAATAAATAAATACAGTGTATGTATATTGATTTACGAATGTAAAGAAAGTTTTATTTCCTCTTTAACGGTACAATTATGTTACATCAAGTTTAACAAACGGTCTTCCGTTATATGAACTATCACACAACATCGATTTTATATAAATTGATGATTATAGAGTAGTATATATTGTGTATTCAGTGGTTAACCCAGTCTTATGGCTATATATAGAGGTC
Source organism: Tegillarca granosa (assembly GCA_029721355.1). Classification (NCBI taxonomy): domain Eukaryota; kingdom Metazoa; phylum Mollusca; class Bivalvia; order Arcoida; family Arcidae; genus Tegillarca; species Tegillarca granosa. Next base: position 16,338,305 of record CM056609.1, read on the forward strand.
GCAATACCCGGTCCAAGTGCGACTTACAGTCCGTTAGTTTATCATGCGGTCTTCTATCACTGGTACTTTGGTTGTTTATATCGTGACTGACTGTCATTCCATTTATAGTACGTTGAGTACCAATTACCCTTTCTAGGGTAGGTCAATCGTTGGGTACAGTCTTCTCGAAGACTAAGGCTAGATCGGCTGTAGATTACGCGATGGATTACGGCTACCGGGATCTACGGGTTGGACTCCCCAAATGAAATGCTTGGGGTTTTAAACAGAGAACTGTTCTTGGGACAAATATAAGCATCTTAACTTGACGATTCTGATGTCCTACCCAAGGGCCACACATTACATGTATAATTGGTAGTCTATTCAGTTTCATAAGCTATGTCATAGCACAGTTTTATGTGGATTTGTTTTCTCTCTTTACTAAACTACTCGATGGAAAATAAATTAATGAAACTGGAAACTGAATTTTAAAATGTTTTATAAACAATTAACATAGTTTAAAAAGGGTCAATAGTCCAATGAACGTTTACCCGTCTGATAATTGCCCTAAACGCAAAATTTTTGTCATTTTTTAAGTATCATTGAAATAAACGCACGTTAAGTTCCATTCATTCACTTAGTCCAGTACAACGCGTCTGTAAGTCGAAATAAGTATTTGTTGTCCGAGACTGTTGTTTGAGTTTGGTACATGTGTAATGAACACATAACAAGATGTCCAGGTATCTAGTTATGTCCAGGTATCTCAGTTATGTCCGGGTATCTCAGTTATGTCCTGGTATCTCAGTTAGTCAACCATTTATAAAGAGCAGCCGCTGAACCACAAAACATAAAAAATAACTTTATTTATTTATTCATTTGTTTATTTATTTATCTATTTTGCTTCAAAAAGGGACTCCCAAGGGATTTCTCCCTTCCGATTCCCTCCCTAACGCGGAACAAGAGCACTTTTTCAGTCTTGCTAAGTTCGGGTTGAGTGGTTTTATTAACCGTACTAACTTTAGGCATGGAATTCCCTATAACTATATAGGATATCAGGTAGTTTACCTATAAATACCTGAACAGCAGTTAATGTCACACCCTAGTAGGAAAGGACTTAAAACGAAAGGAATGGACGAAAATCGCCATTGAGATCCTAGCGGTATATTGTTTTCCTGATAATAAACCGATCCTTTACCCAAGCTGTGTAAGTCTGTTGTTCTCAAGACGGTAGAGTTTTTATGATTTCGTCAATATCCTTAAATATTGATTAATTTGGACGGTGCTTAGCAATATAAAATTGTCTACTATTGTCGGAACTAAGTGTAAAAAGGGGCTTTTCTCTGAGGAAATCTTTAAGTCAATAATAACAATGTAGTACCTTAATTACAGGTGACAGGTATATACAAGGTGTTCAAATTATTTATTTTAGAAATCCCTTAGCCGTGTCATACAAGGACGCCAAATTCCATTTACATAGAATTGCATTTATATCTCCAAAAACATGCAATATTTCAGGTCAACTGAATTTTTAAAGATTTATCCCTTGTAAAGTTACAAGGATTAAACTTTCTAGATGTTCTACATCAAAATAAATAAATAAATAAACAATCAAATGAATAAATAAATAAATAAATAAATAAATGCTTATTTGTTCAGATATGACTGAAACTGGGAGTTTCACATGGCATCTTTCGAATTCTGGGCGTTTTACCGACGTACCTACTGGCATGGGCAATCTATCCTATCCAATCTACCGTTCTATTTAATTATTATTATTATTATTTCTGAATAAATGCTTGATCTCCAAGCCCCTATCATATCGATAATGCCGAACAGAAAGTAGGAATTTCAGCACGCACCTGTTCAGAATCCCATTATGCAATTGTCTCCTTTAATTGTAGCATGTTTAAAATTGGGAAAAAATGGACCTAACAAAGTCCCAGACTCATCGTGACATATCAACCTGCTTTTACTGCTGATGATGATGGTAGCAATTAAAATTTGACCTAATTTCGCCAGAAATACCAAAATAATAATTACACGTGAAATCAATATATAATCATTTATGTCTGCAATGTTTAGTTGCATATCGTTTATATACTTACTGTGTATATTACAGTGCATTATTACATGTTTCAATTCTTGGTCGCATTTAAAACCGGTTATAATAACTAGATGTTTTACATAAAAAGATATCGAATGTTACAACTTACCGGTGTGGTTAATTTCTTAATGAGAAATTTGATTTAAATAAAATAAGTCCTCTTCTTGTTTAAACACTAAAATTTAAATTCCAATTAGAAAATAACTCATCACTTTAAAGTCAACATGGGTATCCAGTTTGTCGAAAATCGAAAAAATATATCCAGTAATTTTAAAAAATTTCACAAGTTACGGGTCCTAAGATACCCCACCCATTAATATGACCATTTCAGGTGTAAACTCGAACTTGTTTCACTGCGTTCGACTAGTCCATTTTTTCTAAACCAAAGGTATTTCCAAAGACATCTAGATCAATTTTAACATTGTATGAATGACGCGGTTCAATTTGCTCAAGCATAAAGGAGTCTTTTGTTATGGGCCGGGTTTAGGACACTTTAACAGGTCGGGTTTTTTTTATGAATGAAATTTAAATGGAATCTTCTATGCTATTGTTTGCTTGTTTTACTCATTTTAAAAATCATTATATATATCTTAAGACGGGAGTGTATATAAAAGAAAAAGTGACTTGTTCATTCGTCTGCCCGACCATTGAATCACCACACAGCTAGATGTATATCCTACACACTACCAGGTAATTATACCTTTTAATTAAACACTTATTCAGTAAAATGTAAAAAAGTATGTTTGTTTATTAACCCATTTAAATCGCATGCTTTAGTCAAATTCGTAAATTTGAACATGACAGTCAATCAAGAATTATTTTCAATGAATCAATTTTTGAATTTCTAATTTTTCATATGACGTCACGATAATTATCAAAATATTACCATTATTATCGCAGTTAAAGTTACTGTACATGTCACGTCGTATTTATTTATTTATCTATCTATTTATTTATTTTGGGATAAACATTTAGGATTTAAGAATGATGCACAGTTAGCTAGTGGTCAGGGTTTCGGTGTAAAAGTTGGCGTTAATCAAATCATTAAATACAAAGTTTTAGCGGTTATATGATGTTGAACTCGAATTTTAACATGGAAAATATATCTCCATGTTTTTCTTGTATTTCAGGATCAAGAAAGAAACTTCACACGACAGTGCAAGATAAGATACCGTCGGGAAATATTTTATCAACAAGATAATTTACAGCGCGGTGCAAGATTAAAATTCTTTATCTCCTCGGAAAATATTTAACAATTCTTAAATTGATTTTTTTTTCTAAACACAAATCGGCCTGATTGATGTGTTGACTGAGTGAGATACTGCAGGGTTACACATCGGGGTACCGTGATTGAGGGTGCTCGCAACTGAACAAACTCCACACGTTCAAGGCTTGAGACATCTACCTTGCCCATCACGCAAGGGGAAAATCTAGTAAATAAAGTTTTCTAATTGGACATTTTATTTATGTGATCTATTTTTTTTTATATTTATCTATCTATTTGATAATTTATTTATTTATTTAGTCTGAGATTTAAGACGGATGTGTTAAATATTAGACCCATAATACCCCATACAGCTGCGGTAAGGTACTCATTCTGACGATACAGTAAATATAATAATAATTCAATCACTAAAATACATAAAATTGCATTAAATAAATTTTAAATGTCTACCAGAAAATCTTATTTTAATATCATATATACATAATAATACATAAAATTGCATTAAATGAATTTTAAATGTCTACAAGAAAATCTTATTTTAATATCATATATATATATATATATATATATATATATATATATATATATATATATATATATATATACTTCTGAAGTTTTATAATGTACATGCAACATTTCCGGCAAAAACATATTTCATAAGAATAATGAATTTTCCCTGGACCTACTTTTTGCATTAAAATTCCAAGTCGCTAGAACGTTTTATCCCATGCAGCCGGGTGAAATAAATATCGTTTATAATTACGTATACATGTAAGTGACACCTGTAATCCGTCTCCGATTTGTACTAGAAATACCATATCGTCACGCGACATGTAACAACAAATTTCAAAATTTTGTCACAAATATGATTTTTAAAGGAGATAAAGCTTTTAAATAGAAATTCATTTAATTTCCAAATTCTCTAGATGAAAATATAGTTTTATATTGATAAGGTTTGGAAATATGATTTGAATGATTGTCATTTATTTATTATTATTATTTTTTTAAATCATAAGCAAATATCTTTAAACGTCAATGTAAAAGGGATAGCCTCTAAAATGAGATCACGTATTGTTGAGTGCACAGGACATGGATTCGACCTCATGATCAGGTAACCGTCAAAAAGTACTGGCTGAGTATCAGGGTAACATGACAAGTGGGAGGATGATCCGTGCCATTGTTTGTGCCATGTGCTACTTTTGAATTTTTATAAAATAATGCATTCAAAAGTAGCATATGACAATTAATTAATTAAATTTGTAAGTGTAGTTAGCTCTTTGATACGGAAATCAGTTTGCGACGTGTGGAACAAAAAATACGCGCTATCCGAAGTCACAACATAAACTTGGTTTTGTTCAATGTCTTTATTTTGAATTTCTGCTTAATTTTTTTAAATTGCCGTGTCTAAATCACGTTTTAATACGACGGGCTTGTCCCGTTAATTTCCGAAAAGAAAAGCCGTACTCGTAATGCAGTGTTTCAATTAAAATAACAATATTTACAACTTGATGATTTATTGCGAGGTTCAGAAACACCGAGTTAGTTAACGATGTAAAACCATAGCTGACAATAAATAAATAGGCCACGGAACCACTCGAAATAAAAAGGAAAATTCTGGATCAAGTGATCATTCTGAATTTGAAAATAAAGTGCAATAAAAGTTGCTATCGTGAGAGGTTTACTGATGTAATTATGAGCACTTGAAATACTTTTTGTCGGTTTTCAGAAAATGACCTGACCCCGTAAATCTTAAACAATAAATTACATCATCGAAGTCAAATGTTATACCAGGAAATTGTGTTGTATTACCAAGACAACTGTGTTTAAATTATGCAAGTGCGTGAGTATGCAAATAAAACGCACATATTTAACCCAAAATATAAATTTAATTGTGTAAATATATTCACATCTACCCAATGCTGTAACAAAACACATAACAAGGCCACTTTATACCTTACCTAGATCACTCATTAAATTTGTCTTAAATTCTTAATAACATTGGAATTTCAGAAGATAAAACTTTTAATACCACCCCCCCCCCTCGAGCATCAAAAGCCTAGCCCTTAAAATTTTTGTTTGAATCCTTTAAATTGGGACGGGATGGGAGTAGAGCTAAGTTTGTAACTTTTGCAATATTTTCTTTACATATAAATATGATGTATGAGTTTGTAGTTTTAGATAAGTGTCCATTTAGTAGCTTTCGTTGTGACGTGTATTTGATGCTATGACTTCTGTGAAGCATACATGCAAAAATTGAGCTGTTCTGTCATTTGCTACATTTTTTATTATATACTACAATTCAAAAGTTGCATAATGCTACAGTTACATAGAGATGGCTTGTAAATCTATCTTTATAAGATATTAATTTGATAATCTGGAACGTATGTAAATTAGCTCAATACATAGAGTGGTGAATTTTACAATCAGTGAACCCAATATGTTTTTGTCTCCTTTTTGTCTTATATGACTGTTTTTATTATTAACTTTTTGCATTGTGCTGTGTAGCGTTGACCGTTGTCAAAGTACATGTGCGTACTAATCCTTCAGTGTGTGTGTGTGTGTGTGTGTGTGTGTGTGTGTGTGTGTTATAATATTCTTTACAAAAATAAATTGGCCAAAAAAAAAAAATAAATAAATAAATTGTCAATTTTAAAAAATTGAAAAAATAAAAAAGTTATCCTTGAATAAATAAATTAACAAATTATTGAGACAGTAAACCTGCAAGATTTATGTTTAGGAAACATTGGTTTATGGTACTGTCATATACCACTATAAAACAATTTTATGATTGAATTCAAAAAGTGGTATATGACAGTTCAAAATATAAGAGCGATGAAGTATTGTACGGATAGGTTTCCACGTGTTAATGTGGAGATGTATGCATTGGTTTCCAAGAGGGGCGAGATTGATATAAAATGTTTATATTAGTACACTTTAACGGATAATTCTACAAAATTGACTTTAAACTAATTATAAATCCAAGTGAATTTCGTAGTATTTATACTTATTATAATTTCAGTCGGGTAACTTAGGTAAAAGTGCCCTCAGTTTGATAATGACATAGATTAAGCATCACTGTTAAACAAATACTTTTATTTAATCAACTCGAAGACTACTTATATTCTATAATATTAATTCTAACATTTACAAACATAGATAAATCAAACACTCGCGCATATTTGATCAGATACGAGAGAGGGGTTTCGATTTTATTTACAGAATAATAACATTAAAAAATTTTAGGCGTGTTTTTAATTATATGATAAGTATGTGCAATGTAGCGGTAGTTGGTTAATCGTTTGGTAAAATAGGAGTTTAATTTTGAAGTGTGCGTATTTATGGTTGTAAAACGTCTGGGATGGTTGAGGACACCAAATAGTACTTTAACCACACCACCATTTTCAGCGACTGTCCAAAAATCCATAATCGGTGGTCTCTATCAAGTAATATTTGCTGTTTTTTAAATCAACCTGGATGGTTTCGTGTTCTTGGATTCGATGATTATTGCAAAGGACAGATTTTCAGTAACCATTTTTCTTGATTTACAATTAAAAGATGAGTTACGCCTGTCTGTCAAATTTAAGAAGTTTCAACAGGATACAATACATTTTTATATTGCTCAATTAAAATTATACACTAATATACAATTTTTAAATTTTGTGCGCTTTTTCAAATTCATATATCAATCATGTGACACACCCTTATTAAAATATAGTCAAATAATAATAAAAAAATGTTTTATGACTTTTATTCATTGGTTTTTGATCTCATAGGATTCTTTATTCCCCTTCAATGTTATGAGTAACACAAATCATTTATTTATTTTTAGTTCCAATTTGCTATCACAAATAACAAATCCATAATAACTCAATTTTAAATACGTTATAACGAATTACAAATCCATAATAACTCAATTTGAAATACGTTATAACGAATTATCCGTTATTACTCAATTTCAAATACAATGTACGTTATAACGAATTACAAATCCATAATAACTCAATTTGAAATTACGTTATAACAAATTACAAACCCGTGATAACTCAGTTTCAAATACGTTATAACGAATTACAAATCCGTGATAACTCAATTCAAATACGTTATAACGAATTACAAATCCGTTATACTCAATTTCAAATACAATGTACGTTATAACGAATTACAAATCCGTTTATTACTCAATTTAAAATACGTTATAACGAATTACAAATCCGTTATTACTCAATTTCAATTACAATGTAAGTTATAACGAATTACAAATCCATAATAACTCAATTTCAAATACATTATAACGAATTACAAATCCATAATAACTCAAATTCAAATACGTTATAACGAATTACAAATCCATAATAAATCAATTTGAAATACGTTATAACGAATTACAAATCCATAATAACTCAATTAGAAATACGTTATAACGAATTACAAATCCATAATAACTCAATTAGAAATACGTTATAACGAATTACAAATCCATAATAACTCAATTTCAAATACGTTATAACGAATTACAAATCCATAATAACTCAATTTCAAATACGTTATAACGAATTACAAACCCGTGATAACTCAATTAGAAATACGTTATAACGAATTACAAATCCATAATAACTCAATTAGAAATACGTTATAACATATTACAAATCCATAATAACTCAATTAGAAATACGTTATAACGAATACAAAATCCATAATAACTCAATTTCAAATACGTTATAACGAGTTACAAATCCATAATAACTCAATTTCAAATACGTTATAACGAATAACAAATCCATAATAACTCAATTAGAAATACGTTATAACGAATTACAAATCCATAATAACTCAATTAGAAATACGTTATAACGAATTACAAATCCATAATAACTCAATTAGAAATACGTTATAACGAATTACAAATCCATAATAACTCAATTTGAAATACGTATTACGAATTACAAATCCATAATAACTCAATTTCAAAAACGTTATAACGAATTACAAATCCATAATAACTCAATTAGAAATACGTTATAACGAATTACAAATCCATAATAACTCAATTAAATACGTTATAACGAAAAATTACAAATCCATAATAACTCAATTTCAAATACGTTATAACGAATAACAAATCCATAAAACCAATTAAATACGTTATAACGAATTACAAATCCATAATAATCAATTAGAAATACGTTATAACGAATTACAAATCCATAATAAATCAATTAGAAATACGTTATAACGAATTACAAATCCATAATAACTCAATTTCAAATACGTTATAACGAATTACAAATCCATAATAACTCAATTAGAAATACGTTAGAACGAATTACAAATCCCATATAACTCAATTCAAATACGTTATAACGAATACAAACCCATAATAACTCAATTAAATACGTTATAACGAATTACAAATCCATAACTCAATTAGAAATACGTTATAACGAATTACAAATCCATAATAACTCAATTAGAAATACGTTATAACGAATTACAAATCCATAATAACTCTTAGAAATACGTTATAACGAATTACAAATCCATAATAACTCAATTTCAAATACGTTATAACGAGTTACAAATCCATAAAACTCAATTAAATACGTTATAACGAATAACAAATCCATAATAACTCAATTAGAAATACGTTATAACGAATTACAAATCCATAATAACTCAATTAGAAATACGTTATAACGAATTACAAATCCATAATAACTCAATTGAAATACGTTATAACGAATTACAAATCCATAATAACTCAATTTGAAATACGTTATACGAATTACAAATCCATAATAACTCAATTTAAAAACGTTATAACGAATTACAAATCCATATAACTCAATTAGAAATACGTTAAACGAATTACAAATCCATAATAACTCAATTAAATACGTTATAACGAATTACAAAAAAAATCCTATAATAACTCAATTTCAAATAC